>CM044547.2:19823490-20383490 GCA_024416835.2 Perccottus glenii | reverse complement strand
GTAAAACACTACAATATTGGGCTAATAGCAAAGCAACATCCACTTTTTAATTCTGCAGTGAGCTCTGTTATAAGGTTAAAAAGCATTTAAGCCATGTCACTTTTAGTATACAGTGTAAACCATTTTAGTATTGTTTTTGTGATAAAGCATTATCTGGCTAAGCATAAGACTGTCTTGAAGTAGGCATAGGCCCAACTGAAAATGAGAATATTAACAAAAGAACAAAGCTAAAACTGAATAAACCCATCTATTTTATATCAATTTTTATGTAAGTTAGATTGATTTGTGTTTCTTTTTATTTATGGATCAGAAAGGAGTCCTGTACACTACAGGTTAGTTATTCAGTATTCACATTCAGTAAAGACAACTGTGTTTTTTATTTGCATTCTTCATCTTTATATTTTTCAAATTTTATTTAAATTTCATTCTAATTTTAAATCTAGTCCATGTATTTTAAATTTGTCTTTTATTTCTGTATAGCACTTTGAATGAACCAGTGTATGAATTGTGTTATATAAATACAGTAAAGTTGCCTTGGTAGCTGGTAAACATTTAGAGACAGACACTGACAGACAACCATTCACTCTCACATTCATTCACTAGGGATACTTTAGAGTTGCCAGTTGACCTGTACACAATACAAGTCTTCGGGCAGTGGGAGGAAGCTCTGTTATCATTTGATCATTTGATATTGCTAATATTTGTAGTTTGATGAAATTTGGTTAGAACTTCCTATTTAAAACAGTATTTCTGAGAAGTTTGTAAGTTAAGATGACATTTTCTTTGCTCCAAATCTTCTGTTGTTGTCCAACACTTTGGTTCCCTCGAGACACTGTTGACCCACAGCTGTGCTTTTACAAAAATGACTGTGAGGGAATGGCATATTTATACAGATGTATTGTGCATTATTTAACAGTTTAAAAGGGAGCTTAACCTATTTGTTGAAGAAATACACAGTACTAAATTTGGTCTTAAGTTATACTTTTCAGCAGATATTGTATTAGACACATGCCATGGCTTTAAGAGCATAAGAAAGGAATAGTGATTAGAGACACAGCAGTCGAAATGATCTATGTCCACTCAGTGCTATAGGAAGCTGCTTTCAATGTACATTCTCAGTAAAGAGTTGGGAAAGAAACCTTTGCCCTGAACAAATATGCTCCGGATTGGGATTTTGCAAATGACCTTTGGCCTACTTGTCACAAAATCAGTGTATTGAAGTCCTTTTACTGATATCTGTTTGATACGTTAAAAAAAGACTTGTCTCCAGGGCCTCTGGTCTGTGCTGATCATTGCTTAACAGTAAAAATATGGTAATGATATAAAGAATACTAATACACATAATTTTCCTAAACTGTTTCTAGAGAATTTATGCTGTTGAAGAAAATGTTTTATGTCAATGAATCATTTCAGAGGAACATTGCTACTGCCAATAAAAACATGTTCCGCTTCCTAAATGCAGCGTTCTAGTTTTTTACATTGTTGCACATATTTTCATTATTTCAAGCATTGTATAATTTATTAAAAATATTTAAAGTGGTTTATTACAAGTTACAGTAATAGGAGCTACAGTAATTGACTGATCAGGTTATAATTTAAGAAAGATTTTTTTTTTTTAACAAATCAAAGCTATAGATTCGAAAACCAGTCAGTATCTGGTGTGACCACCATTTGCCTCACGCAGTGCAAAACATTACCTTTGCATAGAGTTGATCAGGTTATTGTGGCCTGTGGTCCACTCCTCTTCAATAATTATGCAATGTAGCTGGATATTGGCAGGAACTGGAACACAATGTTGTATATGCCAATCCAAAGCACAGTGGCAAAGTGGTTAGCACGCCTGCCTCACAGCAAGAAGGTCCTGGGTTCGATTCCCATCCAGGGCAGGACCTTTCTGTGTGGAGTTTGCATGTTCTCCCTGTGTCTGCGTAGGTTTCCTCCGGGTACTCCGGTTTCCCCTACCACCAAAAACATGTACAATATAGGACTACAGATGGAAATTAGCTGTTAAGATATAATCTGGTACAAGCATCTCTGCTCCGGCTTAATGTAGACTGTACGCTGTCCTAAAGAAATAAACAAATCTAATAATAATAATAATCCCAAACATGAATTGTGTACAGATCCTTGCAACTTGGGGCCTCAATGTTGCAGCATTATTACGGTGAAACATGAGGTGATGGTTGTGGATGAATGGCACAACAACGGCCTCAGGATACTGTCACGGTATGTGTGTGCATTCAAAATGCCATCAATAAAATGACCCTGTTTTTGTTGTCCATAACATATGCCTGCCCATTCCATAACCCCACAGCCATCATGGGCCACTCAATCCACAATGTTGACATCAGCAAACCACTCACCCACACAACTCCATACACACTGTCACTGCCATCTGCCCTGTACAGTGAAAACCCAGGTTTCTCCGTGAAGAGATTGTGAGCATTTGCCCACTCAAGTTGGTTACTACTACAAACTGCAATCAGGTCGAGACCCAAAGGAAGAAGACGAGCATGCAGATGAGCTTGCTTGAGACTGTTTCTGACAGTTTGTGCAGAAATTCTTTGGTTATGCAAACCGATTGTTGTCGCAGCTGTCCGGGTGGCTGGTCTCAGAGGATCATGAAGGAGAAGATGTGGAGGGCTAGTGTGGTCTGCGGTTTTGAGGCCGGTTGGATATACTGCCAAATTCTCTGAAATACCTTTGGTTATAGTAGAGAAATAAACTTTCAATTCACAGACAACAGCTCCAGTGGACATTCCTGTACACTCGCTCAAAATTGCAACATCTGTGGCATTGTGCTGTGTGATAAAACTACACAGTGACCTTTTATTGTGGCCAGCCCAAAGCACACCTTTGCCACAAGATTTGAACAGATTTGTAAACAATTTTGAGAGAAATAGTAACCTTTTATGTACATAGAAAATTCTTAGAGTTCAGCTCATGAAAAATGGGGGCAAATACAAAAGTGTTGCGTTCACAGTATATTTTTGTTCAATATATTTCTTAGCGCAGCGGTCCCTTTAAAATAAAAAACGAAAAAAAAGAAAACTACGCACGCAGTTAGTCACATGACGCGGAAGTAAATTGAACTGAAATCTTTTTTTTTTTTTTGCGTGGTCAGTTGTCTTTATTTCCCCCAAAAAACATTTGAGACCGACTAGTTTGGAGAGTGTGCACTTCATTATTTATTCTTTCAGACATACGCTGGTATTTTGAAGATAAATTTGTTTTCTTTGACAGTCATTGCTAAGCTAAATGTTGCTCTTGTACGTTGAGTCTATTTAAATAGGGCTAGACTTGTTCTGTCTTTAATTTAAAATGAAACAGGACAGTGTTGTAATGGTTTGTCCAGGTTGCTTCTTGTCAAATCATGAAGGTTTTACTGGAACTATAAAAAACTTTACCAAAGACTTTGTGGTGACTGAGATAGATATTGCTGGAAATCAAGTTAATACAACACCTTCAGGTGAGGCTTTCACCTCACACTGTGACTCACCAGAAGACACCAGTAAAACCAGTAAGCAGGCTGCTGTTGGCCCACTATCACAGGAGACTGAAAGCAAAATAGACATCAACACACCCAGTCCAGGGAGCTTGGATCTGAGTGTTATTTTAGGCGAAGCAGTCGGTGAAAAGCTTGAGAACTTTGTGGCAACTCTCAAAGATGGGAGTGTTTTGGAGCAGGAGCTAAGTTTGGGATCTTTCAGTGACAAACACCAGAGAGCTAATGTACACCGTGCTGTCAGACTCAGCTTCCCTTTTCTGATGACGGTCACCAACCAGTGTGAGATCAAAGTGAAGGAGGACCCACACTACAGAGAGCTCTCACAGCTGGTCACAGAGGCTGAGACAGACAAATTCTTCAGATTCATAGACGCTAAAGTCCATGGCTCGTCATATACATTTCTACCTGATGATGACAAGGAACACAGGACAGCTGTTCATCGCCTCCTGAGCCGAACGTTTGGTAAATTGGTGGAGACTAAGAGCTTTAGTGACCAAGGGAAGACGTCCATCTGTGTTAGGCTCAGAGAGAAAGGGAGACCGAAGAAGAGGACGGCTGAGGACTGCAGACAGGAAGACATTTATACAGGTATGTAAGGAAAGTATGACAAATATAATATGCACTTAACAAAAATACAAGCACAAGTTAGCAATGGGCCTTATCTTTCAGCATTCACTTTGTGTAAAGAGAATCTGGAGACTTTACAAGCTATCAGCTACATGGCAGCAGCGTTGGGAGTGCTACCCTCAGATTTTACCTACGCAGGTATCAAGGATAAGAGGGCTATCACTTACCAGTCCATGGTGGTCAAGAAGGTCTCCCCTCAAAGGTTTGTACGATCATGACAAAAGCTCTAAACAATTTCCTTTATTAAAGAGAAGATACTGAGAGTGCTCAATTGGATCACATCAAGTTGAAGAAGCACTGTGAAGTTACAGGTGCTCTTCAAGAACAGAAAGAGCCACAACAGCAAATGCAAAAAAAGTGAAATAAAAACAAGCAAATCAGAGAGACTCAGATGTCCTCTTTAATGTGAATTCCCTTTATTACTTTTTAGGTTAAAAGAGAAAGCAGTGGAGTTTGAAAGAAGAGGGATACGTCTCTCTGCAGTTCGTTCTGTCAGTGAACCTTTGAGGCTTGGGCGACTGCAGGGGAATCACTTTGACATAGTGGTTCGTGATATAAAGCCACACGTTAGTGGTGGAGCCAACCCACACACTCATTTGGGAAACCTTGTAAAGGAGGCAGTAGAGAATGTGAAGGTACACTTTTCTTTACAAGTTTCTTGTTTTGTCTGGTCTTGTCTAAGCTAAAGATCTATTGGCACTAATGTTATTTTTTTTATTTTATTTAAAGGTCAGAGGTTTTGTTAACTACTATGGCCCACAGAGATTTGGTAGTGGACAAAGTGTTCAGTCTGACCAAATAGGACTGGCACTACTCAAAGAAGACATGGTAAGTGTTTTTATGCATTGAAATTAAACTGAAAATATACTAAATGATGTGTCCAAAATGTAGAATAATTCCTATAAAATAAACCTTTATGTTTAATCAGAAATTTGTTTTTTTTTGGCTTTTCAGGTCAGTGCTGTGCACCTTTTCTTTACTCCAGAAGAAGGTAATGATCATCAGAGCCAAGCAAAGCAGCATTTTATTCAAACAGGTGAATACTAGGTCATACTAACAGCTATTTTCCTGCAGAACATTAAAAAAATAAAAGGTCTATTGGCTTTTTACTGCCTTGGTACACTTGGTAAGGTCCATACTCATATAATTACAAATTTGCTCAGTATCAAATGCCATAAAATGTCATTAGCCTTTTAGCATGGTAAGTGCTAAAGGCTAAAAGGTGACCGATAATTCCCTCCTGTCTTCCCACCACAGAAAATGCTAAAGAAGCTTTGTTGTTGATGCCTTTGTCCAAGGCAAGGGAGCGCCTAATGCTGCGTGCCATGAACCGCTATGGTACTGGTCCAGACGGCTGTGCACAAGCCTGGCTAAGTCTGCCCCACAGCATGAGGATCTTCTACCTACACTCATATTGCAGCAGGTTTGCCTTTTTCTTTTATAACAATCTGACTTTAAATGGCCTGTCTTGCTTTGACGCAGTATTAATCTAACTGGTTGTTAGGGTGTGGAACGAGGCAGTGGTACACAGATTGGACACTTTAGGCCACAGTGTTGTCAAAGGAGACCTGGTGCAGGAATCATCAAGCGAGATGGATGACTCTGGTGAATCTAGCACAACTCAGGTAGTATCACTTGTGGGAGATGCAGAACTGTGAACAATACCCTGGTTTCATGATCAGTATTTTTTTTTAAACCTTACTTAAACAAGTTTAAGACTCAGGGTAATTTCCAACAAATAAGTTATTCAAAGACATTGAAGGATTTTTTTTTTTTGTCCCATTTTCACAAGATCTTTCTGACTATCTGAGCTTCATATTCTTCCTGTTTTTTTTTTTTTCTAGATACATGTGGTAACAGAGCAAGAAGAGAAAGAGGGAGTCTACACACTTGGACAAGTATGTTAATTATGGAAACTGTTTTACTTATATGGTACAAATTATTACAGAGAAGGTAGTATTCTAAGAAAATAATTTATTACCAGTTTCCCATTGTCACTTTACAAATGAGGTTTTCCAAACAATGGTGTTAGGACTCAGACTTTGACAAACTTAAACAGCAAGTGAA
Organism: Perccottus glenii; assembly: GCA_024416835.2. Lineage (NCBI taxonomy): Eukaryota > Metazoa > Chordata > Actinopteri > Gobiiformes > Odontobutidae > Perccottus > Perccottus glenii. Next base: position 20,377,288 of record CM044547.2, on the reverse strand, counting down.
CACAGAACAAAATTATGTTGCCTTGGTAACATACTATCAATATATACTGCAGCAGAAAAAAAAATCTAAGTTACTCCACATAATTGTTCGAAGTTGTTTTAGAAGTGTGTAGAATATAATATAGCATGGTGTGTTTTTAAGTTTTATTCATACACTGAGGGCGCTAAAAAACCTTAATGTGGACACTGCATTCACCAGAGAAAAACTGTTATGTTTTGCCTTGATAGCCTTAACATCCATAAATTGCTAAATCCCTAGACAGGTAGACAAATGGGATGAATATAATTTTTAAATTTTGATATAATATGATGCTGTCTTATCAGGTGCTGCTTCCAATGCCAGGAAATACTGTGAAGTATCCAGAAAATGCAATGAGAACTTGGTACAAGGAGAGACTGGCCATAGATGGGCTGGAGAACTGTCGTTTTAGATTGAACGGCCTCAAAATGAATGTCCCTGGCTGCTACCGCCCTCTGCTGGCCTTTCCACACAACCTCAATTACAAGCTGCAGGGGGAGAGCAGTGGGGAAGACAAAAGAGATGTGACAGAAGAATGCACCGGAGAAATGATCAGACAATCAAATGGTAAATCAACAGAGGAACCTGACAGACTAAAACTTACTTTAAACTTTGACCTAGACTCTTCCTGCTACGCTACTGTGTGCCTCAGGGAGATTATGAAGTTTGACCTTTAGAGGGCAAACAGACTGGTTTTGGAGAAACTGAAGAAAACTAATAACTAGAGAAAATATTCTGTGTCCTTGCACATGTCACATGGTACAAACCAGTATCTCTGGTCAGGTTGTTACACATTATGTGCCTTCCTATGTTGCAGCATAATGACATATAAGAAGGCTATTATGGCCCTTTGTTGTGTCAGTGCAAATGGAGGGAACATTTACTTTGTAGGATAAATGTATAATGAACAAAAAAGATAAACGCAAAAGTGTGAGATAACACAAAATAACCTAAAAAGATCAATCTAGGACACTGTGTGCTTTACACTAATGAACACTAGATGGAGACAACAGAAAATAAATCAGACTCCACACCTCTAATGTCAGTGTGGAAGATTCATTAATAGTAGGTGAACGAAAGTTTACATGAATATTGATCTTGGTTTCAAACAAAATAAGCAAGTTCTATCCTTAAAAAAAACAGTCATGATGTTAATAATATAATCTAAGACTAAATCCAGTTCTTTTGTAAAAAGACTTGTACACCAGTAAGTAAGGAATTGGGGATTGAGAACCCATATAAAACTATAGTGAAGCTAAAAAACCCTTCTATATTTCAACTTCTGAGACGCAGCATTGATCTGTCTTAACATTGAACCAGATTTGCCTCGCGGGACTAATTTATGGATGTTTGATGAGAATATTTAGACAGCAGGGCATAAAATATCTCTCCCCTGGATTTGTCTGGGCTATTTTTATTGGCTGTTAATGTAAATGCTGTGAGAAGTGAGTGTGTGGCTGTTTGAGCTAAAGGTAGGTCCTGACACGTAGCCTGTCATCGGCATTTGATGAAGTACCTGTGAGAAGTGCCTGTGAGCTAAACTGTCTGCCAAAGAGACACATTAGCAGTAATGAGTTTCTTAACATTTCAAAGACTTTTGTTACTAAATGACACTATCCATTAGATGGCAGTGTGTCTAATTGAAGGCTATGTAACACCTTCGATTGATGCTTAACTGTATATTAAATGACTTAATGCATTTTTTTTGTAAAAAGCCTTCAGGGCCAAACTTAAAGCTTGACAGGTGATGTGATGTTTGGTCTTATGTTCGTGCTACATTAAGTTTTTACCAGCTATATTAGTGACTCTAAATCAAACCTAGGTGTCATGCACTGGATGAGTTTCTTTATATCTGCAACTACTGTGAAAACATGTATCTATTAAAACCCTCAACTGTCTAATGATGCTTTAGTCTTTTAGTATTTATCAATGTTATTTTTATTTTTTATTTTTTTGGAAGATGTAATGATTTCTTGCAAAATGGTAATTTACTACAACTGCAAGGTGCTGGAACACTTATATCAATTGAAAAGCTTGAAAAGTGCTTTATTTGGCCTTTAATTTGGCCTAGTGAAGATGTATTAACCCCATGTTTATTACAGCACTAAAAATATAAAGAGTGCCCTGTGTGCGTCCTCAAACTAATTCACATCACAGCCTGGCTTTTTATAAATGTAGACCCACTTCAGACTTCAGTATTTGGAAATTAAAGAAGTAAAGCTTGGTCATAAGCTATTGTAGAATGTATAATCTTTAAAAACATGGGGAAAAACATGAAAAAACATGAAATGAGGCAGTTGTTACAAAACTCTGTATTCAACCCAAATATGTGACTATTTATAATTCAATTATTTGACTGACGGCTAGTTAAACTGCTAGTTTTACTGCTGTAAATGTTAAAGGAAAAGTGTGCGTATTCTGGGCCCTGTCAACCATGCTGCTGCAAAAGTCAGTGCTCAGTGTTGTCTAGACTTGACAGTCTGTGTATAGAAGGTGGCTGGCCATAGGCAGGAGAGGTTGGATAAGCATAAGCAATACTGTTGTTCCACCGTCAAATGGAGTCAGACTTATCCCAGTAAAACATACCATGTTAGTTTCGAGTGCATTTTTAAGAGTCGTTACACTTAAATTACCAGCTTTGAATAATTACTTTTGACATTTGTTGGCTGAACTCAGTGATGCATGAAAGCACTTGTGTTAATTTGATTAAAAATAATAAATTTAGCATAATAAAGGCTCCAGTAAAACGTCTCATTTGTACTCTTGGAATTATGCTGAAAAAGTAAGTCAGATGTTATTACTATTAACTGTATTCAGAGCACCAAGGTCTGTCTTTAAGTAAAAGAACGGTCGCTGTAGTAGTAATGGCTCGGGTAAAGGTTGGCATTGAGCTGGGATGCAAAACCACATAAACAGAGAAACCTTGGAGCATTTCTCATTCCTCTCTTATTAAAAAAAAAAAAACCAGCCAAGAGATTAAGCCTGTGTTTATGCTCAGCCAAGACAAAAGTAAATAAATTAAATAAAAAAGTGCATAATGGAAATGTGTAAAATTCAAATGGATATCTTACAATATTTGCTTTTAATGTATGCAATACTATAGACTCCAGTATGAGTCAGGGTTTACAAAACCTGGCCTTTTAACTTTTTTGTGAGAGGACAATGTTATTTAGCTGCCCAGGGGCTGCTGGGGCACATCTTTGGTGTATTGTCCAGTTAGTGGGTCACATGTGTGCAAGTTGTGGAAAATGCACTGACCTAATAACTGCAGCGCGCCTATTGACAAGCGGAAAGACATGCCTCTATCAAATGAGATTGATTATTGGATGAGGTAATGCTTTGGGACCACATTGAACATAGAGATCTATGAAGTTAGAAAAGGGCTTGTGAAAGTTAGGAATACAAAACGGCAGTGCTCTTGATGTAATGGTTGTTCACAACAATAGTAAGCATTTAGCATTTTTTAAATATTCCTGAGATATGTTTGAAAAAAAATGTCACTAAATGCCAGCTTTAGAAAACTGAAGCTGCACTCGAAACCCTGAGGTGCGAATCTAGTAACGGGTTTAATCAGCTCTTTCCTCATTGAATACATTACACAAACATGTTTTATGTGTTATTCCAATTATTTTTATTATATTGCAAAACAGCAATGCAATTGGAAGTCATTTCAACGACTGGTAAATCATTTCTTGTGGATGAACAAAGTGTAGATCCAACACGCTTTTATAATGAAACGTCACTGTAAGAGCTGACTGTTTAAATATAGAAACCTCCTTGTGTTTCTCTGGTCTCTCCAGTAACTGTGCCAGTCAATGTAAAACTTCATTTCCATTTTGTGATCCAGTGGACAACCCAACTTTCATACGTCCAAACACAACACCAGAGAGGGTATGGTAAGCTGCCGGAGCTTCAGCCATTAATGGGTTACTCTCTACAACTGTGAGTTTTTCTCACACTGTAAAACTTGAGGAAAAAAGCTAAGTCCTGTCTGGGCACAGTGAACACTCTGTACCAGAGAGCAGGGATCTGTGGCTGGCTGTGAGCATAGAGAGGTGAAGGAACACTCATTATTTTTAATGGAGAGAGTGAGATGAACCATAATGCTGCTTGAGCTGTCTCCAAACCTCAGCCTGTTGTCCAAGCATGCTAGATGTGCATCGATACTGTCAGGCCCAGCACATACACTTCCAGTGGTACACTTTCTGCTGTGCAAGTAAAATATTCTGTAAAAATAGCTATGTTTTTGATGATTTGCAATAAATTATGATTTGTATTATTCTTGTTTGAATTTAAGGTCCCCTGCAGTTTATTTTTTTTGGTTAAGCAAACAACAAATGTAATTCTATGCATGATGATTCTAGTAGAGGCTAACAATGGCTAGTATTGGACACTTTTGGTGGTGTATTAGAGCCAACAAGAAACATTTTGATGGCAACATAGCAATATAGGCAGAGGCTAAATATTTTCCTTATGGATAAATATATAACTGTCATAGAAAGGTATTATTTCCATTGGAAACACTGAAAAACAAATCTATGTCAAACAAAGCGTACCGCTCCATTCCCTAACCTCTGTGGTTCACATCTGCCAATGTTTCAGCAGCGCGGCTGGTTCGCCTGCCTCTCGTCCTGTAATTACCTTGTTGACTAAATCTTGACTCTGCATGTGCTCTTTTAAAATATGTGTGTGTGATAGGAATGAAAATGGGAGTCAGGCTTGTGTGGAGCAGCTGCAGCGGTGCGTCTGCTCTGTTCAGTGCCCTCGGTGAAGACGGGGAGAGAGCTGTCTTTCTGGTGATTGATGGAGCTACTTCCTGTCCTGCTAGAGGTTATTGAAGAGCTCACAGGGACCATCGTTATTTCCTGATGCTCTTAAATATCCTGCTTGGACTTTTTCTCCTTCACTTTCTCTCTCTACTTCCCTCGTCTCAGTGCAGCCCCATGCCCTTTCCCTCCAACTCTCCCTTGTGTTTTGCAAAGGAATGACAGATACTGTTTACATATGGCCGGCTGATATCACCATACACCAAATTATCAACACCATATCTCACATCCTGCCATGCTTAGACCATTAGATAATATTTTGAGCAGAGTAAAAAGCTGCATTTATCATCGACTGCTCAGCTAACAGACACATTAAAGCTGGCTAAAATTAGCTATGGCACATATAATGCTCTTATTCTCTCTTTATCCATACAAACAGCCAGGCATCGGGCCTATGGAACATTAATCTTGCCTATGTTTATTCACTCCCACCATTTTCTAACTGCTCCCCATTTCTTTTTTTCACCTCATATCTTTCTTAGTTTTCTCTGTCAGAGAAGTTTGCAGTGCTTAGTTTGCAGTGTTAAGCAAAACTTTGGAATCACTACAAGTCAGCTGCATATATAGAGTTCTGCATATAAAAGTTTCAATACAGATAACAGATGCAGCACTATGCATGTGCAAAACTACATTTAATTGGCTTAAAAAAATATAGGCCCGGAGAGATCAAACAGACACTTTCCTTTGCACTGCCATAAAATTACAATATAAGGTGCTTTTCCTTTTAACACATCTAGTAAACAATGAAGAGTGTAATTTATTCCAAACATTAGTGTAACTTGTGTCCACTCTATAGTCCAAAAACCTCCATGTGCAACATCTGCAAACCGGTAAAGATAAGTAAAGCCAAGGCAGTGAGCGTAGTTTATGGAGCCAGACGAAGAAAGTTCACAGGAAAAACCAAGCACGAGTCACAAATTTTGCTGTAGATTGTTGTAACAATACATTTTTTAATCTCTTCTATGGCACAGCGCCTCTGATCTACAGATGATAATTCAAGCAGACTTATTCTAGTTATAAAAGAATAAATCTAAACCCTACTTTAAAGACCTGTGCCTGGTCTTTGTAAGTGTGAGCTGCAGTCCACCATCTGTTAGAACATACAGAATATTTAGCCAGAACACATTACAACCCAAATAAACATTACAGCAAGGATATTTATTGTGTGTATAAAAAGTGAACAGTCCCATGAGAATGCTGCGGCTGCATTTGTCTCTTTTAGTCTTTTATATTGTATTTACATTTACATTCAGTCATTTAGCAGACGCTTTTATCCAAAACGACTTACATTTACCAGTGTTACATTTACAGATGACATTAAGGTTCCATTCACCAGTGTTACAGCTGGAACACCACTGGAGGCAAGATGGGTTAAGTGTCTTGCCCAAGGACACAGCGACAGTATGAACTGAGGGAGAGTGGGATTCGAACCGCCTACCTTCTGGTTGAAGGACGACCGCTCTACCACTGAGCCACTGCCGCCCCTGTATACAGCTTTAGAAGTTATAGTGTTGCTTTAAACATCAGTGATTACAAAGTAACTAGTACTAGTACTGACAATTATTCTGGCCATGTAACAGTACTTTTATTAAGTACAAAAATTCAGTATTCTTTCCACCACTGATGGTCAAGATGGTCCCAGAATATGTGCTCTATTATGTCACTAAAAGGTGGTGCTTGACATTCTGATACTGCTTGAGTTGCATTTGTTTTAGTATGATGGCAATGTACCAACATTTAAAAGATTGTAGAACAAGAACGATACTAATTACCAGTGTAATGGATTATACATACAGTATGTTGTGACCTTTTTGAATTGGAGTCAATAAGAGTCATCCCTGATGCATTGAAGCCCTCACTTTCTTTCAAGCTTCACCCTGAGCTTCTGTTTCTTTATTATTATCTACATTCAGATTTTAGTCTGTGGTTTACTTTTTAACACTTGCAAAGTGAGAATAGCCAATGAAGGTCAGCAAAAAACATGTTCATTCACTTAAATGACTTCATGATCAAATCCAAGAAAATACAAAAGGTGGAAGAAGGCAGAGAGCAGTTAGTGTGTCATCAAGCTAAATATACAACAAATGCTGTCATGCTTTCCAAATTCCAACAACTTTACTGAGAAGATGTAACCTACATCAGCTGGCTGTTTAAAGACATAATTGGGTTAAAGCAGGAGCAGGAAGTACATGATATGCTTAGTTTAATGTCCAGTTAAGTTAAACATAAAGAGGAAATGTGCCAGCAACGGAGGCATAGTATGGGGCGGGGGGATCTTTTGTTCATTATTGTAAATGGATTTGTTGCAGTTGTTGTAGGAGGACTGACTGTGAACATACTCCGAAACTGAAAGGACATAAGGTTAAAGAAAAGGAGGCTGGTTGTATTTATGAAACAGTTTATCATTTGAAATAAATGTGAAAACGCTGATGTGGAGTGAAAACAAATGGGAACAGATGTGTGGTTATGGAGTTTGACCACACATGGAGAATCAGAGATATGACTGCGGCTTTTTTGGGAGAATAACGCAAAGATAAAACCTATCTACTCTTTGGCTACATAATGCAGAACCATGCCATGACTGATCCAAAACACCTCCACCGTTTTCTTCATATTCTTGGACTCTCTTATCAGCTCCTTGTTATGATTTGTGTAAATATACAGGCTCAATGAACCGCCATGGCCTCCTATTTTGGCGACACGCCTCTTTGAGGGAGCACAAAGCCTGCACGTTTCACTGATCACCTGCAGGAGTTCAACACATTTAGAGACTACTTTCCCTGACACTATAGACTGTTCATATAAAGCTGGCCCATTCTCCAGATTGTGCTCACACAGAGAGTAAGACAATAGACTAACCATGTAACCCACCATCCTTCTTCAAAATTTTTTTCAATTTCATAAGATCCAAACTGTACACAAAACTGAAATTGTACATTTGGAGAGCGTTTCCAGGACAGTGCACAGTTAATCAGGATGATCTTACCTTATCCTCTATATCCCAAGCCTTTGTAATGACTGGACAGTTGGTGAGCTATTGTCCCTGACTTTCCAGGACATAATCACTCCTGCAGTACGTCACAAATGAGACACAAAAGCCAACACTGAGTCATGCTCTGGATAAGTGGCTCGGCAGGAGGTTTTTGCTCATTTGTTTAAAAATCAGTGAATGTTTCCACTGCTGTTAAAAGTGAAGAGTATTGTTTGTTAGTGAACAATGGGACCTTTGAGTTTTATGATGCGTAATATGGAAATAAAATTGTGTTGTTATTGTAAAAATGTTTAATAATGAGATGAGGGAAGGTTTGAATTTAGTTGATTTAGGAGAATGTCTCTGGTTTACTCAAAATGTCATTTAAAATTTGTGTGGCTGATTAGAGTTGCTACAACAGAAACACGTTTTTGTTGGCAGAAAGAACCCCCCAGCCCCCTCTCCCCCACCCACACAGAAAAGCCCTATTTAAAAAAGCAAATCATTCAGCCCCTGTCTTTATCTATTTTGTAAACTATAACGTTGCTGCTCAAATTTGCATTGCTGTATTTAATTCGGTACTTTATGCTGTAAAAGACAAGGCGCCCTCCTCCGTAGTGTTAGCTGTGGCCAGAATTTCAGAAATGACTCAGAAAGTATGCTTGTTACTCAGATACTCTGTCGTGTTATGAAGCCTGTGCGTTTATCAACATAAAGGCTGACAGGACACCTTTAAGTCATGCACAACATCTATGTTTTTAATGTATGACTCTGTCAGAACAGATCATGGGAACATTACTGCTTTATGTGCCGCAAACTCCAGTGCTTAAGGAACATATGCTATGATTCAGTGTAAACATGTCTTCTATAATACAAATCCTTTCACCTCTGTCACATCTGGGTTATCGTACGCTGGAGCTCCACTTAGGGCAGAGCAGGGGAAATTACCCTACTTGGGTATATTTAGATATGACCCTTAAAGAAACATTATCTAAATGTTAGGGGCTGATAAGATAGAAAAAGAAAACAGTGTGGCTTATTAGTAATTACACAACTGCCGTGTCTCTAATTTACCTTAATTCCAGGGTCTCATAAAAGGAACCAAAGGATAAGGAAGTACCACCAAAACTACATTCTTATTAAGATTATGTTGTTTTTTTCACTAAGTGGGCTCTCTGTATGACTGTGGAAGATCTCAGTCATCCAGGACATATTAAAAAACAAAGGTTTCAAAGAAGGTATCTGGACTTATACCCTATATATGACTATGTCGGGAAAGCCAATAACATGATTTTATGATCAAAGTCTAAAAAAATATATCTCTGCTTTGCAATAACACCCTTGTTCTTTGTTGACCATATGCCATGAGTTATAATAATTATGATTTATTTTTTTAATTTATTTTAATTATTTAATATGGACAACACACATTGGACAAAACCAGATGCATGGTTTGAGTCTTAAAGCACACATATGTGTGTCCATAGGAGGCTTTTTAAGAAACTTGCTTTGTGAGAGAGAAACAAAAAAGAGTCAAATTGATGAACAGACACATAGCATACTTTGATTAGTACTTTTTAGCACTGGTAAAGATGCTAAGTGGCAACCTACCCTTACAGTGCAATCTGTAAGGTGCCCAGTGGCTCAGTGGTGGAGCGGTTGTCCTATAACCGAAAGGTTGGCAATTCGATTCTCGCTCTCCCCACAGTTCATACTGTTGTTGAGTCTTTGGGCAAGACACTTTGCCATCAGTGGTGTTTAAGCTGTGACACTGGTGAATGGAAGTCTCATGTAACGAGACATATTTCTCTTATGGGCAGCTTTGAACCCACTTTATTTGTTCCATTAGGATGGCCTGTTTGTGCATTGTTCCCAGGGTAAGAGTTAAGTGAGATGTACTAGTGTGATGGGCCTCTGGTGAGGTCCATGAGCAAGAGGGGTTAACAGAAAGTTGGCCACAGATCATTACACAGTGCCTGTGTCTTTTAATGGAATCATTAAAATCATAATAGCTTCTTAGTATCCTTTCCTCTTGTTCATTGATTTAGTGAAGTAAACGACCTAATAGACTCTGAATGGTAAAGTCATACCTCTGCCGTCTGGACAGCATGTGCTAGTCAGTCACATGTTAAGTTTCACTTACATTGTCAGTATTGGAAACAATACATTGATTTGTTTAACAACTGTACAAAGCAGCAGCTCTAGCTCTATGTTATGACCAAATATACCTTAACTGAGTGTCGTAAGTGAGGGATTACATTTCTAAGAGTTTCCTAAGTATTAAGTATTGTATTTACCTTTTGGACACACTAAAACACTTTCCCATTACTTCCCTGGGACTGACACTGGAAAAGGCGTTTCATTTGCAGTTTGACCTGGATGCACGAGTTAGTCTTGCGGATAAAAAACAAGACATACTATACTGTGTAACACTTTTCACAGTGGAAAATGTACTAAAGCATGAGTTCCACAAGAGGAAATCCCTAAATTAAAAGAAAACACCTACATTACGTGTCTTAATAGAGTGCTGCACTTTCACAAAGTGCCAAACAGCTTTGGTATACATTGGCTTAGATTCAATTTGAAGTGTGTGACAGTGATTTAAATGATCTCAGTGGTGTTGATTTGGGTTGAGGACCGGGACAAGTAATGCGAGTGGAAATACTAGGTGGGTTACAAGACTTGAGCAGCTGTTATCGCTTCTTAAAGAATTTAAATTGGTGCATAGTCCAAGTTCCTAAGTCTCCTGGGAATCTTTTATTTCAGCTTGCTAAAATGGAAACCAACTCCTCTTTAAAGCAATAAACCACTCTGAAAAGGTATATCATTGAAGAAGAAAAGAAGTCATAGACCAGTCATGTGTAATTGTGTGGTGATCAGCACTGCCTCACTCTTGGGGGATTTGTACCTATACTTTGTCCTCACAGGTCTCAGTCAAGGTATGATATCGAATGACACATTCCCACACTTCCACTCGAGTGTGGGAGACAGCACGATGTTACCTTACACGTGCCTCATTGCCTCTGTCAGAACTGGTCCTCGTAGACAGCAGACTCCCATACAGATAATCAGCAGTGATCTTCCTTAGTAGTTTGTAAGAGGTACAAGGCAAGTAATGTAGTGGCATGTAAAAACTAAGTAGGCATTTGCTTATCTGCAGAGATTGGAAAAGAGATACACCAAGACAGTTGATTGGATAAAAACTTACAACCTATTCCCAATAAACTATTTTTGAAAGTCTATTTTGTTTTATGGTGATAAAGATGTTACGTCATAAACCCAGAATAGACACAGCATTAACCCGACACCATCATATACATAGAAAAGCAGCAGGACAGTGGATAGGAATTTTAAAAATACTGCTTTGCTAGTGGCAAGCATCCATCTGTCATATAATATTGTCAGGGGCCCCCCAAGAAAGTTTTGAAGACAGTTATCAAAATGACAATGTGGCATTTTCCTTGTGTTTTTTAGTAAGAGTTAAACGTAGCCAGGCTTCTCTCCCCCTGCTGCTTACTCAGTTCACTGCTCTTTACTGTCAGTGGTTACATCTTATTTATAACAAGCTTTTTTAATAAATAAGACTGGTTTGTAAAGTTAAAGTCTGGAAAAATAGACCAATGAGGTCAGTCAATCTTTTGTAGACAGCTCCTTTTAACCCAGACACTTCCAGTCGGAGTGATGGACTACTCGTCTGATCACACTGTTGTGAGGTCCTTAGGTTTTGTGAAGTGTGTGTGATGTCTGTGCTCCCATGGCGACCCTTAGCTGTAAAAAGTCCTCCTCCTTGTGCTTTTACAACAGGCCCTCAGAGACTCGTACTCTGCAGGCCGACAGAGTGATGGCTGAGAACGGGCCGTCAGAGTTCACGTGACTCAAATAACAGTGGCCATTTTACAGTCGGAAAGAGCGTCTTCACACATGCCTTTGAGGGGGCATTTTAGTGGGAAAACTAGACTAAATCTGTAACCAATTCATTTCAGCACCGCTTGGCAAATAAACAAACATGTGTTTGTGATGTTTATTGCTTCTGGCTTGAGGTTTTACCACTGAGCGTACGATTTCATCATGGAAGTACAGTTAAAGCACCCCTCGGAGGTTGATTAAACACAGATCTTTTCATAACAATAGACAAGATTTAAGAGAAGAGAGGCAGTCCCACTGTTGTTAAAATAGCACAAATGCACTGGTGTGTGTTGTTGGTAAAGACTTATATGTATGTTACTGATATGTCACTGACGACACTGTATGGCCCTGAAATGTAGAGTCTGTCATATTAGCCCTACCTCTAACCCTCTAACGCACGTATTTTCCATATTAGCCATTATTTTAGGCACATATGTGCTTGAAATCAGATTCATATTTTTGGCAACCAGACCAGTGTTGACCCACTTATTACTCACCTCCCACACCCTCAGCTGGACGATGATCTTTGCCTGGCTGCAAGGGGGAAAACCAAACTTGCACGCTAAAATAAATTTAAAAAAAAAAGATCCCACTTGCTGGCATACAGGCTGTACTATTAGAATAAACTATTTAATCAATCAAAATTTTGATCAGTCTTTTGACTTTTATTTTTTTCATATTGGAGGTCTGTGTCACTGGGTGGCAGGTTATTAGTGTCACAGGGCATCACCTTCAGCCTGGATTAAATCTTTTTAAAGAGCCAGAACAATGTCCCAGACTAAACTGTACATGACAGGATTTAAAGAAACAGCGTGTGATTGTGCCTTAATGCCTTTGACTGAAACCTTTTCTATTTTTTGCTATTTCTCTCCGTGGCCACATGAAAGAAATGCCCAGCCAATACAGGCAGATCAGACAAATAGTTCCGTCACTAATGATTGTTATTGTTGCGTAATATGGCAAGGGTCAAAGCAAGGGTCTCGGACGTGGAAATGGCAATGGCTTCTTGCTGTACCCTGCATGCTTTGACTTAAAGTTTAGTTAAGTTTATTATACTTTTCTAACATAATGAGAGAAGTCTCTCAGGTCAGAGGACAGTTTCAGAGTATCTGGGAGATTGTTCCATTCTTTAACGGCTTTGAAGGAGAAGGCTGTCTGTGCAAAGGCAGAGCTTCTTTTGGGTAATCTGCAGTCCTCTCGACTCGTGGACTTAGTTGTCCTAGTAGTCTGTGGGAGAAAAGTGGGAGAAATCAACTTGACTAGACTAGTCAAGATGACTAGATGAAATCTTCAGGTATTGTTTTTTTCCTTAGATCTTTTTTTTGAAGTTAAAATAAAATTGCAATAAAGCATCGGTTTTCAAAAGGATGTAAGGTTTAAGGTTTCCATTCAATAAAAACAGGAGAACCCTTATTAGTGTGGCCATAGCGTAAACATGTGCGGCACTGATAATAAGATGGCTCCTATTTGTAGAAAAACACTTAAGAACTTGTAAGTACTTGTAGTTTTAAGTGCAGCCTGATACAGGCTCCAGACTCAGGCCAAAGCAATGCATTATCTTAAACTCCGGCTTAGCTTACAGCTACTTTAGACAAAACGTAGAATCAAGCCAACACCAGATAACATCCTGTAAGGACTGACACCTACACTTTAAGTATTTGTTACAGGCACCTGGCACACTATAAAGATGAAACCATCAATCAGCACTTTATGAATCTCCACTAAAAGTCCTACAATAGAAAGCACATGTTTGAATTAACATTCCTCAAGGAAATCTTATGAGACTGTTTATTGCAAAGTTAATAAAAAAATAAATAAAAAATCTCTGGTTTGTTAACTTTGGTAACCTTTGTATGCTTTTATTTGCACTGTGTACTGTATATAAAGCTTGTTAAGAACAGGTGCCAAATAAACAAGAGTAAAATTAGCTGCACATACATCACACCTGAAGAAATAAATTATATTTGTAAAAAAAAAAAAAACATTCATTAATTTTCTGACAAAGTGAAACTAACAGCAACCAGTCAAAAGAACAATACGGCTCATGTCTAAAGCGTAAATACACTGTGATAAAAGTCAATGGATCAAACCTAAAGTTTACACATACTTACCAGTGTTTTAAACGACAACCTAACAGATCTCAGGGATAACAGTTAAGTGAGCCGACAGCGGCCTATCCCTCTATCACAGATCCACCGTGGTAAAAGGAAGAGCATGTCACAACAGATCGGCTGTTTGTTAAAGGCACTGTCACACACTAATGGCAACAATGTGTTTTCTTTATAGCAGCAGACAACCCGGCAGCCTATTGCCTTGTGTGCTCACTGTTTTACTCGCCTCATACCCTGCAGTTTTCAAGATATCGGGGAAAGGTTTTTTCCATGCAGGGGTCAAATGCTAACACTGGGTGTACTTGCTCTAAGTATGTAGTGCCATGATGAGGGCTTTTGTTTAGCATTTATTACTTTGTGAATCACTGTTAGGCTGGTTTGACCAGTTTCTGTTATGCCAAGATTACTTCTGTCGTGTACATAATATTATTTTATATTTATTTAATAATATATGTTGGCTGTCAAAGATTCTGAAAATCATTTTTTTGTTGCAATTGGACTTAGGTTACATACTTTCCAAGGTTTAAAAGGACAAGGACAAATTGTAAGGATGTGCAAAGGTGCCTCTCTGTCTGTCATATGTTTTATTCATCCTGTATTGTAAAGCCAGGTGGAAGCAGTTGGTTACACAGCCTGTCATAAATTCTTTAGATTTCATGTAGAAAAGGTTGTTGAAGACACCAAATGTGGAAAGAAAGTGTAAAAGTGTTTTTTTTTCCTTCTAAGAGGTCAAGAAAAAGACAGAGGTTAAAACTCTCCCTTTGCGACATGACCTGTCACATAAATGTTAGATCCTGTTCAATGCAGCCATAGGAGAGGGAGGAGGAGAAAAAAAGAAAGTATTCTTTTGCTTAAAAACAATTTGCTGAGGGCACACAACATCATGTGCAACGTCTTCAAACCTAAAACACGCTCAGACCTGTCAGTGTTGCCACCTCATTGGAGACACTGGCCAAGTTTGGCCACGGTTCAGACATAAATACTTTGCTTGCAGCAGAGATGGATTTTTGTGAAATTGTAAACTCCCAAATCTCACGAGAATCCAGCTCCAGCACAAGGTTATCTGGATGCCCCTGGATAGACATACAGTTTAGATAAATGGTTGCATTTGCTAGACAGGATTTCTATCAAGTGAAAACAGTGGTGGGAGTTTTACCAAAGTGAAAGTCTTGACTGGCCAGACAGCTTCTAGCCAATCAGAAGAAAGAACTCCTCAGATAACCAGTTTGCATGTTGAAATGTTTCAAACAAGGTGGGGGTGGACCAGATGAAAACCAGAATATGGACATTTCTTAGCTATAAAGGTTAGCGTTGTTTTTTATAGTGTGATTGTACATATTTGAGCCAAATGTACTACTGCTCTCCATCCCTGTTTTGGTAAATGGCCAGGGCATAAAGTTAGCCAAAGTCCCTTACTTTGAATAAACTGCAATATAACCAATCAAAGAAAACAGGTGTTGTTTACATTCTACCACATTTTAAATAGTTATGAATTATGAAAATAACAGTGAAAATATGGGATTCCAGACCCACTCCACAGAAAATGGGTTTTCCCAAAAAAACTTTTAACAGAAGCAAGTACTCTTCAAATAACCAGTTTGCAAGTTTCAAACAAGTTTCAAACAAATATGTGTTAGCTATGTAGATTTGGGTTGTTGTCAAGTGTGATTGGACAAACTTGAGCCAAATGTGCTATTACTCTCCACCATTGTTTTGGTAAAAAAAATCCATGTCAAAAAACAACAAAATGTTTGCCAAAATGATTGAGTCACTTAGTTAATGGAGGTTAATAAATGGCAATTAGAAGTTATTAAGTTTGAATGACCAAAAGTCCAGAGCTGGTGGACAAAGGTGGAGAAAAGTAAGGCAGAAACAATAAAGTATGAAGAGCAAAGAGGGAAGAGGAAATTCTTTAAAATGTCTGGGACAGATTATCCTTGGAAGGCAATCAATCTTGCCTCGATTTAAAGCCTCTACAGGGGGGTGAACACAGACGCGCACACTCACGCAGCACAAATATACACTGAGACATTGGCCTCTTAACCTCTTCCCGTCTCTTCTTTTAATCTCTCTATTTTTCACCTTCGTACAACTCTGTCTTCGAAGTATCGTTTGCTTGCTTTGCCTGAATTTTGAAGGCAATTGCAGATAATGTGTTTCTCAAGGTGTCTGTTTGAACTGAAGGGTCCCCATTGAAACATATGGCTGCAATTTTGGAGCTGTGGGGGAACAGGCGACAAGGGAAAAATAAGGAGACAGAGAAGAGGAGATCGCTGGATCCACGTGAGCACTGGAAAATAAAGACGGTCCGAACTGCAGATGGGCCGATCGTGGTCCTGTATTGTGTCAACAGCTCAAGACTTGATAAATTGTGGCATCCCATTTGGAAAAGTCTGGGACTCTACACAAACTGCATATTTTTCCACTGTATTTATCTAAAATTATCTTCCCACTTGTCCAGTAAAACCTCTCCCCTTTATGAATTTAGGTTATGATGCTATCGGACCTGACAGCCTCCGATAAGGTTTGCCAGATGAGAGATACCACCATATAAATTATACACAATCTGCTTTCTTTAAGGTGGACTGCAGTGGTTACAATGAAAGCATCAGCCTTAATCAATTCCTTCTTTGCAGCTGTTTGAATAGATTAAAGTCCTTCCACTTAGTATGGATGCCATATTGATGGGTAATGCATCAAACATCTTTCAGCACAGGCACAGCTAAGGCATGGCCAGACATGCTAACAAAAAATATAAAAAAACTTAGTTTGAGTGCCATTTTGTATGGTAAATGAAAAGTAGTGAACAGACCATTATGCTTCATGATTTGTATTTTACACATTTGAATGAGACAAACTAGAAGTAGTTGTAAAGTCATTAACGTTAGCTTACCTTAGCTCTTACAGATGAAGACATAATAGCTTCCCTTTTGAGTCAAGAATCAAGTCCAGTCAGTTTTATTCATTACTGGGACAATATAACACGTAGGCTCATTAACTGTAAAATGTATTACTTACGTCTTGCCAGAGTTTATTCCAGAAATCTAGTGGATCTCAGCTGAATTTTGTCATGTGCAAAGTTGCTCATCTTGTATTAAAGCTGAGTTTTATAAGAAAAAAACACCCACATAAGTATCCATCTTAATAATAACATGCTTCTTGTCATAAATAAAGAAGTGCAGCCATTTATCCAGCATTAAGCATTTCCTTTTTCCTGTGTTAAAGTGATTCAGTCTCAAAGTAGCAAAGATCATTTGTCACAAGCGTGGGATGACACATTATTCCTGTGTGTCACCGTTTTTAAAGGGCAGAAGACACATAACAGTTTTTCAGACACTGTTCCTTGTCTTGACTGTAGACTCTGTAGCTATCAAACTGTTTTTTGTTTTCTTTGATGACCAGTCCTTGGCTTCATGCATGGCCAAAGTAGACCCCACACACATGTAGACACACAGATGCAATCAGATACTATGTGTGTGTTCAGCTGCCAAGGCTAAGTGCCCTGAATCTGCAAGATCTCGATCAAATTTGCAGACCTACAGAGAGCAATTTCTCATCATGATTGCCTGCGTGGGTATGTGTCCTAATTCAAGTCCAAGTTCTTGTGTATTTGTGTGGGGATTTTCTTTGTGTACACTCATCTCAAACCTTTGCCACAGCATTTGTTAGCATTTCTTTGTACTCAAACTTTAGACAAACATCTCTTGGCAGATCGCACCACATGCACTCTCTCCCTGTCCCTCCCACACACACATATACGCTCTGCGGTCTTCTCTCTGATTGATAAGATGTCTGCTGAGAGGTCTATCTGATCATTTCAACATGCTGGTGTTGACTGTGGCTTTGCCTGGCTTTCTTCTTCTACATTTCACTTTCTTTCTTTTATTCTGTTCTGCTACGCTCATGCACAATTTTTCTTTGGGCAAGAAAAAGATTAGAAAATACATTTATTTGTTTTATATCTCCTTGCAATAATGTAACATGTTATTACTATTCACCGTCCCCAATTACACTTTACTTATAACATTTGGATAAACTATAATGTGCACCGTCCTTTTGCTGTATTTGACTTTCCTGGTCATGTGGGGAAATCTGTTGGCCCTCAGAAAGTGTGTGATGTGAGTAATGAACCTATCTCTATTGTTGCAGTCTCCTGGGATAGAAGCATTAGGGCGATGCCAGAGATGTAAATGTTTATACAAAGAATACAAAGTTTCTCTCTTTCATGACATGAGAATCTAATGAGAAACTGGCGGTGCAGGACGCTTTTTTTTTTGTCATTGTACTGTCCTGTATGTTTGGGTGAATATCACTGAAGTAAAAATTACTGTAATAATTTTTTCTTTTGATAGTTTTAATGTTTGAAAAAACATAAAAGGCCACAAATAATGAGGACATTGTTTGCTTGGGGGCAGGAACCAAGTGGTAGGTCTGGACTTGTGCTAGTGCTCGATTTGTAATTTATTAAGAACGCAGTTTGCTGATGTACAAGACCTTGCCATTAAAACAAAGATGTGCAAGCTTGTCAATGAGCTTTTGTTACATTTATCGTATATAAGTTGGCAATAATTGATGTTTAAAAGATGCCACTTTCATTTACTTTATAAATCAACAGTTATGTCATGTCCCAGACAGCTATTGGCTGCTGGCAACACAAAGCAAGAAGAACAGAAGCAAAATAATTTTTGATGCAGTTTTATACTTTACTACTACTCGTTCTGTTAATATATTAACAGAACTGTGTGTCATTACTTTAGCGTTAGCCGCAGCTGGGTTCCCTATTGGCCTGGCAGACACTACAACATTGATCATTTTGACTACCCCACGGCCCAATGTTTGCATTTTTGGTATTGTGTAAACAGCCCCTTCATACAATTGTCTTTCTAATGCCCAGTATTTTTCGGTTGCAGACTTCCTCCTGGAATTAACCTTGCCTAGAGACTGTAAGCAGTTTCAACATGTCTGATAAATGTTCAAAGACGTCACCTCTTGCACCTTCCACATGAGTTTGAGTGTCTGTCATCCCATCACTCATCATCTGCAGCATAATCGTCTGCCTGACGCTTTCTATTTGTCTGACCTCTCCTGCGTGTCACTCAACTTGTCTGTACAGTTGTTAACCAGCGCCACTCATTTATTTACTTTCACCCCTTTAACCTGTCTTTGCGGCTGCTTGTCACACTCACACCGGGCACTCTACTGGTTTTGGCTTGTCTCCATCTGACAGTGTATCTCCTCCTATATGCAGCTGCTGGGGTTTTGTTTAAAGTGGGAGTCGATGCTGTGAATCATATGTTGCTGTCTTGATAGACGTTTGTGGAATGCCCTGAGGCTATTTCAGACCCCTCCTTCGAATATAATGACACCTCTTTTTAATATGACTTTCTGTTCCTCTTTCATCAATCTCGCCTCATTCCAGTGTGACAGACAGACCGGGGGGATCTCCCTGAAAGAGGCCCGAGTGTGTATATATTTGTGCGAGTGTATATGATCTGCAGATAAACGATGATGCACTATTCCTCCCCCCTGTATCCGGGTGAACCAGAAAACTATTCCTTTCAGTTGTCATAAATCTGCCATGGGCCGAGAAACTCCACAGCACTGCAGTGGCAGACACAATGACTCTGGAGCAGCAGGACTGTGTTTTAATAAATTTCTGACATTATTATTAGCACCCATATAGTTAATGGTAATGTTTAATGAAAATGTTTTTCTTTCTTGCCTTTTCAACACGGGAGCAATCATTCTTTGTGATAAATCAGGAGATGAACCCTTTGTGTAGATGAGTTTTTTTTTCTACCATTCTTACAAGCTCTATAATAGTAATTCACAAAAACAGAGGCCTACATTTTATGGACCCATAGTATATGCATGTATAGTACAATGATAAAAAGTGTAATAAATAAAAAATCTGACACTAAAACACAAAACAGATTTGTGTGTGTGGTTCATGTCACTGTTAATAAATTATCATAACCTAGGACGTAATATTGTGACACTTACACATTGCACTGTCAAAAGAATCTGCATTTAAAGGGACATGCTCATCTGTTGAAAACACTGTAGGACTACAGTGTAAAGTGCTGTGTGTTGTGCTCATAAGATTACATACCCTGGCAGAATTTGTGACTGTTTGGCCATTTTTAGAGAGGATAAAACTTGTTTTCACTCATAGTTAGTGGTTGGATGAAGCTATTTATTGTCAAACAACTGTGTTTACTCTTTTTAAATCATAATGATAACAGAAACTACCCAAATGACCCTGATAAAAGGTTTACATGCCCTGGTGATTTTGGCCTGATAACATGAACAGGTGACACAAACAGGTTTGAATGGCTACTAAAGGTAACCATCCTCAACTGTGATCTTTTTGCTTGTAATCAGTGTGTGTGAATAAAAGGTCTGTGAATTTCTGGGCTCCTGACAGACCCTTGCATCTCCCATCCAGTCATGGGAAAAGCAAAATAATTGTCAAAGGATCTGTGAGAAAAGGTAATTGAACTGTATAAAACAGGAAAGGGATATAAAAAGATATTCAGGGAATTTAGAATGTCAACCAGCAGTGTTCAAACTCTAATAAAGAAGTGGTTCATGCAAGACAGCCCAAGAATTTACAGGAACTGGAGACTTTTTGCCAAGAAGAATGGGCAGCTTTACATCTGAGAAAATAAAGAGCCTCATCCACAACTACCACAAAAGACTTCAAACTGTCATTTATGTTAAAGGTGGTAATACACTGTATTAAAAACTGGGGTATGTAAACTTTTGATCAGGATCATTTGGGTAGTTTCTGTTGTCATTATGATTTTTAAAAAGTAAACACAATTATTTGACAATAAATGGCTTCACCCAACCACTGACTATGAGTGAAAAAAGGTTTTTCTTACTATTCGTATTCTCTGAAAAATGGCAGAAAAAAATCACAAATTAAAACTAATGAACACAACTGTATTTACCAGGCAGTAATCCTACTGTCACACACACACTACTATCATTACACAATCATTGATGAAGAAGCAGTAATGGAAGATGGCTTGATTCCAGTTCCCAAATTAATTGAGGAACTATTCACCACCAGCATGTTGTAATTGGAAGGATTGGCCAGAAAACAAGACCTTAAGATGTCAGCTATGTTTTATTTTGAAGGGCTTTAATAGGTATGGACAATTACATCGAACGAGAGGGTCTGTTCTTGACAGTGGCAACTTGTCAACATTGAATCAATAGCATAATATAATCCAATAAGACAGTGGGAATTGCTTGATTGTATCAGTTTAATGCTAAATGCTGAGCTAGTTGACGTTAAAGGTAAGCTC
The DNA here is from genome assembly GCA_024416835.2 of Perccottus glenii. Lineage (NCBI taxonomy): Eukaryota > Metazoa > Chordata > Actinopteri > Gobiiformes > Odontobutidae > Perccottus > Perccottus glenii. The sequence goes on along the minus strand of CM044547.2, from coordinate 20,356,140 downwards.
TAGACTTTGGTTTGATGTAATTTATTAGGTATTTTGTTAAAAGGTTTACTTTTTGGATAATATTAATGAAAAGGCTACTGTGTTGTTGTGAGGTGGGGAAGGATGGGATTGTTGCTACTGAAGCACTGATAAAGTCTAAAGGTCCCATTGTACAACACTCATGGTTATATTTTTATATTTGATATATTTTTTAAGTACAAAACCTTTCCTCAGTACAAAAACACTGTTTGTCATTCTTCACCAGCAGTTATTAACTAGCCAGGTTATGTTTTACAATAACTAAGAGATCCCATTCAGGGAAAGGGTTAGGTGTGTTGGTTTATTAAAGGACACACTGAGATGCTACAACACAGAGCAAGGGCTGTTCCTGATGAGTCATTTCATAGCATCATGTGAGCACAGGATGGATCATGGACCATATGTGGCTGAATCACACAGAAGCAGAACAGGCTAGTACGTTACAAGTGAACCTCCGATGTGTCCCAGACAGGACCTTCGCATCAAATGTCATTTCAAGTCAGTACTAGTCAGTATTACAAGATACTTGCTTTGATGTTGAGTTTGTCCTCAGCCCCACTGCTACGAGCTGGATGCTTTTGTGATGAACTGAATAACTACAAAAAAATCTTGTCTGGTCTGATCAGTCTGTTTTTTCATCATTTATTTTGAAGAAGTAAATGCCAGTAACAGTAAAATTCAATGCTACATTGTTCAAAGTAAGGCACATAATGAGAAACACATAATCATTTGTCATCACTAGAAAAGGAAATATGCAATATAATATTGGACAAAGTAAAGAAGGACTGAGTAAACCAGAATTAATGTCTCATACTGTGGCTTTAACCACACTTATGGTGACTATCCCACTGAAAGCATTTACTGTGCTTTTCATTCTCTTCTGTCTTATGTTCTCTTTGTAGAGCCCTCTCTCTTTCACTCCACATGTACTGTATAGTGTTTCATGTGTCTTTCCTTCATGTGCTTTGATTCCAATAACCTTTCTGTCAGCTCTCATTTGAAAGAGGTTCTTGAAATCATATTAACCTTGTACAAGCCCAGGCTAAATGCAACCCATCAAATGGGAGTCGAAATCTTAAGTAAGCCCTGTGACGTTTTCTCCAGCTTAATCCAAGATCAACACACGTGCTGTATGTGTATGAGCGAGCAGCCATGAGCTCATTCATATCTACAGTATGGAGGCTAGTGTCCATTTGTGATTAGGCTTCAAAGACATACTTTCATACTGTATTTTTGATGGATAAAGTACAAATGGTTATAGTGATTAATTTTAATTTAATTAACTCTCCCAGTTTTCGCAGCTTCACAGGTCCGTTTTTAGATTATATAAATAACGTCACAATTGTTGGCCTCTGAATCTTCTGTCCACTGTAATATTATTAGTATTGAGTACAGAAATCATCACAATAGGAAATGCATACCTCCCTTTTTAAAAACAACCTAATACCTCAACTTCTGCAACTCCCATTTGTCATTACTGCAGACTGACTGACCCTTGACCCCATCTGCTATGAGCAGACATTATATATGAAGGGTTTAACATACAGACTCATAACGATCATAGAAGGTGGTAAGTGTCACTTTGTAGCTGACTTTAACACACTAAGGTTACACATACATTTGTCTCCGCTTCTATTTTTACCCCCGTAGAACCTTAAAAGAATGTGTGACTACTATATTTTCTGAAACGCCGTGTATAATCCCGTCTCATTTTGCTAAAGTATATGTTTAAGAGTCTGCATGTACATGCCTGGTGTGGCTGTTTCTCAAGGTCTGATAATCCTCTTGTCAACTGACCGTAAACTCGAGAGTGTGTGGTCGCTGCGGTGGCTGTGACGGCTGTTGCGTCTGTGTGTGTGATGTGTGGCATTCTTGCCATACCAGACTATCACGCAGGCCGACAGAGAAGGAAGAGCACAGAAGTGAGCTGATAAAATAAAATAAAAAAGGGAGAGAAACAGGTGAGTTTTTTCATAAAGGCCAGTTGAACAAATACACAATGACAAATACAAAGGTTCAGTAAATATATGAAAGGCTGCCAATGGAGGATTTAGGGAGCAAACATTGTGGCATTTGTGTGAAAAGGGATTTAATCTCTGCTTCATATATGCTTCTTGTTTCATGCCTCCAATTAGGTCCTAATTTGGTCACTCTAATTCCCTTCAAATCTCCTCATTCTCATTCCCTAAATCCCAGTGCGCTCCTTAAAGTTTACAGCTACTAAGCCTCTCAGGATGTTCAGAAAGAGTGAGCATCTTAAAACAATTATGGGTATTAAAACACGTTTCTGACCAAACAAATAGGCTTAATCCTGTTTTTAGCCAAGGTGTTGCTAAGTAACCAAGTGATTAAAATATGAAAGATTGAAAATGTCTTGTTTTGTGACTTCAAACTTACACGCTCACCCTCTACACATGCTTTGACTCCTCAGTCGGCAGATTTATGACATCCTCCAACAGTACACTGACGAATGGCCGTGCATAGTTGTGTGAATGGAAAGATGAAGAGTGAAGCTGTAAAGCAAACGGCGGACACTCAATGCAGCCATATTAGATTGTTCACATGGTGTCATTCTCTACGAGGCCTGTGGTGTTTATTATTCAGTGTGTCGGTTTAATCGTCTCTTTTCTTTTCTTATTGAGGTTTCCTGTGTATAAACACTCTCCATACTGAATTAGAAGAAAGAAAAACCACTGAGTGATCCACAAAACAACAATAAACCTTTTAAAGCAGTCACATTTCTGGTACTGACAGTTATCTTACACCATCCTTTTAAGTTGTATGTGGTAACGTTTTGTAGCCTGTGTAGTGTTTTTGTCTGTTTTTTAAAACTTTTAAAGTATTTTATGATGCTTTTCAGACCTGGCTTCCAAAAGCCTCAAATGGCCTGCTTTAATGCTGTGTCAGGTTGCCCTCTATGGATTCTTAAATTGGATGCATTTATCAGTGGCCCAGGACAGTACATAACCAACTCTACCTCAAAGACTGTTGAGCTGTGACATAATGGACAGATCAACTTTTTCTGACTATAAAAGTAAAGGTGACAACAAGTGTGAAAGACATAGTTTTAACCTCTAGTTTTAGAGGTTTTTGTTTTCCAAATGTACTTCCTCTCACAACCTATGGTGTTATTTAGTGTAGGGTTCTTCAAAAACACAACACTACATCTAAAAGCCTGTTTAGATAAAATCACAGCAGCGTACAGTTTTTTTTTTTTTTTTGTATATTTATATAGTGCTTTTCCACCTAGTAAACACTCAAGTGGCAGGTCAAAGTCAGGAGTCAAAGTCTTTGACCTGATGCTTTTCTCTTCATCACATCTTCCTCGTTGCCCTGAAGGAACCATCCTCATTGATTTAAAGTGCTTTTCATAATCTCACTTTCACTACAAAGTCTTATAGAAACCACATCCTCCTCCCTCTAGAAGGATAACCTATCAAACCTATAAAAAGTATACTGTCATGATTCTTCCACTTTCCATTTTATTTTTTTCTCCCATTCACAATCTTTTTTCCTGCTTGCATTCCTCTCTTTCCTTTTAATATTTTACCAGTTCTGTTCCTTTTGCTTCACAAGCTCAAACTTTTTGTGCAGAGGTTGAGTGTTCACAGCTCACTGCAAGAAAGAATTACTGGCCTCCGAAGTGTTTTGCAATGAGCCTTTCCACACTTACTCAGAAAGTCAGCAGGAGGTCTGCGCTAATGTGAACAGCATTTTCACAACTCCTTTCTGCAAGTCAGGACTACTAAAAACACACACATGCTGGTCATCCAACTGTGTACTTTTACTTATGTGTTACATGCAATAATGTTCGTAGATGAACACTATGAGAAACACATCCTACTGTGGGAAAACATGGCTCATGGTATTATTCAAAAACAGCAGATTTTTTTGCCTCAAAACTGCTTGTACACCTCATAATTCCCTCTATTTTGAGCCAATCAAATCTGTGGAAGACTCGCTGCCGCCTGTCGCTACTTTTTTATCGTCTCCTGTGTGTTGGATTTTCACAATTTTATTAAATATACTTGGTGTTATCAGTGTAATAAGCTTTTATCAGGACAATCAACTATCTACTATTTAATATCCGAAATATGGAAATGGAACCTGTTAAATTTAGATACAGTAGACAAACTATCAAAACTGTTTTTCAGATTTCTAATAGTGACTGTGGTTGCATCGTGTATTTGTGAAAGACCAACCCTCTAAAGCACTTCAGGGTGAGTTTGATGAGTTCTACTGTGTTGAGAAAAGTTGCTGCCAGAGATTGTATCAGCTCTACCTGCAGACATACAAGTCTTCCCAGCCCATTTTAGTCCATTATCTCCCCATCTTTCTCATAGCCTTTTTACTGAAAAGTTATTTGACTGTTCAAGATTTGGCTTTTCCATAAGTTTCACCTCCTGGGACTGACTGATGAGCTCTCAGTGTAATGGCCGTACTTCCCACTTAGCTTTGCTTCTCGGTTGTTTCCGAAGTCGGAATAGCCAGGTTTGACCTTTTGTCTTTGTCACGTCTCCTGTCACACATACAAAATGTATTAGTTACTGTCATGACCAAAAGTATCCTTTACTAAAATATGTGACAAAGATGGATAAACAAAAAGGACTTATTTTTCTTAAAGTGCTTTGAGGAGAGTGCAGGGTTACTTTGACCTGGCTGGGGCTAGTTGGGCCATAATTAACTGGACATCCCCTATCACCAAATCATGCAGATAATGGCTACATTAGTAGCATCAGAGAAACAGACCGGAGACATGGTGGTGCATTTGTCTGGAATGTGGCAGCAGTCCAGTTGCAAAGATGGCCTGGACACGCTACAAAGAGACCTAAGCCTCGGCACTAATCATATCTATGTCTCTTTCCCATAACATACAGCGTCTTTCTTCTTCTTCTCCATTCTTCACTTCCTTGGCTTTTGTACTTCCATCAGGCGTTTTGTGTCTTCCTAACAGCGCTCTCTGCTCAAACTGAAATAGTGCCAGGAAATGCCCTGAGACACCAGATTCACAGCATAAATCCCTGTGTTCACAGTGTAACTTTTGTTTCAGGAGTGGCTTCATGTGGGTAGATAAGCTATATCCCTGTTCTTGCCCACACACTGCTGGCTGACCCAAGTATGACCATACTGAAATGTAACAAAACTGGACACTAACCATCACACTTCTGTATCTGGGGGGTGCCAGGTTCACAATGTCCATAAAAGTGTGGGTATTCTTGTGTTGGAAACCATTAACATGTCTTTGAAGTTACATTTTTTATTTAAATTTTATATAGTGTTGCGTTAAAGAACAGAAAACATCAGTGCTTCTTAGTGACTAACATGTATTGGCTGAGTTTTTTTGTAATACAACAAATACACAGCCAGTAGTTTGAACAATATTCACCACTACAATATTCAAAACATTGTATTAAACATGTAAAATTGTGCAGCCCTAAATTTACTATAGCTCACTTTACTTTAGTATCTTAAAAAAACACTACTAAATTACATTTCCTGACTGTGTTTAGTCATTCACCTGCCGAGCACTAATACAACAAATAGTGAGTGTATGTGTGTGCAAAAGTACAAGTATTTGTGTGTGTGTGTGTGTGTGCCCACAGCTGGAGTCTGAACACTGTGTTGGGGTAAAACATTAGTAAATCCTGGCTGAGCAGACCACATCCTCTTCAGCCTGAAGCCCTGCAGGTAATGAGACGGGGGGATGTTACCTCTTAAAGAGGCAGCAGGAGATGACATGGTGGGAACCTGTGCCAAACATACCTCCTCACCAACAAAAAGACTCTGCAGGAGAGGAGCTTTAAACGTGGAAACAGACCAGAGTTTATGTCTTGAGGCCAGTTCATTAACCTTTGTATTATCCTATGGACATGTTTTGTTATTACAATTTTTCCAATTTGTTGAATGAAATGAACCCAGCTTTGTGGCTATAACTTTTATACACCCTGACCCTGACCTTTACATTTACTGGAGAGAAAGAGATACAGGATATTCAAACCACATTTAAATGAAAACTGCCATGCTAAAATATGAGACAAGAGCATTATATGAAACTTTATTTTCAGCTGTTTGTCTGAATTTTATGTCAGGGTGGTTAGCACTCCTGCTTCAACGCAAAAATGTTCTGGGTTCGATTCCCATCCATGGCGGGGCCTTTCTGTGTATGTTAAGGTTTCCTATGGATGCTCTGGTCCCCGCAGATATGAGGGAAAAATAAACTGACTAGTAATAATGTAACTCACAATGAGGCCTAAAATCCTGGAAATACTAGAAATGCAACAAACACAAACCTACAACAATATGTATTTTTGCTTTATGTGCAATAGGACAAATGTTACAGTGTTACCTTATTAATGCATTAGTCAATCTATTATAAATAACAGCAGTGAAACAGAAAGCACTTAGCTCCCTGCAATATTTACTTAATTAAGTATTTATCTAATTAAATTGGGCAGACTGCTTTGCTGCTGCTAAAAGCAAATTAGTGACCTGTATAGTTTAGTGATAAACCTCTTGCCTGTAGAGCGCTATGTATGGAGTTAATGATTGTACAAGATCTAAGATTGTGTTCTTCAAATTAATGAATTTTTAGCCTAATGAATGTCACCCTACATTCATTGCAAAATTGTAATTTGTAAGATACTTTAGTGAAGAGACAGACAGCCAAAAGTAAACACAATGAAAAAGAAACAAAAAAGATTTATATCTCATCAGTGGGGCTTAAACTGTGGGGAACATGAATGATTATATTAAAAATTCATAGCTTTCAATCAAAAGCAGTTGCGGTAAGCTTTGTGCCAAGTCATTATGAGAAGCTTGACCATAGCTGACATTTCTGTCCCTTGAGATGCAATCTATGTTTGGCAGAAATGAATAGAAAGTCTCCATTGTTTGTTCACATTCTCATAAACATACGTCATGATAATACACATGGAGACAACGTAGCTTTGTGCAGAGGCGATACATGACAAAATGCATTGTTTTAAACAAGCCTTCTTGCAGTCATTCAGTCAGTCATAGTGATGCTGTTACCACATCCTGGCTTGTCCATCAAGCCTGTGTTCAGTGCACTCAGCATTATATTTCTAATCGCTGTTTGTCTGTAGCTTAATGGTACAACACTGAGTCCACATCCTGTCTTTGAAGCTGAGAGGAATAGAGAGCAGAATAATACAAAGCTCACATATGTGATGCAGATGCACACTGTCCATCTTTCAGGTCAATGCCAGAGTTTAACTTTCACACATCATCAAGGTAAAAACACATGGAAAAACACTCATGGGCCTGCTTTCTGTAATAACGCAGTTTATAGCACAGCATCATGCACAAGCCCCAATGGGAATGACATATTCATAAAGGTTATCTCAAAACAGCTAACAAAGCAAAAAGAAATTTAACTCTACAGTTATTTCTGCAGACAATGTTGTATATTATGCGCTCTGAATGCAGAAGTGAAATACTTTTTGAGATGAGTGTGTTTGTGGCTAAAGAGATGCCAGCTGAGGACAAGGCAGTGGGAAGGAGAGCAGAGGAGAGCTGGCTGTTAGCACACGTAATGGAAACCAGACCTGCTGCTAGAGAAGTAATTAAACTATGCAGCACAATGGCGTCACCTCTTGTACGTAAAGTTATCATGGGGAGTGTGTACCTTCTCACTTTTTTTTACCAACTTTTCCTATTGAATTTTGGGCATTAAAGATCTGAAAAAGTGACAATTGGTAGTTTGTCAGCAAAACTGGAGTGGAAAAACAGGTGTAATGCTGTCAACCCCATTTATTAGGATTCATCTTCCAGGGCATGCTGTAAAGCCGAGTTGGTCTGGGCCTCACTTGCGCTGTCATTACATATTAGGTCATTGAACTTCACTTTTGTTAAGGGAAGACTGCATGTTCAATCCCTACTTGTTATTTAACTGTACTAAAAACTACCAAGGTTTCTAAAACTATTAGTGTTTAAAAATGTTTTCCAGTTTGGCCTCATAAACATCAGTGCCGTGTTTTGTCTTTGTGCTATTGCACTTGTATACTTGACCTGAATATTTGGGAATAAAATATTATTTAAAATAATCTAATTGAACCATATTTACAAAATACTAAACTATGACCTTAAAAGATATGTAAAATCTCAAAATCCAGACTCCCAATCCTATGTCTATGTATGTATGTATGTAAAAGGCAAAATCACAAAAGAGTGGACTATACAGGTACTGTAACTCAAAGCAGACTGGGTTTTGAGTAAGTAACATAAATACACAGTATTTTTGTTTTTTTGAAAATATAATAATGCAAGCCCTTTCAGTCAACACCAAAAGCAAACAAATGAATCAATTAATCAAAATGACTTCTAGATATCGCAACACAATCCCCAAACAAAAACATCATTGTTTAAGGTGCAGTTCATTGAATGGCCACTGGTGGTGTTTTTGCAACAATCTCCAAATCAGAAAATATTTAGTGAAAGGTGACTGTTTTACCCACTATGTTTGTAAGCTAATCAGCCTGAGGTGCGTTATCAGGTTGAAGGAGCATGACCGGGGTGCAGGTCATGACCCGCCATGTCACACACTAATTGTAATTGTCTTGTTGACGGAGAGAAGCAAGACTGAAAAATGTAGCGAGCTAATTTTAATAGTATAGAGATTGTGAATGTTTTTGATCAGTGTGTGTTTCTGTGTGTGTGTCAGGATGGAGGAGAGTGAGTTATTTTATCCTGAGGCAAGCGGAAACCATTGTTTAAGCCACAGCTCTTCTGTCTTAAGTGTTTGCTGTTGTGGGAACAGTGCGGGTTTGAGTTGGAGTCTCAGAGCAAAAATATGGTGCAACTTAACAGAAACAAAGTGAAGAGGAAGGAACAAAAAGAACAGAACTAAAAGGAGATTGGAAATACTATTGTAAAAAAGACAAAATTAGAGACAGAGAGACAAAGAGCTTGAAACTACTTTCATGTAAAAAGAGACTGAAACATAATCTAGATGCATAATAATTTGTACTTTGGAAAAGAAACAATATGAAATTGAGAGACCGAGAGAGATACAGCTGCAGGGGGATATGAAAACAAACAAAACTAGAGGAACTGCAAAAAAAAGTGCCTCTTTTTGTTAGTAATTTGTCTTTCTAAACCTTCTGGCTGTGCATATCCCCAGGCCAGCCCGCTGTAGGAATTTACAGTCAAATAGGCCTGCCTGCTAATAAAACACATGTGGACTTGTAGAGGAATGGGGAGGGCAGGGGTCTGAGAACAGCTTTGCTCAGTACATGTACAGTGTAAGCAGGCCATTTACACATCTTACAAACCCATTTAAAGATACATATACCTGTTAATGAAATGAATGTTGACACTTTTACACAGACGTTTACCTTATGCTTGTAAAGTAAGCTGTTTCGCCAAAGATGAAATATACTGGAGACTTTCACAGATTTAAATATCTGGACCAACAAGTAAGGATTGTACCCCACTGTCACTAATTAAATAGTCCACATCTTTGTGATAATTATTTCTTCTACACTGTTGAACATGGTCCATTAGTGTACATACAACTTTTGGCATGAGCTCCTGATGTACATCTGTATTTGACCACATAAATGTTTGTCCTATCCCGTCACTTCTCACATTCACACATGTTTTATTGTAAAACATCTTATAGACCAAAGTTGACTGTGATTATTCATAGTGACATCCATGTGACCACTCAAACCATATCATTCAAACCATTGAAGTTGTGTACTGCAAACCATGACAGATTTAACACATATCTTACAGACAACTTACCAAATTGCATTTTACACTCAGTATGTGATCCATTTTATTTAATGTATTGTATTGTATTATATGCACTTTAAACAGTAGGTATTTTGTCATTTTCAAGGCATAGTGTGTAGTTTTTAGTGATATCTAATGGCAATATTAGATTAAAAAATAAATCAGGCGTCATGAAAAGTAATGGCGCTGTGGTGTGGTGTGGCTAAATAAAAAAGCACAACATGTACTGGGTATGGTCTCCATTTTTTTTTTTTTCTATTTGTATAGCGCTTTTCCACCTAGTAGGCACTCAAAGCGCTTTACCAGTGTTACAGCTGGAACACCACTGGAGGCAAGGTGGGTTAAGTGTCTTGGCCAAGGACACAACGACAGTATGTGTGGGAGAGCGGGATGTTATGATGTTTTAGGATGTTTTGAGCGGGGATCGATCGCCCACCCGCCGGTCGAAGGATGGCAGTTATAGCCACTAAGCTACTGCTACTTCTACTGTAGCTACTGCTACAGGTGCCTTCGTCTCTTGAGCTGACTTTCATTCTTCTTTAAATGTTTATTTTTATTTTTTGTTCAGAAAAACACAATGCATTTCATTCCGCTGTACTTTACACAGTGCTCCTTAGAATAGATTTTAACATCAACATCTGCACTGTAAAAGTGTCTTTAAAAGGCCGACTACACATATCTACAACTGATAACTATCTCTTACAAAGCTGTCCTGGACTCAGCTAACATCCTCAAGTCCACATTTGTAAAGTGGATCATTGTGGGATTAGACTACAAATGCTTCACACATGTAATTTATTTGTGAACCAGTCAGGGCATGAACATCAAGACCACAGCAAAGTGCCTTCAAGTCTAACTGCACTAAAACTAAAAGCAGTACACTCTGTCTTTCCTGCACTCTAGCACCAAATAACTGCTGACATGAAGAACATGTGCGGCTCTTCTTCTCTCTTGTCCTTCTAGTATTTCTTCCTGTCAGTGATTCATCCCCCAGCTGTCCATAAAATATGCCCAGATTTGCTCAAGGATCATCCCCTGCGTAGAAACTTAATTAAATGTTTTATATACTGGCCTTGAGAGAAGTGTGTCTGACATAGTAAAAGAGTTTGTCATGGATATGTTTGTCATGTGTGGGGTATGGCGTCAAGCTGAGACCCTGGTTCCAAGTGGGGCCCTCTTGGACCTTTGTTAGACTCCAGGGGGCCAAGTAGAGAGAGAATAAGATAGAGCGTTCTGTCACTGAAACCTCTCGAGCTCAGTCTGGCTTCCTGTTTAATCTGCTGTCCTCAGAGGGGCTACAAACACGTATGACTAAAATTTATGGTAAAATATATTTTTAAGTTTGTTGGTCTTGAGGAGGTTTTGGGATCACATGCGCCTGTAATCTCATACTCATGTAATCTCAAAGGCCCAAACCCAATTCTCTAACTTACACCAATCTCCTGCCCTTAACCCCACCCCTTGGCCTTCTAAATCAAATGGAGGGGCAAGGGGAAGGGCTAATATTATAGCCCTAAGATTCGGGACACCACACCTGTAGTGGCACAGATGTATAATATGATAATAATATAATATCAATAAATATTTCATATTACATACCCTATACAACACTTTTACAAGAATATAGGCTATATTTAATCTCATATAGCCAAGTTTATAATATATTTTAATACATAACATATTACAATATGGTCTAGTAGTAATCCATCCATCATCATTTAACTTGAGACTCAAGACTCAAGCAACAAGTGTCAGCTGCTGTTTCCTTGTCACCAAAATAAGACACTAAAGGATGTTACTACAACCACAAAAACGTTTGTTTATGACATGTCAATATATATCAAAATCTTTATTCTTGCCCAAATTTGTTAAGGAGGGAGAGGTGGTTAGTGTGAAACTAACTTTTTGGGCTGACATTTCTAATCACACTTCTCCAACCAATGTTGACAATTTAGATTTTAGTGATACTCATTGCTAATGTCACTTAATAAAAACACAAACTTTTCTTGGTATGTCTATTCCTTTTACTGTATATTTTCCAAAACATCTACATAATGTATTACATAGTTAGGAAGATGTTAACAATCAGACAGAGCACACATGGCTTGGAATTGTTCCCTATTGTGTCTCAAGCTGCCCCGCATCATCTGCACAGCCAGACAAGTGGGGGTTGGGGGATGCTTTGAGGTCACATTAAGGCCAAGGATGAGTCTGCGTATTAAGACTGAGACTCATAATACCAGAGGGATGGACTGGTGTCTGTGCTGATTACAGACTATTGCACTTTAATCAACTCAAGCAGCAGAAGACTTCCTGGAAACGTCTGCAGACACCCATTGAGGAAAAGTCACAATGTGTTTACATGTAAGAAGTTTTAATAGAAGAAAAATGATACAAGACAAGTATGGTGTCATGATATGGAAAGAGGGGGAGGCATTGCACTGTATTGGGGCAGTATTATTATGCTCGGCTGTGCACACTCTACATCACCACACCATTGATGTCAACTGAAGGGGCAGTTGTTTGTTTTCTGTGTAATCTGTGTTAATGGTGAACAATAGTCCGATAGTTGACATGGTTCCAGTATGTAGGGCAGAAACCTGGGCTATTCACATTATTATGTAGTAAAGCATAAGCCTCTTGAATAACTAATCTGAGAGAGGGTATGGCTTATTTATGTTCACCAATCCTTTGAGGAATCACACATAGTATATTTCATTTGCATGTAATACAGTATATATTTACAGTACATAGTGCTTTTCAAGGTTCTCAAAGCGCTTTACAGAGTCCATTATTCATTCACTCCACAGTCACATACTGGAGGTGGAGACATGGCAGACTCTCAAACCTCCAAACATACTTACACAATCATACATCAGAGCCACAGTCATTGGAGGCAAGGCGGGTAGTCTCACAGGCAAGTGTCTTGCCCAACAACAGTATGAACTGGGGAGAGGAATCCATCCGCCAACTTTCCGGTTATAGGACGACTGCTCTACCACTGAACCACTGCGCCCCCAAATATGTCTCATATTCACAATTCTGGTGATTTGTGCATTTGTCTTCTACTCTATCTTTTTTAACATCTACACAATAACCGTTCTTCTCATCACTTTGTCCATTTATAATTTGTGTTTTTATAGGTATCCTTTTACTAACACTATACATTATGTAACAACCTATCATTGGTGATTGTGACAATAGTGTGAGAACATTAGGGTTTACAGGGGTGTGGACAGGGCATGTGTAAATATAGTTTACATAAATCTATAATTACCTTCACCGCTCTGTTGTCTGCCGCGGGCCTGTTCCTCCCCTGTTATTCTGCTGCTGTGTCAATATGGCAGCACACACTATCATGTACATAATTGATCAGAGCTTAAAGTGTCTCTGACAGATGTGTTTGTATGTTCTATAATCAAGTACTTCTGTCACTTAGATTTTTCAAACATTTGGGAAAAAATGTAATCTAGACATAATCTGTAATCTAGTAATGAGATGCGTAAAGGGAAGCTAAGGCCAGTGAATTTATTTGCCAGGGCCACAATGGTCAGACTAGTCACTGCATTATCCTAAATCAGAATACCTCTTCATGGAAATAGGGTTACACTCAGTAAGCAGGAACTTAATTACATTATGAATAAAATGGATGATTTGAGGCTCATTAATTTTGCCTCATTATATTAATGGTTATTGCTCATGGCTTTCTTTGAAGAAATACTATTTTCAGCTTGTAAATATTCGCTGCTAAAAAAGTTAAAATTGGTGGAATAAGACAAATGTAATGTTGCATTGCCACAGGTGCACAAGTCATTCTACATGTGAGATCACATAAATCCGTAGTTCGACAGTAACTTACAGGTTTGTGCTTCAGGAAGAATGAAGAGTCAGTGAGAGTTCAGAGCCAGTCTGTCTCTCTGGCAGATGATCGATGTGAAGCGTCTCCCTAGAGCCAGGCAGAAAGGCCATAAGTGAAAGAGAACAACCTCCAGAAGTTTAAACCTGAGCTGCATTTCCCACTGGGTTCACACAATGGCACTGATGGGACAGTCAGCTGCCACAAAGCACATCTAAATGTGAAGTGTTAAAGCAATATGTAGAATGCAGATGAGGTAGTAACCGTATAGTTCGACCATTTTTGCACCCATGTTGCACCCGTCTTCACCTTCGCTCCTTGGAAATGGATAAAAGTAATTATATTGGTTCTTACTAAACTGTATCCATTTAACTGCAAGAAAAGAATAAAAGACCCCTAAAAAGCACAATGCCAACAAACAGGTGCCATTGTAACACTGTAAATATCTTATCAGGTCAACTATAGTCAAAAAAAGTCATAAAAAGACTAAATGGATATTTGTGTAATGAAATCCATTCCTGTCTAGACAAATATCTACAGCGTTAATATCTCACTGATACTGACTCCAGTTTATTGGTGGTGAGAGACTGACAGATAGGCATTGCCCAATTTATTATCTAGCATCACAAACTGTAAAATACTCCAGTAAAAAGGTGTGGTAGACAAAGTGATGTTATTAAATCAACACTGAGCTCTAAACGGCAAATAGCAACTAATAATAAAATGTGCTAAAACAGTTACAATGGGTGGTGTTCAGTCCTTGCTATCGGCTACAGAGAGAAGTGACAAGCTGTCATTGGCTTTTTATTGATGTGGGTTTATCTGATTTGGTACGTAGTCTGTAATTAATGAAAGGTTTTTGTTTTATTTTTTTATCCACAATTAATGTAACCGAGGCAATGTTTCAGGAATACCTAAATAACAGTATTTTTTATGATATTTTACAAAAATAGCTTGATTATTTGCATAAAAAGTTGATAAAATTTGAGTTTTTGTGCTTTTTCAATACACCCTCACCCTTTAAACCAGGCCGAACTTAATCCTTAATGCACTCATTACGAGACAATGGACTGTGAGGCTAATCCTGGTGCACTGCAGAATTTACAGAATCACTTTTACTGTGCAGCAGCCCTTTGTATAATTAAGTCTTTGCTGTATAGGAGGGCGGCAACTATCTCACAACTGTGCCAAACTAATCCAGTCACAAACCCCCTAAAATCCAGCTGCTTTATCCATACACAGAGTGTGGGGTGATGTTTGAGTAAAATAATCAATTCTTTTTCATTTATATTTATTTATAATAAGCAAACAAAGACTTAAGCAGAGTCAACATTTTAGATACGCTGGCTTACCCACCCAAACACTAAAGGTCACTAAAGCAAACGGGGTTAATCAAAGCTGGCATCAGGCCGCTCGATCTCTTTGTGTGCCTTATTCATAAATGTAGCTGAGATTCATTACTTTCTACCTCAAAATGTGGAATGTGAAAACTTTGAAATAATAGTTTTTTATGGAGTTTAATCACTGTTAAAATCTCAAAGTGCATCTGGTTCCATGTGAGTGTGTACAACTTGGTTTCTGCAGGACATGCCTGGGTATGAAGACATGATCTACTGTAAAGATGAGGGTTTGAGGACGGGCTGTTCAGTAGTGGAGAAGTACACACAAAGATCATACAATACAACAGAAAAGGTCAAAGCATAGAAAACATGTTGGCTATGTTTATGTTTCTTATGCTTCAGTGAATTCTGTTGAAGCTTTATGATTTGAAGTGTACATGGTGTCATTTTGGCAGATTACGTGGTTTGCACAACACATTTCAATCTGTTCAGGCAGAAGTGGAGGCTGAAGTAGTCTAAATAAGTAAATGTTTTGCTGTTTTCTCCCCCCACTGCTAAAGTCAACACAATTTGGGCCAATAAGTCAATGAATGGTGTCTTTATTTTACGCTGATGGTTGCAGCAAGGATCTACTCAGAAAACCTCTACTAGGTGGTCTCAGCTCAAGTGCGGCCTTATTGACCGAGTTACTAAGCAAAAGTCTTTTTATTCAAAGGGACATGATTAGCTGGACCCAGAGTAGGAAACTTGCATCAGGTTGTGCCTCCAAACTGGATTTAGAGGGAGCCCTGTAACAACATTAAAAGCTGTGATGAGATTACCAGAAGCATAAATGTGACTTTAAAAGCGGCACACTTCTGACTCTGACACTGCTTGGTAACAATCAGTTTAACTCGTGCAAGTGTCAGAGCAAAAGTGAGATATAATCAGACATGATGTATGGTTTCATGTTAATCCGGGGGAGGCTTCGCAGGAAACTCACATCCATCAAACCAACAGGCAACCTATTTAGTCTCTTGCACAACACTGTAAATGGTGTTTAATTCAATTGACTTCAGCTAAAAGACAAGCCCAAAATGCAATTTACACATGAGGCCAATTAGCTTGTGTTTAGCATTTCTGCATTTTGACATCTCAAGGTCAGGGAAAATGGGAATTGAGTTGTCTTTCTAACACAAAGCACTCCCCATTTGTAAAAGTCAAACACACAAAAGGAGATTAGATAAAAGATTTTAGGACACTTAATTTGTTTTTAAAAACAAGGCTCGTACGTTTTCCACAATGGAAATTAAACTTTGAATTATGTTTCTAAATTATTTCTTTGGCAAGGAAATAGTGCTCCCTCTGTTTCAACTCCTTTGGCTCCAAAACACTTCACAATCGTTTAATGTAACACATTCGACCTTGTGAACGTCTTTGTTTTGGTTGTGGTGCACCGAGGTCACCATGTGCTGCATGTCCTCAGGCTAATCGTACTCGAAATGAGCTGGGCTGGTTGCAAAGAGGGCAAGAACAGTGTGAAGGTGTCTAGGAGCTTATTATTGTACAGCATACCTACACAAGTTATCCAATTAATAAATGTGCTTGGGCAAATAATATTAATTGGACTTGGTGCAGTGTTTGTGCTGTCAAGTTCGATGGAGTGTTCACTGGTGCTATCTTGAGAGTTCAGGCTGCTAGCTCTATGCTGTTGTTTCTTAGCAGCTACAAGTCTGGGGTGTCGCCACTATTTCCCCAGAGAATACCTGATCTTTGACCCCCGGCAGCCTAGGGGTCATAAGGCTTTGACTTCAGCAGTTACAAGGGTGCGTTCCCACTGAGAGGCCACAAGGCATAGACCCCCAAGGCCACAAACACTTTGACACATGGACTCAGACACACTCACCAGCATAAAAACATTTTAAATACCCACTGAGCCTCTGCTGACTCGGCAAAAGCAAACTCTGCCTGTTGCCTCTGAAGATCTTTTCCCCCCAAACATTATTAAATTACCGCTACGAGTCACAATGTCTGGCACAGCTTTATTAATTAGCGCAAAGAGCAGAGAGTGATTTACGTTCAAAGTCTTTGGTGTCAGAGTTTAGAGCAGTGGAAATAGGTATCATTAGTGTGTGGGACGCTCTAAGTAGTGGCCGTATGCTCATAATGAAAGCTTTTAGTAGGAATCTGAGAGGATTGGTGGTGTGAGGTTGGTAAGCGTGTGCAGTGTGAGTCAGGGTTTTGGTTGTATAATACATGCATACACCTTTTAATATGACTTTGTTTACTTTGATTTTCCTCTCGTTGTAATTTTAGTAATTGTCAGGAAGACTCATTTACCAAAAGTCCACTTACGCTCACCCACAGTCATCCACCTAACTTCTGTATAAGTGCAGTCATTCACTGTCTTTATCTGAAATATTATTTGATTTTGAAATTAGTGAACTGTGTTCTATGTTCTTGTGAATGTACTAATAAACCCAATAGTCAAATGTTATCAGGTCTTAAACGTAAGTATTTAGTTTGAGTGACATTTCATGCTCTAATCTGGCAGCGGCCTCCTGTTCTTGATGGTAAACTTGCCACGCTAAAATGCCCTCTGACTGGTCCAGCTATGGCAATAAGTGACTTGTTGAAAACATATACAGTAAAGCAACATTCACTGGTATCTCTTTATTCAATGGATATAACCAGTAGCTCAACACAATTCCCCACAGACCTACTCCACAAACCATTACCTGCTCCATGTCCCACCAGACACCTTTTAAATTCAGTGCATCCCAAACATGGAACAAGGTTTTTGTTGTTGTTTTGACACCACAGCTTCGCAAATGAGGCTTGCCTTTCAAATGATCCTTCAGGTATAAAAACAGGTTAAGTGTGTGTGTGTGTGTGTGTGTGTGTGTGTGTGTGTGTGTGTGTGTGTGTGTACAGTTTGTAATATAAGAAAACACTTTCAGTTTGCATTTTAATAAAAACATTGTAAAGGTTTGTGAGATGTGCTGGTGTTCATATTCTTGTTTTAAAGAATGAGAAAAGTGCTAATGAAATAGTGCTAGTGTCTTATGGACGTGCACGTTATGAAAACTCTAATGCAATATCCAGTTCAGTTCTCCTTTACCCAACATGACCTGTTTATTCCTTGTCTGTACTTTCAGTCCAGAGGCATATATTTACTTGAGCACTGCTGGTGTTTAGCCTACATATTTCTGTACTCTCGGGCTACGGCCTACTCACCCATGGTTATCAGGTTAATGATTTTCCCATGCAGCTTTTTACACATACATTACAATGTGCCACTGTGCTGATGTGTTTTACTTGGCTGCTGATACTGTTTACGGCTATAGTTAACTTTACAGATGATGCTCAGACCACAGAGGCTCTCACGTGTAAAAACTAACTTGTGTACAGTATAATGTGTATACAAAGATAACAAAAGTGCCAACACAATGGAGGTGTTGTGCAACTGTAAGTACATGGGGAAGTTGGAAATGAATGAAAACCAAAAGCTAGCTTTATTAAATCTAAAGTAGAATGATGCAGCACTATCCCACTGTTTAAATGAACGATGCTATTCGGTGCCAGCAGAGTAAGCTGGCCCACATGTGTGCTAACCAGCTGCCGCGGGGAGAAATTACAGTGAGAGTGTGGTTGCATGACAAAACTCACCAAACACTCACACGGTGCCAGTGTGAAGCAGCCAATTAAACAGCAGACAGCGGCAGTTCATCATTAGCACAGTGTGTGTTTGTGTGCGGACGGAGGGATCAATAACCTTATGCAATCTCAGTATATTCTTTGGGCTCGTCATCTATCTGCTGCTAAATTAATCATTAGGTCCCGCTGTTGCACTCAACCATCGCTGGCCTTTATTTCTGTCAAGCTGTGCTTCAAGCTGCTCTCCGACAGCTTTACGTAAGACCCACAGAACAGGCTCTGATTGGAAAGAATTGAGAGGAACCCTACAGCCTAATGAAGCTTCTTTTATAAACAGCAAACACATGTCAATTTGTAAATATTTCAGCAGAAGATGTGTCATGCTGTGGGTCTTTATTACAGCCAGCATGTTTCTATTACCAATTTAGCAACTCTTTTAAATACATTTGAGGAAGTGATCACAGTTTATTATGAAAGGTTTATCTGTCTTCTTATTTCTACTTGCTTAGACTGCTGCTCCCGTGACCTGGCCCTGGACAAGCGGAAAAAGAGGGATGGATGGATGGCTGGATGGATGATGTCTTCTTGTTTCTCTGAGAATAATCGCAACACATCACACTCAAATTTGGCTGTGATCAACACAGCTACCCACAAGTTGCTAGGCATAATCAACCCACATTGTAAGGGACAATCATTTCCATGTGGCTAGTTGTCTGTAGAGGTTATCATCCATCCAGAGGAATGTTGCTGGAAGCCTATTGAACAAACTCAGAGTTGCAGTGTAACTTCTGAGTTGACAAAACCAAAGAAATCCAAACTGGGTAACTTTGGGTTCATCTGTTGCACGACACTGGTTATCAATTTTCTCTCTCAATTCAGGTTTAAGTCCTTAACCCATGATTACTGGGTGTGTCCGTGCATTGAACAGCCTATAGCGTTTAACCTGGAGGAAAAGGGGGTGGGGCTATGTCGGCATAAACACAAAGCAACAGGTCACAGTCAAAAAAGAGAAAAGCTGGTTGTATAGATGTAAGTTTTAAGGCATTTTTACAGCTTCACACTGAGAATAAGACCAATTTCAATACATATTAAAAAAATGTACAAGAAAACTGATTTACTTTGGCAGATGTGACTCAAATTAAAAAATTATCTGTAAGCAAATAAAAATGTAATATAAAAAACAGCTTACAAAATGTCTGGAGCCAGAAGGAGTTTGCTCAAACTAAACCTAAACTTACCTAGGTAAAAACCCAAACTGACTTTGAGCAACAGGCCTCAGGTCATCCTTAAATAAAAGTAAATTTACATCCATAAATAAATAAAAAAATCTCTAATTTTTCATGTGGTTAAATTTATTACATAATGTTTATCCAGACAAGGTGGCCGAGTGGTTAAGGCGATGGACTGCTAATCCATTGTGCTCTGCACGCGTGGGTTCGAATCCCATCCTTGTCGGCAGTTTATTATTTATCATTTGCAACCAGTAGACAGCTTTACTGCCGATTCAACTGAATATACAACAATGTAATGTTAAGGATAGATTAACGTCCAATCAGATTATTTGAACAATTGTTTACCTTTTACCTACTGCACTACCTCACTTTACACCGTCACTTTACTTTACTTTACACCGTCACTTTACACCATCACAACTGCACTACCTCACTTTACTACTTTACTCCTTTTGCCCTCTTGTATTTTTTTGTATATTTGCATTATTATTACTTGTATATTTGTCTTATTTTTTTATTTTTTACTTACCTGTGTGACATTTTACTGTGGACGGCAAAGTAAGAATTTCATTGTACAGGGAAACATGCTTTCTGTCTGTACACATGACAATAAACACTTTGAATCTTTGAATCTTGAATCTTGAATCTTAAAGACATGTAAGGACACATACACAATCAAAATGATTACATGTACTGTAGTTGTATTATTTATATATTGTATATTTATCTGTCTATTTTAGTATTTAGTTTTAAAAGAAGTCACTTACTCAAAACATCCCTGTACTAGAAAACAGAAGAGGAAAGTCAGTGTGGTCTCCAGAATCTAGCATGTCAGAGTCCTAAACACATTTTAGCCATTAACTGTTTTCAAACATTCATGAGTTAAATCTTTGCACTGATATGAAGGGATTATTACTCATTTCTAAGTTGATACTACTTGGGTAAGAATACGCAAATTTAAATGTTTCATGAATATAAGCCGCTGACCCCAAGCATAACAGAACATATATTTAAAAATAAACTGAAGGGTGTGGGGGATTAAGCTGCACTGGGACAAAATTAAGAGCAGTCCCTAGGGACTCATTGATTACAGCAGCTGGCCTTATCTCAGTTCCTGTCTCTCCTGCTGCTGCTCACAGATTGTTACACTGCTGTTTAACCACACAAAAAGTTCACCTAAAGCATCTTTCACAAAGCGCTACATTTGAGAAAAGACATTTTATCACCTCCTTCTCCAATCCTTCTTTTCATCTCACTTATTTCCCACATCACACACAGGAGGACATACAGTGTGTGTTGAATGCCATGGAGCTGAGTGTGTGGTGCCAAAGCAGCAGTCTGGTGCCGCAGTGAAGGTGACTCATAGCTCGCAAGAACACAGCATGGCACCCTTGGCATTACAACACACACATTTGCACAGTCACACAAATGAGACATGGATGAATCCCAGGTGCAGTGCAGATGCAGCCCTTTGAGTCAAATCACTCACTAATTATTGCAGCTTTTCCCCTCCATCTCTGTCTTTTTGTATATGTCTTTCCCTGTTTATGCCTTCCTCATCTGTGTCTACAGTTCCATGATTTCAAACACCATCCCACACCAAAGTGCCGTCTTGCCTGCATAAATCAGGAGTCAGGAATGATGAACCTGTGAAAAGCCTTGGCAGTATGTCTCCTTGTGATGACTGTGTTTACATTCCTTTTCGAGACACCATGCCATGCCCAGATGCACGAGTCTATGGTGGTGCACTGCTCCGTGTGCGTATGCATTGACGTGTTGGTGCCAGTGTTCACAGACGTATGCATTGGAAGCCCCCATTAGTGATTTGCAGACATGATTAGATGCAGGGATTGATGAGCTTCAGCCGTTTCATTTGTCATCCCATTTGACAGCTCAGTAAAAGTGTAAATATTTGTTGAAAGAAGAACAGCACAGCATGGTCCTGTTCTGGTGGCAACACGCCCCATTGGACGCTAATGTTGTGTGTTTGCAGCTACACTGTTTGGGTCTAATTGACACTTAGGACAACTATAAATATTTGACAAATATAAATATGACCATATGTTAGCTGGTCATATACATCACTGAGTAGAAAACTCTTTGGAATTATTGGTCCTAGAATAACTAAGTTGACATCTACACCACAGACCCTTACCTTAAGCTCTAAGCCTTTGGATCCAAGTTTATAACCCTTTTTGTAAAGAGAAGGAGGTTAGGAA
This sequence comes from Perccottus glenii, assembly GCA_024416835.2. NCBI lineage: Eukaryota > Metazoa > Chordata > Actinopteri > Gobiiformes > Odontobutidae > Perccottus > Perccottus glenii. The sequence continues at coordinate 20,334,080 of CM044547.2, read as the reverse complement.
GAGATGAGCCAAACAAGCTGGCTTTTTAGGGGAAATCTGAGTTTGTGTTTATGTGTTTATAGTTGGAGAAAGACATGGCTGAGCTTAGTTTCAGTTTTAAAAAGGCCAACAAACCATACCAACAACAGAATACAGTGTCAACATAGGAGTATCAATGCTGCAGTTCCCCTTCCGCCTAAGTATAGGGTGACCTGAACCTAAAATAAGATAAGAAAACCTTAATTAGTCCCACTATGACAAAATTATATTTTGCAACAGTTGTACAGTTGAACAGCAAAGTATGACAAAAGTAAAAAGCCAGCTTGGCCATAACAACAATTTTATTCAATCAAAAAACGATTCTAAGATAAGATCATTTAAAATAGACTATGTAGATTAAACACTATACTAGAACAAAATAGACTCAAAATAGACTATACATAGATTTAAAAATATGCTAAAACAAAATAAACTAGACTATGCTTATCTACAGCATGGATGTGAATAGATAAATAGGGTAGATTGCAGACCGCACAACACAATTGCAGACCAACCTCAGACCACACACCGACATATGACCTACTGAGAATGAGTATATGGTTTTGTGACATCACATATTTGGCTTCAACTTCTACTTTCCTACATTTTATTCAGAAGCATACTGATGCTTCTGAATACAATGTACTGTAGTAATGAAATGTAACTGGTTGTAACTCATGTTTGTTTCATTTCTGCTTATGGAAATTTACAAAGACAGGTTTATGTTGATTGAGTGTTATTTCACAAAAGAAAGTGTTGACAAAGATCAAAAGAACAAATGAGTGAGTGTGATCAAGTCATTATCCAGTAATTAGTGTTCCTTGTGCAGCAACGTTGTAAACAACATATGGGCTCCTGGGGGTGACATCTGTACACTAACCGTTTCTAGAGAGACACAGTGTAGGACTATATGCAAATGAAAATACATCACAGATGTTCTCTCCTGTTTTTGTCTCAGTACCTGCTTTGATTTGAAATACACTCCCCCCCACACACACACCCGTAACACACACCTGAGACACCTGAGTGTGTTATTGTACACGCCATCCCTGTGGGATCTGCAGCAGGTGTAGCATTACATTACACACTTAGCCACCGCTCATTAAGAAAAACTCAAACTACTACAGTACACTCACTAAGCACTGTTTACAATTATGTTTTAATATTGTAAGGATATTGTTACTGCAATCTCAACATTCAGAAAGCCATTCAGTTGTCTTGTATGTATCTTAAATATTGTTATGGGGTCAAACTTATCTTCATCAATTGGTCACACTGGTGAATAATCCATGGCCAAAGACATTGGTGACTTACCTTACATGCATTGTTTAAACATACTCTTTTTTGTCCATTGGAGACAGTCACATCAAACCCCTAATATCTTCATCAAAGCCTCCATAAAGTGTCCCATGTTCTTAAACCATGTCTGTGTCTTCAACTCAATGACCCTGAATAAGGACGGCCGTATAAATTAATGAATAATTGGATTTAACAGAATATTTTGATTTTATATTATTTATTTGTTGGTCTATCTGTCCAATTTCTTAAACTAAAACAAATTGACACGCACTCTGCAAATAAAGTGATCCCAAGCGTGATTATTTAAGTGTCCGGGCTAGGCTCAGTTCAGCTGTCAGGACTTCCTGGAGATGGATGAGTCTGGCAGAAATGGAAGGGCAAGAAAGTGCAAGAGACAGAATGATAGATGGGGCAGTCACAGATGAGACATGTTGAGTGGATTCGAGCCAAGTTTTTAGGCAGGGGGGTAAACGCAACAGGGCCTGCTTTCTTAAATCCTCCCCTAGAGAGTTAAAGCCCCTCCCATACACACTGTACCCACCCGGACTCTCCCTATTCCTCATATCCCTCTCTATCCTCCCCTCGCTCTTTTTATAGCCGTCCACTCCCCTGATATTCCTCCATCTGTCTCTCCCCCTCTCCTCCACTTTTGCGAAGGTGTTGACAGAACCTCCCTGGCACGTGTTGCACAGATGAGCCTCGCACACACACAAACACTCAGGCATGCACTGAACACATTGTGAATGGATTTATTCAAACCCAGTGTACCCACCTGGGCCTAGGACATGGAAAATATAGTCTGATTTACAGGATGTGTCTAAAGAGACACTTTCCACCAAAAATAATCAGCCACATTTAAAAAAAAACAGCTTCAGAAAGAGAACCCAAAGCCGTTGCATAAATGAAAAAGCAGCTATATAAAAATGAAATAAAAGTAAAGACTGGTGGCATGGACCAGGATGATATGGACCAGGATGGTGTGGGTGCATTTGTGTGTGTTTTTTTTTTCAAAGAAATAAAGCACTATCTGTCTGAAATCTTCTTTTTTTATCTTGAACTTGTGAGGGCCTGGATATCTTTTGGACAAACTGTGTTTATACGTCATGAAGTCTTGCACGTTTCACAGAATGCAGCTTGACAGAAGTGTACAAAACACAGCCTTGCGTCATTACTGCAGATTTAAATCAGAGGCTTTTTATTATACACTTTGGATTCCTCATTATACTGTGTTTACACTGTGCAGATACATCAAGTGAAATAGACTGAGGTTCAAAGCACTTGTTGGTGCAGTGGAGTGATGGTCCACATGTTTAACATGTGCTTTTCATTCATTTGTGTCTCAGTTGCTTATCTGAGCCTGGTTCTCACCTCTGAAGCCAGGTTTATGTGAGAGTGAGATATGAGATAGATCAAAAAGAGTTTCTGTTTCTTTAATCGTCACTGGTTCAAATAATACATTTTTACTAAAAACCTAGACGGAAACAACATCATTCAATGTTTCTACTACTAATTTAAGAGCGAGACAGATTCCATTATAAAACACATCTACCATTTTGATCCTCTGGGAACCTTCACTCTAAACCTTCAAAGGCTTTTGCAGATAAAGTATTTTCCTCATATTTTATCTGCCTTTGACATGTTGTGGTCTGGGGACTGTTGGGAGACTTGGCTACAGTTGTAACAACGGCAAGGAAATTCATCTTATGGCTGTCAAAGACATTTGTTTTTCAGTGGCCTCACAACGTGAGAGTGGGTCTGCTTCCTCACCATCCTTCTCTCCAGTCCTCCCTCGCTCCCACCCGGCTTCGATCTCCGCTATTGGCCTTGACTGACACTGCCCCACTTTGTGTGTAAGTGTGTGTGAAACATTCCACAGTGTGGCTCAGGAGCTGTCACATACTTCCTCCAAGAGGCCTGGACCCTGTTGAAGGTTACAGACAAGGAACCCTGGCTCCAACTTTAATACTTCCAAAAATGCTTCATTTCTGGAGCTTGCCTTCACTTGCAAAATATTTTAAAGTGATACATAAAACATCATAAAAACTCCCAGGAAAGCTGATAGAAGTGCAGATTTGAGCAGTGATATCACACACCCTTGACAGTTCACTTCTTTTAATCGAGTGAAACATACCAGAGAGGCCCTACTGTCACTGTCTGTGAGGATTGAGTACTTGTCAGTGTTTTTCTTTCCCATTGTTCTTTCATCAAGTCAGATTATTCAGGATTTTTATGCACTGTAAAAAGGCTACTTCTCACTAGGCCAATATTTGTAGAAAATTTGCTATAAATGTCATTCCAGTCCATTCCAGTTGACTTTCTTCTGATAGGGAATCAAGAGCTACTGAAAACCTCAGAATAAAAAAAAACAAAGCAGTTAACAAAGTGTGATTTGGAAATAATATACGACATAAGATAGATGTTATTCATTAGAAAAATTATATTGAACGTCTTCTGATGCTTTTGGATGTGTCCAGTAAATCCGTCTCTATACGTTACCTGCCCACAGAGTTATCATTTGCAATAAAATAATAACACTAAATAATCATTGTCATTTGTGAACACTCTAAATTTAAATCACGTAAACCCAACAAAGTTCTGAAATTGCATGTATTTTAATGTTTTTTTCAGTTTTAAGTTTTTATGTGAAATACCTAAACAACTGACAGTCAGTCAAGCAGCAGATAGGCATAAACTACGTTTTTCTTTTTTTCTAAAAATTTGTGAGTATTGCTTTAAAAAATGTGTGTTGCCCATTTGTTTTGTTTTTTTGTGTTATGCTGTTCCAGGGTCCATAATGGTTCTGAGCCCAGTCTGGAGCTTAGTCTGACCTTAGCACGACTCAGTTGTAGACATGCAGCAATAGTCCAGCTATGAATCACATGATGTACTTATAAAAATTTCAAACTGCTGTTCTAGTCACACCCTGATGTTTCCATGCATTTTATATTAAGGCAGTACCTAGAATTTCCCCAGTCCCATATAACTCCACTGATTGTGTTCATGCATTAGTTTAGAGGTGAAGTAAATGTATTTACAGCAGTGTGAAACCCACTCAAATATTCTGTTTGGTTTCACTGCGTTTAAAGGGTTGGTCGTCTATGTGGGTCTTTGGGTCAGCAAAGGCTTACATATTAGACAGGGTCATATAAAAGAGGTTTAGCATTAACTTAAAAAGTGAGGTAGTGACTTTAAGATTTATAGACATCAGAGTAGATAAGACTGTTCCCATATATGGTCAGCAATTTAAAATGCAGGTTTTGTGCATTGCAAAATGATGTGTCAAAGCAGGACCCACAGTGCTGCTGAGTTTGGGGTTTCACTGTTCTGCAGTACAACCCTGAGGGAAAAACCACTCCAGAAATACAGTCAGGTGTTACATTGCAAGTAGAATTGGGCTGCTTCTCAGCCAAATAGCAGTATAAGGTTTATATGTGTCTTCTACTGACATGTTTGGAAAAAGGGTGGACACCAGATGCAAAACAAAGACTGGGAAAAAAATACAAATTTTATGATACAAGAACGAGCATTAGTAAGCACTCATTAGTATAACATGTACTCTTTCTTAATGATGGAGCACTTGAGGGGATGAATTAATATCCCTTTGAAGATTACTCAGAATTCCAACCCTTGAACTATATGCTTCCACAAATAAAGATTCATAGATAATGAAGAAAACATTTCATTGCTGATACATTTTATATATGATACGTGATTGAACACAGAAACCAAAGCATGCACCGTCTACTGTGCCAACCTACGTCTTTTAAGAAAAAAGCTTGACATTCACCAAACAAAATGATAACATATTTTCTTAGAGAGTTTGCAAAATTATATGTTTATGATCCAAAGCATTTCAAGTTTTACATCTCCCTGTACACTTTGGAAACTGCTTGTCTGCTTTTAATTGATGACATTGAGCACTTTATATAAATTAAGAGTTGGTCTCTTCCAGAATTTGTGTCCAAGAAGTTGCAGGCTGTGCAGTGATGCCTTGAATTTACCACTCCACACCAATCCTAATATGGTCAAATACTGAACAGCTAACGTCAGGCTTCTAGGGGGTTCAAGCACCTAACAAAGTGCTCAGGTATGTCAACTATGGTCAGCTGCTAGAGGTCTTGCAGAGGTTGGAGCTGGCAGGCCGGATGTGCTGTTTGTTCTTAGCCTAATTAAGCCAGTTTGAGAGGTTTTGCTGTAGGAGTGTGTTCTTGTGAACCTAAAGGGATAGGTGCCCTGAGCAACAACGACACATCCACTTAATGGGATTAACATTTAACCAGTGCACTCGCTCTGTGTCACACACCTGTGGAAAAAGAACCAGTGAGTTGGGCAATGTGTGTTAGTGAGTCTGCAGGGGGGCACTGACTGTTGATTTACTTCATTCAACAATTACTTCTCACAGGTGGCAGGAATGTCAAAAATGAGGAAAAATACTGTTTCAGTCCATTCACTCACACAGAGAGTTTCCTCTCATAAAAATACCTGAATTAGTCGCATTAGTCGACTAAGCTTCTCTTGTGTCATACCACATCTCACCCTCAAAAGTCCACTTGTCAGAGAGAGGAATGTTTACACCCATAACGTGACTTAGCCTATGTTCTGGGCACTTGAGGGGTAAAGGCATTATTCAAATGGACAAGATCACAGACCCACGCGGATACAATCAGTGCACGCTCTGAATCTCAGTGGATGTGTGAAATAAGATCCGGAGCGTGTTCTCCTAAAGTTGTGGACAGCTGTGGAAGCTCCATAAAGCCTGGCCCCTATTGACTTCCATTCAATCTCCATCTTTTTCCTAAAGAGTTGCGACAATATTACAAAATAACAGTCAAGAAAACAAAGACTTAAAAAATGTAAAGCAGATTTGTCTTACAAACTAATCTACAGAACTCCACCAATAGACTTGAAACTTTCTTCTGTCACCCAAACCCAGTTCTGCACATTAACAGTTTATTCTAAAACAGCGCAGTCAGTCTTCCTGTAAGTGTAACCCAACCTTTTCCAATTTAAGTGACCTGATGCAACTGATGACTGCGCAGTGATAACATGCACTCCTTCATCAGCCCCTATCATGTCTGTGGTAATGACAGAGATGACTTGGGCAGATAGACAAATGACAGAGGAGAAACCCTACATAAATTGCAGGTAGACAATCGCATGAGTGACACTGACAGCCATTGTGAATTCCTACTATACATTAATGTATGTGGCTTCTTTTCATCAAGAACCACAATGGAAAGACGAGATAATCATTATGCTGGACTTGGTGGTGGGTTTCCACATAACAAAAATATTTTTCTGTGTATCATCATCCCAGGACAGAACCTCAAGAGTTTATTTTAAGAGAAATTCAAGAGTGGAAGAGGAGACTAGAGCATAGGCAGAGGCAGGTTTAGACGGCATTCTGTCTCTTTCACATGATGTTTTGGGGATGTGTTGACCATTACGAAAGGCAGCCCATATTCCCACAGCTTGATTGACAGTTTTCCTTTAGGCCAAATCTGGAAGCACTTACCTCATTCTCACAGTGGAGGTTGGAGGTTTTGGAGCTGGGTTATACAGGGTCATCCAGAGATGCCTGGTGGTTCAGGAATGGAAAGTATTATTGTTTTGTTCTCTATATTACAACCTACATGTTGTTTAAAATAATATTTTGTACATTTCTACATTTAGCTATTCACCAATCACTTGAGCACAGTATATAATATGAAGCATCAGTGCAGTGTATGCTGGCTATTTGTTCTGTCAGTTTAACAAAAGATGTCCCAGGTGCCACTTATCTGTTTAACAAGGTGAGATGTCATTTAAATGTCATTTTTTTCATGACCATACAGACTGCGTTATAAACAACAACCCAGTGACTGAATCCAAATTGAACCTAATCAAATATAAACATGTATGTCATTTTAGACCAGTGGTGGGCAAACTAAAGCCCGGGGGCCACATACGGCCTGTTAGGTTGTTTAAAACAGCCCGCCAATCATCTAATAATTTATTGATAATTAAACACTGCATATCTTTTTCCTTTCACCTTCAATATTCTACAGTGATCCGATGATTCCACTACAACATGCTCCAAACAGTAACAACCTTTCCTAAAGCTATCATCTCAGCGAGAGCTAGTTTTCACTGTGGCGTTGAATATTCAGTGTTTATTGCACATAGTGTTTTGCCTACAGCTCAAACTTTAAACTATATGAGGAAATGTGTTTTTTTTATTGAGCATAAGTGAGTGTACCATGTTGGCCCGGCCCTCCACAAGAGTCCAATGTTCTAAAGTGGCCCTTGGGGAAAAACAATTGCCCACCCTTGTTTTAGACATTAGTGTATACGTGTTATTGATGTGGCAGTAACAATGTTTATCTGGTTGTGTTTGGACATTATTTATTTAAAAAGCTCACATAAGATTAATTATGCATGAATTTGATTAAAACCACAATCTAAACATACAACACTTATTCTCATAAGAAGGTGTAATAAATCCCTTTGGTCGGTATACTATAGGCCCTACACTTTACCAAATGACAGTATTGTAGTAGCCTTCTGCCTTTAAGCACAAGATTGATAATTTTACATAAAATGTTGAGAATTTTGCATCCTGTCACAATTAAGCTACATTTGACTCTGGAAACGGTAAAGTCCTGACATTTTTGGCTGCTGAGTTTTAGAAAATAAAAACCAGTTGGATTGTTTAATTTGGCATTATTAAAATAATTGCATTAATATATTGTTTATAGGGTTTAAAGTTTTCTAAAGTGCCACATGCCTGATGCAATAGTACACTAAAGGATGCCTTCCACTTCTGTATAGGACACATTTAACTGAAATATTACTCATTAGACATAAGAATAGACTGAAACAGTATTTTAGATATAAAATAAGCACAATTATAAATGTATATGCTATTTTTCCTTCTATTTGTGGTTGGTAAATACAGGTCATTTGTCTTATATGTTGTTAATCATGTATGTTAATCTGGGCCTATAGTGAACATTACACAATTTCAAATGACCTGCTAAGACTTACATTATACATTACAGTAGAAGGATACATCACACCCAGCTTGAGGTGATCAATGTGCAATACTTAACCAGGCCATGCTGTGACAGATGAGCCTGTGGTTGTCCAGATAAGATGACTTCTGAAGATGCCTCCAACCACCAGATCTCTCCTCTGATAGAAAGATAACCTCTTCAAGGTTTCCTTTTCCATTCACATCCAAGCTGCCACAAAGCGCGCTGTGAATCCTGACTGTTTTCAAAGCAATACTGCATGAGCCAAAGATGTACAAAACAGACTGGGAGCTCTGACTCTCAGGATGTCTGCTGTGTTTCCATGTACCACGAGGTGACGGAGTGGGATTTACTGACCTGGAGGCCCCTTATTGTGCAGCACTGATCCCTGTTTCCTCTCTGGCTGCATGTGTAGGCCTATAGGCTTACCTTTTATTCCCAACGCGCTCTGTCTCTGTCAGTCTGCTGTAAATAGGCTTAATGTTACAGATACCTATGTGTGTGAGCACAAAGAGTACAGAGCCCAGTTCTATTCCGTAGAGGCGAGGGGAACAGGTGTATAGAAGGCAAGAGGAACACAGCAAATGATCGGATTTCCTCTTAAAAAGTTCAGCAGCTAGGTGTGTGTTCAAGGTGTGTGGTTGTATCTATACAGTGCTGGGCTCATTCAAACTGAAAAAGGTGCATTCACTCAGTACATTTACTTCCACAGATACTCAGTCGAGGCCATTCACCTGGACTACAGTCATTTTCCCAGGATACAGGCACAGAGGATAAAATCAACTTACCAAACAGAGTTGATATGCTGTTTCTTGTAAGCTAAATATAACACTGTTTTGGGGTCCGAAGCATCACATTCAGAAAATGGCAGTGGGAAAATAAACACATGTATGTAAAAACGCTTTGTAAACACATATTTTGTTGTTAGTACATGCTTTGTTTTTGTGTTGCCATGACTTGAACAAACTGATTACTTGTATGGCAGTGTTGTAGATCAACAATTTGGACCTTATTCCTGTTTCCTTTTTTTGTGAGCTGCCATGGATAAAATTGAGACTCAAAAAGCTGGAGTGTAAAGTGTAAATGTACGTTGTAAATCAAAGTGTCAAGTTGTCAGAGCAGTGGCCAACAGGGTGATCGAGGGCGTCCGCCGGTTCCTCGCTGTGTGGGCTGACCGGCTGGCGGGGACAATAAGCCATACTGTTTGACCCGATCTCTCTGTCCCACTGCCAGGCTGTCGGACATTCAAAAGGCTCACTGCACACCCCTGACTCTGCAGCTGAAACCCTACATTCAATCCAAATGCACATTCCTCTCTGTCGTAGATGGAGGAGTGGGAGGGAACACCACTTTGAAATCTTTGAAATCAGAATACTTTGTCTTTGAGAGTTTTCTTCATAGTGATCATGAAAAAGGTTTTATAGGGTTAGGTTAAAAAAAATAAGTAAATACTGCTGGTGATGCTTATTACTGTTTTTTTTTTTTATGCTTGTACTGTTGTGACTCATAATCTGTTATTATATCCACACATTACATCATGAACATCACAATAATCAATAATGTCATTGTCTTCCATTTGAAAGAGACTAGTCCTGTGCCAGGGTCATCTAATTGTCCAGTCAGCACCTTAAATCAAACTTTGTTGTCACCAAATAAAAAAATTGTTGTTGTATGTTTCCAAATATAATGAAAAGGATGCTCCATTTTTCTATTGTTTGTGTTGAAAGCCCTCTAATGATGAGACTGTAAATAATTAAAAACTTTGTCAGTTGTGGTATCAAATATCAACAGGGCATGGAACAACATTTAACTGAAAAACTGTCAGTTTTGGGTTTTACAAGCATTTGAGTGTGTTATATTTACCTTATTTATTGCCAATACACAACTTAATAATTGTTAACATGAGTTTATATGTATGACTTATGAAACCTATCACCAGTGATGCCTTCCTAAAACTTGCTGCTCCCAATATCCCAACGACCAGTTGATGGTTTTGAAAGCGAACGTGTAATTACAAGCACCCAACGTATATATAGGCTATCGCTATATACTTTCACTCATTCAAGAGGCAAACAGTTTTGTGAGAAGTGTGTGCGTACGTTTTGTTTGTGTGGTGGGGTGAGGAGGGAGGGGGGGACGCTTCTCGTCTAAGCCAATGAGCAAACAGCAGGGCTAATGTAATGTCATTTCTCGACGCTTTAACTTGGAGCTAGAGCTGCGCAGCACACAGCCTTGGTGAGCGTCCTTTTCACTCGGCTCTGTGCGTGACCATGCTCTGAACAAACCATAATACTAAATACTTACCGAGTGGTATTTCTGGGTCTGATGCCGACGTAGATGCCTCGACAGTGTTCATTTTGATCTGACAAACGGAATATCTCAGAAGACCTCTAGGTGACGTTTTTGTGAGAGGTAAGTGTCAAGTTTTGTGGAGCCTTACTATTATTATGAATGCTTAGCTTTGTCTACATCTTCACTTCTTTTTAGTATTTTGGATAAGAGTGGACTGGATTCATTTTAAGAAGATTGTACATATTTAAAGTTCAAGTATAGCAATGTTTTCGTTATTATTATTATTATTTTTGTAGTGACAAATGACATAATAACAGTGGGTTGTTGGACTTACGCTTTAACTGAATAACATTACATTCCAGTTCAAGGTTTGCTCAGTCTGCGTGACACGTTTTCCTTGGAGAACAGAAAAAAAGTGAATCTGGGGGATTTTCACTTGGAAAGGGCATGTGCGTAAAGACGCGCTTAATGGTGGGTTACGTTTTGCTTTCCAGATGTGTGGACTCAGCTGTTGCTTGTCACTCAGGTGGTCTCCTAGCTTTTCTCTCTGCCTGTCTTCTCTTTTTACTTCCTTCCTTTACGAGCTCGCCGTGCCTTTTATGTAGCTCTTGAACTCCTCCAGAATCACAGCGGTGTTGACAGACCGTAGCCCAAATCCACAGAAACATTACAGGAAAGCCACATCACTTCAGCCGCACAGAACAACTGGGCAAAGGACTGTATACCACAACCTATTATTAAGGCTCTATATACTTTGGTTTATTTTATTTGAACAGGTGTACAAACTTTAGCCTGGTCTTTTTTTGTCAGGTATATGCAACGTTTTGATGTGCTGCGCGTGTAGAAGCTTTAGAAGCTTTCAAAAACCTTTACCTAAAGTGCCTTTACTTATAACAGTTATATTTGAAATAATTTGTGAAAAAATACAGATATTTAGACCGTAACGATGATATGCACAATTCAGTCAAGTCAGGGATTTGACTTGAAGCCAGTAGTGGCACCTAGTGGTGGGTTTGAGAACCGAATAATAAGTTGAAGTTTAGCTGTTTAAAAGGAAAAGTTTGAAGATAAAATGCTCCATGTCTGTAAATGTTTTTCTATGGTTATATCAATGTTCTTTGTTGTTTATTCTGTGCCAATAATCTTGTGGGAAATCTAACAATCTTAAACATTTTTGTACCCCACTTTTGTCTCTGTGTGGGATGTTAAAGGGTCTATTTTGTCTCCAGAGTTCCTTGGCAGCTCTCTGAGTCGTATGTCATTACAGTGAGATTTTATGAGAATACCACAGAGGCTCGGTTACTGGACGAGGAGCTGCCATGTAGTTAGTGAGACTGGATCAGATCTGTGTGGGATCAGGTGACTGAGGTGTGTTCCCCTCTGTGGGAGGCCAGGCTGCCTTTGCTGGGGGGACTTTTTCTGCAATGCTAAGCCTTTGTTAATGAGTACGTATCTGAGTATGTGTCCTCTGTGTGTGGTACAAGAGGCTTGTGTGTGTTTGTTTCTGCTCGTGTTTTTGCTGTGTGTGTATGAGGAAGATTGTGTTTTGGAGTTTAGCTGCTGTTAATTGGTGAGCAATTGGGAACACATGTCAGAGGGACGATCATATGATCTACTGATAAATCTCCTGATATTGACCTTTATAAGAAGCCAAACGAACTCTTTGACAAGCCTTTTAAGAAAGTTCATTGAAAGTGCCACTTAGCTATTTAACACTGTTTTCTTGAAACTCAGAAGGGCAACATCTAAACACATCTACCCCTTGTCTTTTGAAAGTCATGCTACTGTACAGCTATTTGTTATTTCAGTTTTTCATATAGACTGCATTTATTCCCAACTGCTGCTACTTCTGTTGTAGCATACCAGGAGTGTAACAGTGTTTCTTGATTATTTCCAGAACACTATTGTTTTTTTAACCTTGAGTTTTGATTTGTGAATTTGTGTGCACACAAAATATTGTGAAGAAGAGAAGAGGAGTATTGTAAGTGAAGCTGAGTTGGGCCAAACAAATGTGTGGGTCAGCAATAAACAGCCGGCGTCACATAGACTAAACACAAGCCTGTCAGTCAAATGAACAATTTTAGTTCTTAATCAAGCACTTAAAAACATTGAAGAACTTCTATAGACCAAGGTCATCTTTAATACCAGGCAGGGAATGTTGTTATAAAGTCACCACTGAATTGTATTAATTAAATTTTTCTTTAAAAAAAAAAATAACTTGAAGGAAAAAGGATTTGTTGGAGCTCATTGTTAAATAAATGGTATGGTGTGCATTTATAAAGCGTTTTTTTGTACTTTTTTTATCTGTACAAAAGCGCTTTACATCATGCTTCCATTCACCCCATTCACACACACACCTGGCAAGGTAGGCTAAGTGTCTTGCCCAAGGACACAACGACAGTATAAACTGGGCAATTGAACCGTCAACCTTTGGGTTATAGGACAACTGCTCTACCACCTGTGCCTACAGCGCTCTATTGTCTTTTAGTTCTACTTCAGCTAAAATGTACAAGGTTTTTAACTAAAAGAAAAAGGTTGAGTTAATCTAAGTAGGGCAAGAACAAAGCGTTCTTGTGGAGGAAGCGGTGAATCACTGGGAATGATGTGGACATGAGGACATTCAGTTAACTTTAAACAACTGACTGGACATGCAACAACACACAATATTGAGGCCAGAAGGCATTCTTGCTTTTTGTTTGTGAGCTTCATTTGATTTGTTCACAGAGAGTTTCTAAACAGAGCTTTCATTTTCCAAAGAGGTGTTTCTAGACTAGACATACAGGGCTTCTTCCTTAATGCTTTCATTCTCCCATATGCAACCCAGACTCTTATTCTCCGGTGGCGTTTTGGTGCCAGAGAGGAAATCCAGCCTGGAGGTTGTTTTGATATTGTTGGACACTCTCCTGGAAAACCTTTTTGCTCGGTGTGTTCTGGATTTAGAAGCAATGGCCTCGCAGTGAAAACACCTCATTTGATCGCAGCAGTAAAACAGTTTAAAGCACTCAGGATATAAAGTGTTATTGCTTAGTTAGAAAGATGCAAACAGGAGATTACCACTGTTTCAGGTACTGCAAAGACAAAAAGTGAGTTGTAAACACTGACATTAAATCTAGCATCTATTTTAAAAATATACTCCTTTAGGATACCTCGGGGCTGGCACTGCTCTAGTTTAGGGGGTTCAGGCAGCTTTCATAGATTTCTTGTGTCCTGTGTTTGAGTTGGAGCTGGGATTGGCAGTAGATTAAATAAATGGAACTAATAAGAAATATAAACAGCACCATGAAGTGTGTGTATGTAAAAAAGAGACCTCCATCTATTGGTAAGTCAACACTGCGCTGTCTGTGCGCCGCAGTTGGCCTAATACCTCAGACTGACGTGTGCACACACAGGCCAGTTTGTGCTGTCACACTGGAATTAATCCAGCATGGGGTTGTGCAAATCATTCCATACCTCAGAAAACACTCATATATATGCAGCTAATACTCAGGTAGCAGCTTTAATGTGAGCAACTGAAGCTCAACTGGTACCGGTTTTGTCATTAAACCAATCTGCGTTAAAATAAAAATGTATATATTGAGAACAGAGGTGGTTTTGTTCAAAGACTTTACCATTGTATTTAACAGACGTTTTTTGTTACGCAGTGCTCTGCTCCATGCAATGTTTTTGTTTTTGCATCCAGTAGTTTCTAAATCTGTAAAAGGCAGAAGCTCAGACATGTTTTGTACTATCACAAAACCTACTCATACACTGAAAATATGATTGTCAATGGGACATAATATCTATGTAAAAGGTAATTACATTGAAATACATTTAAACCAAAAACAAAGAGAGCTTACCATAAACTATCTCTGAATTTAGACTTCTTAGACTTTTTATCTTTTTGCACTGGTTTGCTGTGTAAGCGCTTGGAAATGGTGACTTTCCACCGCCATTGATTCAAAGTTGACAAGGCCATTGTAGACCAACCAGCCAATGCAGGTGTCCCTTATTCAAAAATGAGCAATCACCTTTTTATGTGAGTACATGCATGGCCAAAGCCTGTCACACTCTTGACTCAAAACTGCACATTTATTTAGATGACTTGGGTATTTATTATATTTTATTTAGTTTATTTTAGTATTTTTTTACCCGACCATGGGATTTAGACCTGTGCTATGAGGCCACCTACACCTGGTCTTATAGCACAGAGGCACAACACTAAGTTAGAAAATGCCATCAATTCCTGGAAGCTTGAGGTCTAAATTTTACGAGAACCAGCTTGTGCACTCAGAGGTTATAGAGGAAGCTAATATTGTGTTTGTAGAGCAGCTTATGGCAAAAATAAACCACAGTGAGTGACAGGGTGCTGCTGGCCGCCGTTGATCTGCAAACACTAATGGTGATCCTTGTGCTCGTTGAGTGGTTACAGAGCAAACCTAACAGGCCGCGCTGGCTTCTCAAGCCTGGTATTATGGTCAGCTTGTGGGGAGGAAACGTAATCCAGGGCTTAGAAGAATATCATACGCTGAGTAATGGACTCTGAGCAGAAGTTGCACTTAAATCTGTGTTAAAACTTGTAAAAGAGATTAAATAAAATCACCCACAGCTCACATTGTGTGCTGTAAAAAACGTCTTGTTGAGAGTTCCTGACTCGTGCCTCCAAGTGAGAGTCGATTTGGCACCACCTTAATTACCCATACACACAGCTCTATTTGATGATGATTAAAGCCACACACATATTCACACACACCTGCCCAGACAGTCGCAGTCGCCAGCCCCAGTCGCCATGGAGACATTAAAGGTGATGATTATTAGATGACAATAATTAGAAGGCTTTAAAGCTCACGTTAAGGTAAACAGTATAGATAGAAGGAAAAAAAGTATAGGAAGACAAGCAAGTAATTATTCCCAGTCAAATGACCACCCTGAGGCAGTGGGAAGAAAGAGACCCAAATGATAGCTTTCAGTTTAGTTTTTGATAGGAAAAAAAACATTAAAGGTCTCCATAACAGATTTTGGTTTGTTTGGTGCCACAGCAGTTGTGTCTCTCAAGGCTGTTTGGATGCAAAAACCCAGCTATTTCCAAATTTGGAAATGGTTTTGTGCAGTTTGATGTTTGGCGGTTTTGTCAGATGTAGGTTGCAGGTTGGAAAATATTTGGAAATGATTTTCATTTGATATTGTGCTTTTGGATCAATCAGACAGCGTCACCACAGAAATGAAAAGTTACAGTTACATTTAGAGATGAATAGTGGTTAGAAATCTATACAATCTGGTCAAACAGGATCACAAACACTTTGATTTAGTTTGAAAAGTTAAAAATAGATCAGGAAAACATGACTTTGCTTGAGCCATTTTCCAAAAATGAGCCTCATGTGTTCTAATGCACTGGGCACTCTGTTCCTAACCCTAGACATGCTACTGAACTCCTTCATAATGAGACACAATCTGCTCCTTATTCTTCACTTTTTACAAGTCTCCCTGCCCTTCCCTGTCAATGAGACTGCAGATGGCACATGATGTTCTCATAGACTACTTATTTTTTCTGTTTCTCTTAAAGTTAAAAGCCCAGGAAGTGTCCAGTAACTTTTCTGCATTGCTCAATCAAAATATACAATGCAGGAACGTTCACTGTTTTATGAGAATAAAGGATGTTTTTATGGCGGATGTATCACCAAAAATATTTAGGTGGTCCATCTGTTTTAGTGCACACAGTCTCAGAGGAATCTAAACTCTTAATTTACCCGAAAGGAAAATGACTCCATCCAATCTGATGCCACCCAAAGTCAGGAAATGGCCTGTAGTGATAAATAATGTGTGAGAAAGGGTGGAGACATAATCTGACATTTTCAGTCAAATCAGTGTCATTACAAGTCAGATTCACCAGCACAACCATGAAGTTATTAAAAAAAAAAAGCCACAGTTGTGTTGTAGAAAGTTTCACGCAGTGGGCATTAATCAGCCCATCAATACATTTCCTTTGTATAACCTTCTATTTGAGTTTTGTACCTCTGCTCTAACCCGTGTGACCCTCCTTCTCACTGGTTTGAAGAAAGAATTGAGACACTGGCTTATCCTACAACTGCATCTCCAACAAAGTGAAAATGTATCAGATATTTATCCGAGGTGGTTAGCCGATGAAAGCTTGGGGCTTTCCAAAGGGTTTTTCACAAAACCAATACAAACAATGACATGACTCTTGTCTGGGTTTTGAGGCGATGAAATCTGTTTGCTGTTTTTTTTTGTACCTCATTAAGAGGAGCCTAAACTGCCACTTGCATTAATGAGGTAGTAAATAAATGTCTTTTGCATTTTCACTAATGATCTAAAAAAAACAGCCAGTAAAGTAGTGGTTATGGTGTTCATTATCTCAAGCCAGCCACCATGAAATCCAACATGTAGGGGCTTGTGTGTGCGTATGTATCCACACATATGTTTTTGTTTATTCATTTACATTCAGGTTGTATATGAGTTGCCTTTGGTGAGCCCTCAGGAATCCCCCTCAGGCCTTTTAAAACATCTGGTTACTTATTTCTCCAACTAATTTGCCCAGTTACACCCCTGGAAGCTGCTTTACTGAGATTGTTACTGAAACCCAATCATTCGGTACAAATATGGCGGGTATCCTTTTCTACTGCTTCCTCCCCCAGGCTGTGATGCATCTGTTTAAGATTAGTTCTCAGTGTGTGTTTGGGGAAAGTAGACGGTCGCTCGAGTTAGGAATGATAGTAAACCCAGAAGGTTTGAGTCAGAACTATCAGGTAGGTCTAAATTAACACAGAGGCCAGTTGAGGATATGGCTGCCTCAAAAGAAACACTGAAGGGGGGAAAGAAGACGGGAGAGGGACACTGGGGATGGGGAGTGCAGAGAAACTCACAATTCTGTCAGTGTTGGAAATAAGATACAGTGATTGTCCATTACTTGACACAAGACAAATAGTTATAAAATAACTATTTGTAAGTTATAAAAATAGATACAACAATGTACCTAGTTCACGTGTATTGTTCTAATGTAAAGTGGCCTCTTCGGTCTTCTGGTCAAATTCTTCTAACAGTCCCCAAAATCTGTTTTAAAACTCGGGGAGACCGGTCCTTCCAAGCAGTCGCCCCCAGACTCTGGAACGCCCTGCCCCTGTCACTGCGAGTGGACGTTTCTGTTGATTCTTTTAAAAAGCAGCTGAAGACACTTTTTTTAAAACAAGCTTTTAGTTGAATGGGCTTTTATGTTTTACTTTTTTGTGGTTTTAATTTTTATTCTCATAGTTTTATTGTTCTTTTTTTTAATTTGCACTTTGTAAAGCACTTTGTGATTTATATCTGTGAAAGGTGCTATATAAATAAAATTTACTTACTTACTTACTTACACTGAATAGGGTAAGACAACGAGCCCGGAGTCAAACAGCCAGCCCACTAAATGTTTTGTCTGTTTACCCCTGAACCTCAGGCCCACTAATTGAGGGTCAACGTGGAATGCCAACAGCCAGTGTCTGGTCAAATCCAACCACAGGCCCATAGAAACAGATACTCTTCAGAATGACCAACAGGGGACACTTTTACCTCAAATCTACATTCACCTAACACATAGTCATAATATCTGTCAACCTTGTGGTATCCAAACCCACCACCAAATTGTTACCTGTTGCGATGCTGAGCTAAGATGATATCTCTTGGCAGTTTTGTTATGTAAAATGTGTCTTTCTGCCGGCTCTGTAACTCATATAATGCCTTTGGGAATCTATTGTGAGCCTCTGTAGTTTCACACACACCCTTCTCTGCCTTGAGAATTGCATCAGCCCGGTTAGGCCATCCACACAGCTTGGAGCAGCGTGTGACAAAGTGCCTGTGGCTCTGAACTTGGTCAGACCTGCTGTTTCCCGGCACTTGCTGGTAAATTATGGGAAGGTGAGGCTTTGAATGTGAATGTCTGTGTCTTCATATCGACTGAGGTGTCATCCTTTCACAGTTCTGTCATTTATCGTCTGTGTACACAGCCCCAAACCTTTGCACCTACATCTTTCTTTTTTACATTCAGGATTTGTACAAACACACTTAACCCGTACAAAATGTGATGCAATGTGATGCAATGTGATAAAGCTGTGTTTCTGTTCCTGTTGTTTATAGAAATAGACTGCTATTCATTAGTAAAGAGTCTGTCTTGAATGAGTGGCATGGCTCATTAAGACTTTGGGTTATCTGTTTGGTTTGGCTAAAGCCTGGGACACGTAGTAAGTCAGTCAGACACTGAGATTAATGAAGGGATTTCACGTTCGTTGGAGATGTTGCATAATTTTTAGGTTGTCAGTGTAAGCGGTATGGTAAGTCAGTTAAATAAATAAAAAACAATAGTGCAGCTGCTTTAACTTTTATTTTCATGACAAATGTTTTTTGGTTGTGTTTTTTGGGGCTGTGGAGCATTTGCAGTTTTGTGTTTTTATTTGTAGTTGTAAATAACGTGTCTACTAGTACTTCTAAAGCATTTAAAGCACATCAACAAACTCCAATCCAGTGTTTAGCAGATTGGTTGAGAGTATACCATACTAATGGTTTATGATAAAATAATGCACTAAAAATGGTCATTTTCCACAATTACAGCTGCACTTCTCAGTAAAAAAAGAGGAAATATTGAACATCTCTCTCTCTTATTTCCAAGTTTCTCAATTATAACAATGTCTCGTCTGGCGACACCTTCTTGATCTTGGTGCATTCTCTCATATTCAGATAACTAGGCTACATTTTCCCTGCCAACACTGAACAAGACATACTGATTCTTGACATTTTCAGTTTTATTATCATTCAGACCCTGTTGCAGCCGTAAATATCCCATGCCGATTCTGTTTCAAATGTAAGAAATCCTGTATGGAGGGAGTTTTTTTTTAGCTGCTGATCACATCAACCTGTGTTATTTTATTAAAATGCGTAACATACACACAACAATATGAAATGAGCTTCAGATGGGTTTGGGTCTCTGCTCCCATTCCCCTCACATACACAGCCCTGCATACAGTGGCAGTAACACTCTAGTGTTTCCTAATAGCATTACCGTTTTTTGATGATGTGTTTCTCACTTGTATTGCATTTCCTCACTGGAATGACAAGAGTGTGTGAAAATGTCCTTTTCAAGAATGCTCACACAGCAGTTTTTTAAATTGGATGCAGTTTTCTGTCACAGGGTTATGTAATGTCATTAGTTTTGTAAGTAAAATACAAAAAAAAAGTATTTAGGCATGTGGGAATACTGTAGGCTACGCTGTTGACTAATCCAGGTGCCCACTTCAACACCAGTGATAATGCTGCTCTAAACTAGTGTGTGATTGAAATCATCACCTGTTTGTGGTGATAATAACACAAGTCAAACTGTGAAGAAAGGTCCAGTCTTAAATGAATTGACAGAGAGCTTATTACAAGTGCATGAATTATGTTGACATATCATTACATAAGATCATATGTGTGCTTCCAGGCCATCCAGTTCAACAGAAAGTTGGCCGATTTTAAAAGCACTTAATGCAATGTATTTTGTTTTTTTGTTCCAAAGTGGATCAGTTTCCAGCTGAATCAAAGATGATATTAGGATAGGCTTAGAGAGGATAATAGCCTACAGGGACATCTAAAGCCTGTGTTCCTGTATTGGCATGTATCAAGCTAGAAAAGTATGATGGTTCTTGCCAAATCACAAAAACTAATAGATTTAACTTACTTAGACTTGTACAAAAGGAGCTACTGTATTTATGCCCAAAGTAGAAATAATTTTTGTCTAATCTTTAACAGAAGGGGTTTAAGTTTGTCGTATTAATTGTTTACATATGTACAAGATTAAAATCACATCTAAAAGAATGCTTGAAAATAAAACCAGCCATCATTTCAATTTGGCAAGTCGTGTCAGAAATTTGCTCACTTTTATTTTGGAAAAGGATTTACCAATCTAAGCCTTTTAAGCTCTACATCACTCACAAAAGGTAATTGACAATATTCGAGAAAGAAGAATTATTTAATCACTTTTAGTTGACTTCTATTAGAGCTAGTATTTCTGACACCATGGCTTCATCTTTACTGAAACTACCATCGCAGCTAGTTGTCAATTTCCTGCATTTTACAACGCTGCATTGTGCCAGAGGTGTGTAGGTAACACCTTGTGGCGGTTAACAAATCTTTATTACAGCCACCTTAAATCGCACTTGGTCTGTAAGTGTCAAAGAATATTGACACCAAACTGGTAAGTTCACTGAGCGGGGCTTCCGTGGACTTGATATGCGGTGGCAAGTTGAGCTGGTAGGCCTTGTTAGCGGGTGTTGCAGATCCATTTCCTAGTGTGAATGGGCGCTGAGAGGCGTCTGTCAGTGTGAATGGCCCTGAATGGGGATTCATAATAGATGTGAATTGAGAACTGAATCTCAGAGCTTTTTGTGAAGTGGATATGGGTGCAAGCCAGTTTGTCAGCTCTTGTGCACAGGCCATTGTTAAGGGACAATAGGGATTTAAATCTGAAATGGGTAACTGTACACACATTTGTTCAAGTAACATTCACGTGGAAGGGTTAATGCATGCAACAAATTAAAGGTGCAATAGTCAGGAGTGAAAACAGTTCTATTAGTCTTCTTTACAAGTAAATATTACACATAGGGCAGATGCCATTTTGCTTTGGTGATACATTATGAAGTTACAAACTTACAAAGTTCAACTTAATGGATGACGACTGTTAATACAAAATGCCTACAATGTCTTAAAGCATGTGTGGATGCACACAAAAGGAGGGTAATGTGTATCAAAGAACCTCTCTCATAAAATGTTTTTATCCCAATAGTTCTATTGCGTTCCTATGGTGATTCATTTGTCTTTGGCATTTTACAGGTGGATGTTGTTAGTTAAGAACATCTTCTGGCATTTTTCTTTAGCTTACACTTTAATTCAGGTAATTTACATCAAATAAAGGTCAAGGATTCTATGTCTTGATTATAGGCCAGTTGAAAGCATAAAGCAGCAGATGCTTAAATGTTACAGCAAATTACAAGCAAGCACTTTGCCTGTGCAACTTGAGTCTTGAGTCATGCTATTTTGTAATTGTTTCAGTCTGCACCAGTCTCCACTGCATTTCATTTATAGTTGCCAACACTGACCTTGACTAAAGCACTTTTCAGTGTGGTTTTAAGGTTTGCTAAACCTGATTGCACAACTGTGAGCTGCCTTAACGCTATTTTACCATCGGGGAATCATCTCTATGCTCTGTTTAAGTTAAGTCTTTTATGGCTAACTGTCCCGCAACATGTTGAGACTTGTCACTTGTCCTTGTTAATTTCTGTTTTGAACAACCAGAGGGATGTCTTCCCCTGATATTTGCATTCTAAGGGATCAACTAAATCCATTCTCACCTCCTGGAGATGAAACGCATCGCCGGTGTGAACTAGCACTGTTATAAACGAGAATTAACCACAGTGCTGCAGGGAAAGAGCGTGTCTGCTTAGTAAACCTTTACTGCACAATAAAAGGTTAAGAAAAGGCCACATTACCAAGTCAGCTCTGTTCCAATAGATAAATGAGTTGCATAGCCAGAAGGAATGAGCAAGTGTGTCGTGTGTGTTGGTAGGACTGGGTTTAGGATTTCATGAACTGAAAAGGCCACAAGATCTTGTCTGAAGCTCAGTCCTAAACCTTTGGCAATGAAGAAAATACCTCCCTTATAAAGTCCTTTGGGAGGTTTGATCAAAAGGTATCTGCACAGTTTGGAGTTTGACTATTAATACTGGACATTAGCCAGATGCTACTCTATGTAATCAGATCTGAAGGGAGTCTTCTGTAAAATGTCTTAGCACATATTAGTTCACCATTCTTTATGTGACCAGATGCTGATTTGTGGTAAATGTCTTAAACCTGTAAAGAATATCATCTTTAATGGTAAAACTCAGTGTGTAAAGTTCACTGCATAAACCCACCATTAGTTAGTTCCTGCTCATCAGCTTCAGACATGTGAATGCACCAGAAGGTTCATCCATTCTACACAAGCCCAATAGCTCAGCTCATGCTCCATAATGTTTCAAGTCCATTACAGTGCTTGCATTAAGAAGAGAGGAATCTGTGAGAAATCACAGGCACATAGGCTGGTGTAACATTGTAGACAAATTGGCAATTGTTTTGTGTCTCTTGAGAGATTATAGAGTGATGATTTAATATTAAGGGAATTTTAAGGATAATCTGAGTGTATCAAAGAGAAGCTTAATACAATTCATGTCAGTGTTGCTGTTCCGCTTGCTCCTGGCAGGAAGCAGGAGAGACAGCAAGGTCAGCTGTCCTCTTGTGTTCTCTGAGGGAGCCACAGCTCTCTGGCCACAAGCCCAGTCTCCATCTGAAAGGCCACTATCTGCCCATTGTCTGGAGTAAAGCCACCCATGCACGGACATGTTGCCTATTCACACCACATCATTCCTCTACCACTTATTGTTGTCCTACTACTACATAAATCAAGTGCTTTGCTGTCACAAAAGTTTTTGTTTTTTTGTGTTTAAAAGGTATTGTTAATATAATGTTCTGTGTCAAATTCAAAATTAGACAACAGCAGAAAATGTGTGAGAGGCTAAGATGCAAAAAAAAATATTGATAATTGCTTTTACTAATAATAGAATGTCCAATGGCCTTTGCAGTCCTATCATATGACAGTTGTTTTGGTCCATTTTGGGTTTGCATTATTCCTTCTTTGCATTGATTTGTGTCTTTATTTTAATTTTTGGGGTTATGTAAAACACTGCAGAGATTCAGCTTTGAGCCACGAGTCGGAAGTTTGAAATGTGTGGTCTACCTAAAGTAGGATTTTTGGAGCTTTAAATCTATGTCAAGATATATATCTCAGGAAACTAGGTGGAAATCATTTTTGAAAAAGGAGTAGCACCAATACTCCAGGAGTCCTCGACATTCTGCCAAACTCTACTTTCGATCTAACTTCAATTTCAGGCAAATGCCAAGATAGACAGATACTGAACACAACACATGGGATCTACCATCTTTGCACAGACAAAGAATACCTTTCTGTTAAAGTGGTTAGCTGAGCAAGTCATTTGTAACAGGTAATTTGGCATGTGACAAACAGTGTGGTTGCCTCTACGGCTAGTCACTTTGTGGGGTTGTCAGTGTAGAGGCCATCTTTGTCTGCTGGACAATTGAGTCAACTCATTTGTCATCTTAGACTCTTTAAATGAAGCCGGCCTTTCACTGTGATTGATCGTGCAGACTTTGTCCAGATAAATCAAATTCCCCCTGGTTTTTGTGTGCATTAGTTAAATTTAATCCTCTCTTGTGCTGCGTGAGTAATACGGATACAGTAGCCATTTTCTAACTTTTCACTTTTTGGATTTTTCATGATGCCGAGTCCTCTTTTGAAAATTGTTCCTTTGGGTTAGATTGAAGTGATAGTTGAGGCTGAGGCTCTGATTCTCCGTCATTCATAGTGTATGTCTCACATGGGAGAGGCACTTAGCAGAACAGTCCCATTTGAGAAAAAAGCTTGAGATAGATGAGGCTGCCCAGGAGAATGCACAGTCAATATTTAACCAGAAAAACATCAATAAAACATGAAGACTTCATTTTGAAAGGAAAAGTCATTATTCACATCCTCCTTTGTAGAAAGGCCTCATGGCCTCGTGAACACATACAGAGAGAAACTACTGATTTAAAAATCTATCATATATCACTATGAAATCTTTATACTAGTGATGGGCAATTATTTGAATTTGCAATGCAGAACTTTTAATTAACAGAGCCCTTTCAGTCAGTGGGTTATATGTTTTTAAAGTTCAATAAAAAAACACAAATAGTAAACATGTGCGTGAGATGGATTGATATTGCAGATTGTTGTTGAGCATATTCACAGTGCAAACCAAACTAAATAGCAGCCCATTAATAAAATGTCCATTAATTGCTGTATAAAAAAACAGGATTTAGAAATAATTGCAAATTAACAAAAATAACGAAGTGAGTGGACTTGCCATGTTGGTCTGGTTCTGTGTGGGGGGTGGGGTGCTGCTGTAGGGGGTGGGTGTTGACTCTGAAGTACGTGTTTGATTGAAGAGTGGTGGCAGGCGATTTGCTGTGGAGGAGAGGAATGAGGGAGGGGCTGACAGGGCTCGGCTATACCCCAATCTCACACACTTCACACTCATTAGCTCACACTGCCTCTGGACAGATACAGAGTTCTTGCCCTCTCTGGACTTTCCCCTAAATTCTGGACTGCCAGCTGCGGTTTAATAGTTGCCTCTTTGAGACTTGCCTCCAGCTGACGTTGACTTTCAAAGACTCAGACGGTTGGGGGAATACTTCCTGAGTGGAGGGCTCTGTAGGGGATTAGAGGCTGATGTTGCAGACATGCAGCCAGGACTTCTGAATGCTGTGACAAGGGGCTTGTGGAAGTGAATAAGAGCTTTATTTGAAGTTGGAAAGAAAGATGCTTTTCCTGGAGGTAAGTAGAAAAATCCTTGTGTACACTTCACCAGCATTATGGCACTGCTAAATTAAAGCCACAGTTAGTCTGGCTTTTGAAAATAAACTTGAGAACTTGGCCAATCAGATACCAAAGTACAAGATGTAAAGTTGATTAACCAATAGCCAGTCAGAGTTCAAGAAACAACATGGCAGTCTTCCTATCCAGTCCTATAATTTTTTCAGGAAGAAGAGTTGAAAGAGCTACTTGAAATTCAGGTCCATTATTGTATCTATTTTAGCTTAAACACAGCATCTGCAGAATTTCAAAGTTTTGAAAAGTGTTGGTGATGCACGTGTCAGGATTGGAGTTATTTTTATTACAACTATTACTATAGTTGTTGTAGTAATTATTTGAATTGGCACGACATGTTGTACGCTACACTTACATCTACTATTTTGGGTTTTGCACAGGGCTAAAGTTTGTTCACATTGTAAGGGTGTGTGCTCCTTCCAGCTGTATTACTTCTCCGGTGCAACCCGTGACACCCATTTGGCCCTAAAATAACACTCTTTACCAGTCCCAGAGAATTGTACTGACTCCAGCCTTTGAACTCCACATTTATTAGTTTTTCTTAAGAAAATCCCATGATGCCTAAAAAAAACAGCCTCTGGTTCATGCCATACTTGACTTCCAATTTTTCTGAAAGATTTATTACAGGTATGGCAACTTTTCAACCAGTACATATCAATATAATTGTGCTGTCTAAGAGAATCTTAGTCTGAAAAAAAAGCGAGTTTTTCATTTGTCTTTGGTGTATATTTTAAAATCCTGGCCTCATGTGGTGATGGGAGCTCCTTTAAAAGTGTCAGTTGAGCGGGGGAGGCAGGCATGGTTAACCGTTAGCCAACTACATCTGGCCTGTGTTTACACAGACCCAATGTTGTGACTCTTTAAATGCCTTTTTGCAAAAAAGGTTGCACCGTTTAACCCTCTCAATCTCTTCTGTCATGTCTCTGCAAACGCTGCAGGTTCGGTGCGGGACTGAGTGGACATTTTGTTTTTGTGTTTGACAAAGACACCTATTGTATTATTGCTGAGGGGTGACAGGCTGTAATGCGAGTTGCTGTATATCTTGGCTAAAGAATCTGCAGTCACCTTTTCACTGCACGTTTTAGGGATGAGAGAAAGGGCAATAGGAGATAAACAGAATTTGTTAGCTTTGAAGTTGAGGCTTTGGTGTTTCTGATGTGCTGGTTCAACATAAAGAAGAGTACACTAGTAAGTAATCCAAACTATGTGAGATAAAGCAGAACAAGTAAAATAAGCTTCTGGGTGATAACATTATCAGTTGTACCATAAAACCTGATAGATTAGTCACCGAAAGAACAAAGCAACACCACATACCCTTTTGTCCTGTGATAAGAACAGTCTTTTGAGCTGTAACTTCATTTGTAACCTGTGTTGTGAGGCCTCTGGCCCCATTGAACTATATGCTAATCAGAAAATGCTAATATTTCCCTTTGTTGTAACTGAGTTTGACTACATGTTGGTCTGTGGGAAGCCTCTGGGCTGAATGGGACAGGCCCAAGGAAGGTGCTACAACTGAACTATGAACATTTCTTGCTAGCTTCAGGTGAGATGTAATCACACATTTTAAACTAGAGTTATTTATACAGTTCCAAACATTCCTTCGACAGTTTTTCAGTGGAAATAATCACGGCCCATTACAAATCTGCTTTTCTTTGAATGATAAAACCTGCTTATAGTTTGGCAGGGAATTGTTTTTAACCAAACACACCTTATTCTGTTAACAATTTGCATATGAAAGAGACAGCTAGCCACAAGTGGTCATTGCAGCACTTTGAGACACAGTCAATAAGATGTCTATACTGCAATAACAATACACTAATGCATTTTGTAACCACCTGAATGAAAGTCATGCTGCTATATGCATTACCTAAGTTTGTTTTAACTGTTTAGTGCGTTGGGCAAAAGAGGAGATGTTTTCTGAGCAACATCTGCAGATTTACGATGCATAATTTTTTTAAGCATTTGAATCTGTTTATATAAGTCTCTGTAATAACTACAAACTTCCATTACCACCATATTTTGTATGATATGAGAACAGAACCTAATGGAAAAAACAGTTAAGCATAGGCAGTAAAGCATATAATGGTAAGGCTTTTACCCAAAACAACATTGCTTGTTGAATAAGTATACTATCCTGGAATGACTTTCCATTACTTATCATCCAAAGTTTATCTTAAGTAGCCGATAAAAGTATACAAGTGCCATTTTAGACAAGTGATCAAGCAGGATTTTGTGATGGATAAACAGAGCTATGATATAGCTCGCCAATGGACTGGAAAATAACTTGTTAGTTATTCTTAAGTATGACTCAAGCTGTTGGGAGTCATTAAACAATGGCGCTGGTGTGATGGGGTAAAATGAACCATTGTTGTCTGCTCTTTTCCTGGTTCTGTAATGTTGTTTTGTGTTTTTACAACCACACTGGTATGAAATCAGCATTATCTTTCTGAGAAAAAAGGATTAGAGCTAATTGAATGATTATAGGTTGAGAATCTTATATTAGATTTGTCTTAACCAATCAGAGACAGGACGAGTTTTGGCCATGGTTTAGGAGGTACAGACAATAAATGGTCATACACAGCCTCTAACTGCTTTCTTTTCTTCTTCAGCGGCCTTGTGTGATGAACTTGGAGTGCAACGGCAGAGGGGAGCGTCCTGCACCTCGGGGCTCGGACATGGAGACTCACATCGGAGGGAAGATGGGGAAGAACTCAGTGGGCTTTCAGAGGAGCTCCACCTCGGACGATGACTCTGGCTGTGCTTTGGAGGAGTACTCATGGGTGCCACCGGCACTTAGGCCTGAACAGGTACCACAACTTCTGCTTCATATTATTCTTTTCACTATTTTCCTGCCTGTGGGAAATAATATACATCCTGACAGCAAAAACGCCAGCATAAGATTCTAGCCACACACTAAAGCTGGCATTTTAAACCTGTTTTCTGACACCACATGCCTTAGTTAATATAAGGTTATGTGTGTAGACATTCTTACTCATGCTTACGGATTAGTTATACCGCATGTTAGCTTCTGGACAAAACCCAACATTGGCTATGTATTTTTTCTTTCTTAATTACGCTGCACGGAGGGAGACATGTTTAGCACTGTTTATTTAGATACTACATTTAAGATTGTAGTCCTCTGTTTATAACACGAGTCAAAGTTTTATTTGTTTTACTGTCCGTCAGGGTGAATTAGACTCCACAAACAACATTTCTCTTCCCAAGCGAGCTCTCGTGTGTGTGAATTCTTTGCAGTTGGGCATCTGTGTCTGAGTTAAATTGACATGTTGGGTCCACACTGTCACAAAATGGAGACTGACTCTTGATATCTTTGTCACCTCGGTCTATTTTCAGCCAGTGTTTCTTTCCCTCTTTCCATCCCTCCTCCTTAATTCCCCCCAGCACACTGATAACACCACTGCCCTCTTGGCTTAAGTCACACTGATAGAACTGGTGTAACTCAGTATAATAATTTCCCTTTTTCTGCAGGTGCAGATGTATTTTTCATGTCTACCTGAAGAAAAGGTGCCTTACGTGAACAGCCCAGGAGAGAAGCACAGGATCCGACAGCTCCTCTACCAGCTGCCACCGCATGACAACGAGGTAAGGATGATGAGATTGACACAACAGAGTGTGAAGGATGGATAGTCTGATACTGTGACATAATCAGAGCTGTGGCTGTTTCTGATGTGGGAAAAAAATTATTCAAATTGTTGGCCAAATTTGCTCACTTGTAATTATGATTTCACTGAATTATATGTCTGTCATGGTAATAGTTCAGATATTATGCAAACATACACACAGGATTTGATGTAGATTCCTTTTAGATCTGATTTGATCTGTTTCAATCCCAGTCACTAAAAATGACTGGGACTGACAGTTCTGCAGGACCTCATGACTCCCTCTAGTGGTACAAAGTGATATAAAAGGCTGTCTGATAAAAGCACTTTATAGATCTTCTGATCAAACCATGCAAGACCGTGATGACTAATACATATTTGTAAGATTTTTTAGAATAAGTGAACATGCTGCATATAGTTACTTTAACCTTAATAGGGTAAGCCAAAGCCAGCCTTTCCTTGTAAAAGTAAAAAAAAAGATACATACATTCCCATAGTCATTTGACAAACCCCTTGTGCAACACTAAGCACATGCCTGCCTCTTCTTTCTAAAGGCTTTAACCTGTGTAAACCTCCTCCTTTCACATGTGTTAATAGAGTTTACATTAGGAGATATGGCCGTGGGGTTATCACCGAAGGAAAGGGACAGCAGCGCTACCGTCTCATGGAGGTGGTCTTTGTATGCACACATGGACCATACACACAATATAAGACACCCCCACAAACAGTTTGAGCAGTTTTATGATGTTTGACTACATTGCGGGTGGATGAGGAAGCAAACTGTTGGTGGATTCCTTGCGTAACTGTGGTTAGAAAGGATAAGCAGTCTGTGTGTTATGTGTGTGAAAGGCAGAGACATGGACAGAATGTGTGTGCCGGTATCGTTTACTGTTGTTTAGAGAACAACTGAGCTGGTTGTTAGGATAGTCTTGGTCTTTTATCAGAGCTATCATCACCATCTCTAAACACTGAGGAAGTGTTTGTTTATCACTGCCGCCATCCTTTCAACGCAGCCTTGAGGGGAATTAGCTTTAATTAAACCTTTTCCTTCCTTATATGGACCTTCAGTGATACGCTCTACCAAAGTTCCAGGCAAAGATGAAAGACCGGCTTTCTAGAATAAAAGATTAACTTTCTCCTCCCAGTTTTTTCACTCAGCCATGATAAACTTCCCATTTTG
Source organism: Perccottus glenii (assembly GCA_024416835.2). Lineage (NCBI taxonomy): Eukaryota > Metazoa > Chordata > Actinopteri > Gobiiformes > Odontobutidae > Perccottus > Perccottus glenii. The sequence continues at coordinate 20,304,188 of CM044547.2, read as the reverse complement.
TTCTTGTAGTCTTAAAAACATTATTGTTCTAAAATATGAAAAATACATTGTTACTTGACTGCATGTCGTTTTTCCAGCCACAGAAACTGGTTGTTGCTTTTGGCATATACATTCTTGGGTAAATGCCAAAACCTACATATCTATAATCCTGTTAACTAATCTTGTGTCTCTTTCAGGTGCGTTACTGCCACTCTCTGACAGAGGAGGAAAAGCGGGAGTTGCAAATGTTCAGTGCTCAGAGGAAGAGGGAGGCTCTGGGCCGAGGAACACCCAAGATCCTGCCCCGAGCCCTTCAGCACACTCGCTGTGAACATGTAAGTGTCACATGTTGTTGCCATGAGAACACATACATGCACATTGTATTTTTTTACAAGCTAACTAAACTAACCAGTGCTTTTATAGCTATTATTTAGAAGGAAACCCACTGGTCTTTTATTTATATCACAAGCATCCATTATGTTATACTAAACAATATCTGCCCGAGGCACAATCCTGATGGTTTTTAATTATGGGCATAAACTTCCTCATTAGGATGAGAAAGGAAGCAGACAAATTGGGAGGCTTATTGTCAAGCCAAGCGAAGCCAATTTGATTCCTTGTGAGGAATTTCCTGCCACTCATCTATATCTCAGCATAACAAACTAGGAAAAAAATGAACAGGTTGAAAAGTAATTTTTGAATAGAACCTTCCTCCATGCAGCTCACAGTGTGTGGCAGGTAATGTTTCTTAATTGCACACAGATCATCTCTGTGCATGCAATCTTACTACATCTGATTCATAAATATGGATTAATCAAACAATAATTTGGCTGTGTTTAAAGAAACTACTAGCTACCACTATTTTTAAACCCATCTAGTGCACCCACGGTTTTACCAACTAAATAGCACAAATTTATGGCTTAATGGCGGTCTGGATTTTATTTTGAGAAACTGATTACAACCATAGTGCCTCAACAAACACAGCAGTGGAAACTATTTGAAAACCCAAACCCCATTGCCAACTTTTGATTGGTGACAGTGTTCAAAACATAACATCAGGCTCAATATAAGATGCTCTTGATCATATTTCTGAAAAACATAATTTTAGTGCATAACCATAAATATTAGTGTGTTGTGGCTTACAGCAAATATACCACATCCTCCAGTCAGGCATTCAGGAAGAACAGGCCAGACATGCCAATACCTCTGGACGGACACAACAAACTAGTCACCATTTATAGAAATGCCAGGTCACACTCAGGAACAAGGATGTAACTGTGCACCCATGTAAATGTAGACATTATATATGAAGTTCCATTCACAAATGCTCTGAAAACCCTATGACACTTGAGGACCATCCACTCTATCAATCAGCTCATACTGACAAATCTACTTACTTACACTCCTGCAGCGTTAAAATGAATATATCATAAAGACATGGGGCTTCACACAGACACATTCTTCACCACATGTGCACATGTTCACACTCAGTTTGTCAAGCTATACTTTCCTTGCACTGTAAATCCCAGAGACACACAACACCCTTATATCCAAGGCCCCTGTCTGTCCGCCCTAGTAATAATGTCTGAAACAGCTGGCCTCGCAATCCCATGGCAGCTCAGGGATGCTGGGCTGGGCACTGCATATTCATATGTAACACATATTGTTAGGACAATATCTGAGGATTCAATCAATCTTTTGAAAAGTATCAACTGTTAGGTGATGAGAAAGTAAACAAATTCTTCAGTCAAATGAATTTATTATATTATTACAACTGGTCGCTTTCCATAAGTGGTAACATTCACTGAGACATGCAACTTGGGGTATTTACAGCTATGATATGCGCCCCAAGCACTAGGCTGTCAGGTTGCCTGGATGCTACAGGTTTAGGATAATGACCCACCTGACTCCACCTTCTAGCTATGTTTTTGTTGCCATGACGAGATTAAATTGCATATTTCCCTTAGCATTAACTGCTGTTGTATGTCAGCTCTGACTGTCGCCATTATACAGTAGGATTCATTGCTGTATTTTAAAAAGATCATATTTCTTTGGTTGCTTAAAGGATATTTTCTGGTTTTCTTTGTTTAAGCATCAGTGTAAGACCTACCACTAGATATCTGTAATATTTTGAACAGCCAGATTTATCGTCATGTTGGTTGTGATTGATGTGATACTCCATGTGCCCGAGACAAATTTCCCCAAGTGGGACAATAAAAGTATATCTTACCTTACCTTACACGGTTCTTGTGTCACAGGCATTATCTGTACTGAATCTATTTTAGTGACTATATTTGTCTGGAGGGTTTATCTGACTTACTTTGAATATGAACTAGTTTGTCCCTTTGTCTTAGAGTCAAAATACTAACTGATTTTTTCTTTTTGTCTTTACAGTGTGGTGAAGGAATAAATGGAGGGGAGATGGCAATTTTTGCCTCAAGGGCAGGGCCGAGCCCCTGCTGGCACCCAGCATGCTTTGTTTGTGCTACTTGCCAAGAGCTTCTTGTGGACTTGATCTATTTCTACCAAAATGGCAAGATTTTCTGTGGAAGGCACAATGCTGAACTTCTCAAACCACGATGCTCATCTTGTGATGAGGTAAGAAGCAATCATTATACTGTACAGTGGTGGCTGTCAGAGTTAACCATTGAAAGACTGTTACATTGTAAACTGAGCTTCAAAGAACTAACAGCAGACCGTTTTTCCTTAGATCATCTTTGCTGATGAGTGCACTGAGGCAGAGGGTCGTCACTGGCACATGAAACACTTTGCCTGTTTTGAGTGTGAGACAATGCTTGGTGGACAACGTTACATCATGAAAGATGGCCGTCCCTATTGCTGTGGCTGCTTTGAGTCATTGTATGCGGAGTATTGTGAAGCCTGTGGTGAAAATATAGGTGACTTTGAAAGTTGTCCACAAAATATTGGACATACAAGTCAATTTTCTCTTGACAAATCTCAAAACTCTTTTTTCTTTGTCTGCTGTTTTCAAGGTGTTGATCATGCCCAGATGACCTATGAAGGAGTCCACTGGCATGCCACCGACCAGTGCTTCTGTTGTACGCAGTGTAAAACATCCTTGTTGGGTTGTCCTTTCCTGCCCAAGGAGGGTCGCATTTATTGCTCAAAGGCTTGCAGTCAAGGCGAAGACATTCATGCTTCAGATTCATCGGATTCTGCCTTCCAGTCTGCTCGATCACGGGAATCCAGGCGTAGTGTGCGCATGGGGAAGAGCAGCCGGCCTGCTGAACAGTGGAGGCAGTCTGAGCTCTTTTCCACCAATGCCTCTGCACCTGCTTTTCAGTACAAGTTTGAGGACTGTGAGGGGAACGGGGAGGCCGACAGGGACATTGATATTGTTGGGCGTAAACTCTCTGGTTTGGGGATGGAAGAAGAAAGGTTTTGGAGGGATCGGGAGGAACAAGATGTTGGGGGCGAAGAAGACCCTGAAGAGTGGGCTCAACATGAGGACTATATGACTCAGATCTTGCTTAAGTTTGGTGACCGTGGATTACAACAACTGCAGCAGCCTTCCCTAAAATTTCCCAGCCCCAGCACTGAGCGGAATAGGCTAATTAGTGTTTCTGACCCCTGGCTAAAACCTGATGCTACTTCTATGGGGGTAAGGCCTTCCTCTCCAACCCCTGCAAGCCCCACTCAGAGCCAAACCTCTAATCAATCCCGAGCCAACAGCCTCAGCCCTGGATTGATGAGCAAGAAGAATCTGCCTGAAATGTACTGGGCTCAGTCTCAGGATGGGTTGGGAGATTCTGCATATGGCAGTCACCCAGGCCCTGCTAGTGCACGAAAGATTCAAGAGCTGGAGTTAGATCAGGAGCACGAACAATCCGGATCAGGAAATCAAGCTTTCTGGTCAGACTCCAGGCAGTGGTATGAAGATTCCCTTGAGTGTATTGCAGATGAGCTGAGGAAGGTGGAGCAGGGTGTTGGAGACTCCATGGATTCCCTCGCGCTTTCAAACATAACTGGTAAGGACATTAAACTTTGAATGGTATGTGAAAATATGCTTTGATCTACCTCAGAATATGTTTTTATAACATGCATTTTCTGTATTTTAGGTGCTTCTGTGGATGGAGATAGTAGGGAGAGACCAGTGAGGTATTCTCTCCAGGCCATCCAGGATAACCTGTTAATGCCAGATGACTGTGAGAAGATGAGCAATATGGGAACCTTTAATTCCTCTCATCTCAATAACAGTAACAACTCACTTCATCTTAACTTGGAGAAAGTAAATGCAGATGAAGAGGTTGCAATGGCAATGAGGGGTGGACTGTCTCCTGGTTCAGAGGTTTTATCTCCCTCATTTGTGCATGCTCCAGCTTTGAGGAGGAGCAAGTCTCAGTCCAGGCCACCTCAGGTGGTAACATTTTCAGAGGACACTGTGGACAATGGATACGAGTATGATGTTAATATTAGGAAACATCCCATGAGTGAGAGGCCACAGCGAAGGGTGTATTGCCCAGATGAGTTAGGGCGAGACAGAAGCCGGCCAACAAGTCACCATGGCCGCAGCAAGCAGCAGCATCGGCAAGGCAGGCGCCATAAGAGCCGCAAAACCCGCTCGGACAATGCTCTTCACATGGTGCCTTTGGAAAAAGCACAACGGTTCTATGACCCTCAGCAGCAAAACCTGGCCGACCCCCGTCATGGCGGCATGGTGTTGCAGCATCCCTCACACAGGCGGCCCTTGGCCTATTCCCAAACCCAGTCGGACTACATGCTTCAGGGTCTTACACAAGAGGACCCAAGGACTGAGCGCTTTATGGGACTTTACAATGATGAAGATGACTGGTGCTCTACATGCTCTTCTTCTTCATCAGACTCTGAGGAAGAGGGCTACTTCTTAGGCCAGCCAATCCCCCAGCCACATCCTGCTGGGCGCTACTACGCAGAGGATTATCCAACAAGGGTAACAGCCCTCTCCTCACAGAGCCACGGCTCACACGTTGGTCAAAGAAAGAGTCATCGTTCGAAAAACTGCATCATCTCCTAACAGCTTAGACTCTATGAAAAGACTGCACTATGTTAACCAATACAATTTGTCTGAGCAATCGATGCTTTACACAGTTCTAATGTGTGTTTAAAATGTAAGCTTAATTTTTTTAACTGATCTGATTCCCTTATGGATGGTGCATATCACATTGTAGGTCCACTGAAAAGTGTAAACAGCATCTGGAGTATGTACATTGGGGTTTTGTATATGTGCAAATATGCCTTAGATAAATGTGATTTATTGAATTTTAGCACTAATACATGGACAGGTATTTTAGGAAGCCCTTCCCTTGGACTGTTATGCACAACTGGGCAGAGTTAAGACAGTTTCTCTTCATTTTAATAAGTGATTTATAATTAAATTTTGCAGCTATACTTTTGTTTTTATTTTTAACAGCAACAATATTGTACACAGTGGCTGGAAAGTTAGATTATAGAAACTAACCAATAATTATTTAATGCATAATAGTACAAATTGAAATGTATATATACACTAAGTTAAAATTTGAATACTGGTATTTTTGTATGTGTGGTTTAACAGTTGTGAAGTGATAAAAACAGTTGTATTTGTAAATCTACACATGTCATTAATGCTTACAGAAACAAAGGCAACAACACATTAAGAAGTGCCATGGTAACTGGTAACAGTTATAACACATTTCAGACTCCTCTGCTGACGTACACAAAGTGAAAACGTGATTTCCCATATTCAGCCCATCATTTCAATATCCTTGCTTTGCCATAACTAGCCAATATCTTTGTGATGTAAAGATGCGTGTAATAAATAATGTTCTTCAAGTCTTCTATGATTTTGTATGTGATGATTATTACGCATACATGATTGCTTTCTTGCATATACTTGGTACACCGTGAGTAAGATGAACTTGTAACCAGTGTGGACAAATGAAAATGAACAATTCTAAATCACATTAAATAATTTTACTTAACTTTCAAAAGAAACTTTCAGTTTTTATGCAAAGGCTCAAAATCATTGAAATAGGGTTGCAAGAAAGTGAAACAAATAAAAATCTAGCCTTTCAAGAAAATACAAATGTCATTTAACTGTTAGAACCTTAGCTGTTCCACAGCCACCGTATAAAATATACTTAACTCAAAAGATCAACAGGTGTCTTCACTGGCTTTCCTTTTACAAAACATAACATGCAAGACAACTAAAGTCATTACACATTTATCAAAAGAGGATCAACAGTAAAAGTTGTTGATTATTTTCCATTATGACAAAAGACAAACCTCATTTCCAGTTGCTTAATGGATGTAAAGACATCTAACACTGTTTGTCTCCACACACAAACACTGCATCCACTCACACTTGTTGCTCTCGCAGTTGCTGTGCAGTGAAACAGTTCAGCAACCTATATTACACATATTTTGTGGTGAGTTTTGATATGATATGGAAAGTGATTGCCATATCATAACCTGAACACGCTCAGTCTTTTGACATAGAGCATTAGAAAGAACTGTGGCCGACTCCAGTCTTTGAGAGTTTATGGCTGGTCAGAGAAGTAGGAGTGGTCGAGTCACAGACCAAATGCTCCGGCTGTCGAACCACTTCATCCAGCTCATTGATAAACTGCTTGAGATCCTCCAAACAACGCTCACGAATCTCCCCCAGGTTCTCCCTGAGGGGAACTTGCAGCTGCTTTTCTAGGTTAGGGTCTTTAGCTACAAGCATCTTCACCACCATGCCAAATGTCTCACAGTCCTGGCGGTACACCTGAAGAAAAAAAATAAATAAAAAATAGGGAGAATGTCAACTCTGTTGCATTTCAGGTGAAAACAAAAGATATTTCATCAAATGTTGTTTGTTTCCTTCCTGCTAACCTAGCACATTGGTATATACACTTCTCTCATGTAGTGCCAAATATATAAACACTTCTTTTGGGTTTAATAAAGGTCCTTAAAATAGGACAATGTAGCCTGAGAAGCTGTAAAGTACATTTTAGAGATGTCTCACAGGCTTCTAACAGCCATAAAGAAGACAATGAAGATGAGTTGGTAGAAGCTTGCTTAGGAGCTGCTATTTCACACAGTCTCAAATGCCTCATAAAACTAGAGAGAAAGTCTGCTTCTTCCAGACAATGTGGTTTGATTTGCAAAACACCAAAACGCAAGTCTGAACAGATCAAAAACAGATGTGGCATTAATGATACGGAAATGGAGTGGGTTTTCTTTGTATTGCTATATTTCCCAAGCCATCAACTAGAAAAAATGACTGTGTTTAAGTCCCCCATTTGCATAATGGACAAAATAATTTGTGTTCAGTCATAATGAGCTAGACAGATCATTATTCGAGTGCTATTGCATCTTTACAAGTTTATTTCAGAGTGCACATACTGGTTGGGTATCGCTTCAGTGTATGGATCAGGACTATGCGCCACAGGCAGCTATAAAGCACATCCAATGACAGTGGCTGTATGTGTGGTTGGTGTGGGTAAAAAACTTCAGTCGTTCACCGGTTACCAACAGTACCTCCTCAGCTCCAGGTTTTTTTTTTAACTTAGGCTTATTTACAGCTTTTCCACAATGTTCCTTGTAGAGAAAATTGTTGGAGTACAGCAGAGATGACAAATAAAATCCTTTGTCAACAGTTAACATAGTTAGAAGAATAGTTTCCAAATTCTGTGCTGCCCAAAAATACCACAGTAATGAATAATGATTAGAAACTCGCCAAGGGAAATTAGATTGTTGGCAGCAATAAAGCTACAGCAAGAATGAGAAAGTTATACCCCTAAAAGTCATGAACCAACAACAACTTGTATATCTGTTTAACCTGAAAACAATACAGTATATGCCTTAAATGCCATAGTAAAATAATCTTATCTGGATGTTTCTCTGGTTAATGTGATGTTTAACTGAATAAAAATCAAAATACAAAATATTTTGCAGTTTTAACTTTACTAATGATGGAGGAAGTATCCAATCAGTGTATTTTAGGAATACAAGTAGAACTTTTCATAGTTAATGTGTTGAAAATGTACTTCCTGTATTCTGAATGCACTTCCTCAGATCCCTCCCTTGTTATCCAATCGGGAAGGAAAAAGACCTGCTCCAGGCTTTAGGTGGAGATGTGGTAGAATGAAGGCATCTTCCACCATTTTCTTTGTCAAGCAATTATTTCTTCCATTACTAAATACTATCAAAACTGTGAAACTATCAGAGTGGAACTGTCTGGCTTTCTTTCTCCCAGCCAACTGTTTTTAGATTCTTGTATAAATTAAATAAAACTTCCTTTGTATCACATGGCTGGCTATGAGGAATAAAATATAATATCCTTTATTGGCTCTCATGCCTTGTCACTCACTTTGGCCAGTTAGTCTGTTCTGCAGCCAAAGTCAACTCTGACAATGAGAGCGGTTCAGGTTGAATTTCAGCAGTCCAATTTCACTTAGCTACACAAACACACACTGAGGCACTGGTATAATGCAGCCAGACACAATCTAGCTGATGATGGAAAGCCTAGCCTGTGATCTGTGCAAAGTATATAAGACAGAGTGTGCATTTGCAGTGCTACTGGGCTCAGAGTGTCTGTGTCCGTATATGTAGCGGAGATGGCTAGACCAGATTGGGCGTACCAAACCAAACATCTGGCTGACACTTGTCAAGTGGCTCAAGATGAGTGCCTACTACAGAAATTGGAATGGTCTTCTTTTAAAAGGAAAAACAAACATACTGAGAAAGACTGTGTAAAATTTCCATACAAGGAAAGATGAAAATGGATATCATCCACAAGATAAATCCCTAAGTTTCCAAGACTGAAAACTATATTGGATTACTTGGCAAACAAAAGAAAATTTTCAAATGATGAAATCAAAAAGATATACAATTGCAAGCTTTAATTAATTTAATTTAATTAATTCATGTGGTTTCTCTTTTTCAGAGTTTGAAAGCAGTTAGAAAAGCCACAACGCTGTATTATTAATATTATTATAATATAATTTAACTTGCTTAACCGTGTAGATTCTTGATACTAGTCAATATAAAGTACATAAGAAGTGTACTGCTCAAACAACATTTGTATTAAGCTTCTGACAAAAGACTGACTAGAAAAGAAAAAAGCTAGATGCAATTGTCAAGGTTGATGTTGATTACACTCAGAAAAAAGAAAAGTCAAAAAGAAAACATGAAACTTAATAGTTCTATGAAAATAAAATAGTACTTTTAAACTTTTTCCGGACAATAATTACATTTAATATTCAATTTAATGGTGTAGTTATGTGCAGTCCCATTTTCAGAGAATGATGTGTAATTCATTTTGAATACATTTGTCCCCTAATGCCAAATGTCAGAAACTTAACTCATGCAGCAGAGTTGTATAGTGCGAGTCTGAGTTGCACAAAGATTGAAAGGAGACACAGATGGGAGAAAGACACAGGCTATAAAACAAGCCGGGGGATGCAGTGTCAGCAACATTGTAATAGCTGCCTATAGGCTTTAGAGTGCAGCTCCATGGGTTCTGTGGTGCAGCTCAATGAGAGAGCGTTATGCATGCTCTAGGGCAGAGCTGGCTCAGCTTTTATGGTCGCAGTAAAGCAGCGGTGGTGCTCACTGGTGCAGGAATGGCCTTCATTAGACAACTGTGCAGAGCTGGAACCATTTGCCTCAGGTGGTTTTGCTCTGTTAAGTGTTCGACCTCCCAAATTATTTAAGCACAAACCTATACTTGTTCAAACTCTGCTGGTTTTGTCTCTTTAGGTACAATGCTTATTATCCTTTGTTTGCCCCTGGAAACGCCTTTGCCTCTGCTTTATTAGTTTGACTGCCAGCTACTTAGATAATGAACATTACTGAAGTACTGAATATTAAGATGTACCCACCGCTGTGATTTGAGGAGAGAAAACTTAATTTCCTGACTTGTTATGAACATAAGTGCCTGTTCCTGTAAAACCAGTTCTAGTAAAATAATCCATATGGGAGTCAAAAAATCCAAAGCAGACACGTTACTAGAACGTATGCCAAGGTTACAGTATGTGCCATGCACCAAGCTGACATTTATAGTAAAGGTATTACACTGACGTTCATTTAATAAGAAAAGTGTAAATGCAGACATTTTCCATCAGGGACCAATGAGAGAGTGTGGCACATTTTCACTCAAAATTTGTTTGAGCAGTTCATGTAGCAAACACATATAACCAGCGTACATTGTGTGTGTGTGTACATTGGTTAGGTTCAATGATCATAGAGCCGTAAAGTAATTTGGCCAAAAATAAATAAAAAATGGAAATACTAAGCATTACATTGTAAGAAGTGAGTTACCTTCTCAATCTCTTGTGCTTTAGCTGCAATGGCCACGGCCCGCCTCTCTTGAAAGCTTTCAGTAGACTTTTGGCTTTCCTCTTGGTTTATGGCAGGAACAACTGGCAGAGGCAGTTCTTTTTCGGCTTCAGGGGGATGATTTTCGTCCTAGAGAAAGATTAAACAAATTTTCCAGATTTTTGAAAATATAATCTATAACTTTAGCATTTCAAGATGACTGGACAGTAAAACACAATGAAGAATTAACTACAGTGGCATGAAAAGTACTGTGAACCTATTGGAATTTCATGGTTTTCTGAATAAATGTTTTAAAATGCGATCTGATCTTTGTCCAAGTTAAGGGTATTAACAAAATTAATTACACAACAAAAATGATGATCTTTCAGGTCATTATTGATTATTAACCCTTAGAGTTTATAACTGGTTTGCTGGTTATCTAAAACCGAGGCGAGAGCAGAAATAAGCAGTGTCCGCCATGTTGAATGTTTTGGACGAGCTAGCAAATCACACCCCGCAAAAATCGCAGAGGAAGGGATTCGCCATGAGAAAGGGACCATCCTCCTTTTGAATAAAGGAACACGGTCTAGTTTACCAGGCTAGCAATTCTATTGGGTTTAGGTCTGGGCTCAGACTTGGCCACTCCAAAATGCAGATTTTGTTTTTCTGAAGCCATTCTGTTGTGGACTTGCTCCGGTGTTTTGGATCATTGTCCTGTTGCATCACCTTCTACACAGATTCAACTCACGTACAGACATCCTCACATTATCCTGAAGAATTGTCTGATATACTTGGAAATTCATCTTCCCCTCAATGATTTCAAGCTGGCCAGACCCTGATGCAGTAAAGCAGGCCTAAATCATGATGTTTCCTCCACCATACTTTAGAGTTGGGATGATGTTTTCATGTTGATATGCCGTGCCCTTTCTACGCCAGATGTAGCGCTGTGTGTTTTTTTTTCTTCCAAAGTTCAATCTTGGTTTCATCAGGCCACAAAACATTTTGCCAATACCGCTGTGGAGTGTCAATGGGCTCTTTTGCAAACTTCAGGGGTGCAGCAATGTTCTTTTTAGTAAGCAGTGGCTTCCTTCGTGGTGTCCTGCCGTGGATACCCTACTTGTTCAGTGTTTAACGTATTGTAGACTCATGAAAAGAGAGTTTCAAAAATGTCTTCAAATCTTTGGCTGTCATTTGGGGTTGTCGCTATACCTTAATGATGCGTCTTCATTGTGCTCTTGGTGTCATTTTGACTTACTTTCAGTAAAGTATTACCTAATCAGCTTTTTTGGAGGTCATTAACTCAAGGGTTCACATACTTTTTCCACAAGCACTATGAGGTTTTTTGATTGACATGAAAGATCAGAATGTTTTGAAAAATGAAATTACAAAATATTTTTTGACAAATTAAGTTTGTCAATAACCTTGACTTAGATGAAGATCAGATCAGATTTTAAGTCAAATTTATTCAGAAAACCATAAAATTCCAAAATGTTCACATTTTTCCTGGCCACTGTATGTGAATTTCACAGAGATTAGAAATGTCAGTCATTGTAGCCACTTCCACCATTTCATCACAATGCTGAGACATGACCTTTTGACTGTAGAGCTTGCAGACCTTGCGATAATAAAAAAAATAAAAAGAATAGTACAGAAAATCTAAAGGACATAAGTCTAATAGTATGTAATTGTGGAACATTTTGTTTTTGGATATAAAACTCCTCCTCCTCCTTTAGAGACTCCTCAGGGATGCAACATAAAATAATTGACATTTAAGCCATTTCTAAGTGAATCAAAATACTGACCAGATGAACTATGGGTAATAGATGGATTGGAAAACTTTGCAGTGAAAGAGCAAAGTAGAGAAATGAGGCCAACTTGGATAACACTTCAATGTCTTCACTAGTGAAGGCTAGGAAGCTGTATTATCCAGGCATGACTAAAGACCACTCGTACATTGAAGGAAAAGGGCTTTGGACAAAGTCATTAAATCTCTACATGAATGATGAAAGCAATTACACACAATAGTACACTGCTGAGACGAGTGTAGTTTAAAATAAAAGCCCAACTCGTAAAACTTCAACCTATTATTTTCATTCTGTCATTCTGATTCCCTCCCTGAAGCCAAGCTTGAGTTCACTGTATGCACTTGCAAGTTTATGAAAGATCTTGTTTGTCAGTCTTCAGCCTCCTTGGCCTCAGTGAAAAAAATATTCCTGTCCGAGTCTCTTACTTCAATTTTACTTAGCATGATGTAATCCAGGGCAAATGCTGGATTGCCAAGGAAGACATGATGAAAATGAAGTTACTGTAGACAACTAGTTTCAATAATATTCTGCATTTACTTCTTGCTAGTCCTGATTTGGTTTGCTGACCTTACACTTTATCTGTGAATACTTATGACGGATCTACATCAGTTCTTGCCAAAAAACTGTCCTTTTGGTTGCAGTTGTGTATTTGTCAGATAACCCGTTGAACACATTAAAAAGGAAAGATAAGGTTTGAGGGTCTTCCTCAAATGATTAAAGCAAAAAGAAGAAACTTTTTAAGTTGTTATCTTCCACTGATTTTTTAAACAAACAGACAGAAGAGACAAATCTCTGGTGACATTGCCAACAAATTCAATGTATGTTTAAGCTAATACAGCCTATTTAAGTAAAGTGAACCAAACCACTGACTTTAGAGCAGAGCACAAATTTAGTATCTCCAAACACAACAACTCTGTAAATTAATTCACGTCGCAAAAAAGAGACAGGAATCCATTGCTGTATAAAGTGACAAAGCCTTAAGTTGACCTTTGACTAACTGCAACAGGCCCTCCACCCAACATGCCACCCTGGCCTAAAGCCAGGGCAAGTCTTTGGTCTACGTCTCTGGTCTCCTCTGGCCCTGGAACAGCTTCAGAAAGACTGTAAATGAGTTTGTTAGATCTCCACAGCAGGCAGTGGCCATTAGTGAAAGCTTTACTGGGGAAACATCACAGCCCTTTCATCTCCACTAAGGTTATAGGTTTAAGAAAAGAGAACAACAGCACAACTCAGGCTCAATCAAATATGACAGCAGTGTGTGTGTAGCTGTAGAGCTCTTCTTAAAATTTCATCACAGCAGACTATGTGGAGGACACTTTAGTAAATACTTATTTTGGAGGACTACTCCACTATTTTTACAGTATTGTTCAAAATAAAAGTACAATGTGACTAACCAGAAAAATCTAGGTTTTTAGTATATTATTTATTGCCAAGAGGCAAACAAGTTACTAGTAGGTGCAGTAGATTCTCAGAAAACAAACAAGACCCAGCATTTATGATATGCACGCTCTTAAGGCTGTGCAATTGGGCAATTGAAAGGGGTGTGTTAAAAAAAACTGTCTGCCGTTGACTGTACAAACTCAAAACTATTTTGTACAAACGTTTTTGTTTCTAGGATTTAGCAATCCTGTGAATCACTAAACTAATATTTAGTTGTATGACCACAGTTTTTTAAAACTGCTTCACATTTGTGTGGCACCAACTTGTGGCACCGCTCAGCTGTTATTCTACTCCATGATTCTTTAATAACATTCCACAATTCATTTACATTTCTTGGTTTTGCTTCAGAAACAGCTTCTCGATTGGATTTAGGTCCGGGGATTGGGCTGGCCACTCCATAACATTAATTTTATTGGTTTGGAACCAAGACTTTGCTCGTTTACGTGTGTTTGGGGTCATTGTCTTGTTGAAACAAACATTTCAAGGCATGTCCTCTTCAACACAAGGCAACATGACCTCTTTAAGTATTTTGACAAATGCAAACTGATCCATGATCCCTGGTATGTGATAAATAGGCCCAACACCATAGCAGGAGAAACATGCCCATATCATGATGCTTGCTTCACTGTCTTCACTGTGGACTGTGGCTTGAATTCAGAGTTTGGGGGTCGTCTCACAAACTGTCTGTGGCCCTTGGACCCAAAAATAACTATTTTACTCTCGTCAGTCACAAAATGTTCCTCCATTTCTTTTTAGGCCAGTAACCTCTTCTGCACATGCCTTTTTTTTTTTTTTTTTTTTTTTTTTAAAACAGAGGGACTTTGCGGGGGATTCTTGAAAATAGATTAGCTTCACACAGACGTCTTCTAACTGTCACAGTATTGAATTGATGACCTCAGTGAGGTCACACTGCTATTTTTTTTAACCACACCCCTTTCAACTAATTGCCCAACTGCACAGCCTTAAGAGCGTACATATCATGAATGCTGGGTCTTGTTTGTTTTCTGAGAATCTACTGCACCTACTGGTAACTTGTTTGCCACTTAGAAATAAAAAATATACTAAAAACCTGGATTATGCTGTACTGCTATTATTTTGAACAATAATGTATGTTTAATTTCTATTTGCATTTAAATTAAACATCTGAATGACTACCAAACATATAAAAATATAAATTCTATGAACTAAAAAGGTTATACTTTTCCTTAGAAGTGAATTTATGTCTTACTACATAACACGGGGATACATGGGGATGACTGTCCTTTCATTATTATTTATTACAGCATTATGTTTCTTTCTGAAGCCCATGTACTGCACATAGTGACAGTCAGCAACAAACACTTGGACTAAGAAAGGAAATGGGTGTTCATTGATTGTACCAAACTGACCAAAACACCGGCTGACAGGATCCCTTGGGAGTCTGAGGTTTGTGGCAGAGATCAAATGATAAAGTTTGGACTTAGGTTACAGACCGCTCTCCTCACTTCTGGGTGGTCATAGTCAGACCAACAGCATCTAATCACATCTGATTCCATTTTCAATCCTCAGGACAGACAGATAATATCAGTAGAAAAGGGTCCCAGCTGTAAGACAGGTGGTCGATGAGGATACACATACATACTTTTTTAAAAAGAGAACTTTTAGGGGACAAACGTTTCAAAATCATATCTGTTCTGACTTCATTACAAGCTCTTGTGATTGAAGTCTGCTTACACCACAAGTAAACAAAGCACAGGCTTGATGGCTTTAAAGCTCTGCATGAGTGCCACTTAAAAATCCATTAACATACTTCAATGCAACTAAATGCTTATTAGAGAGATGGGCTTTAAGATGTTCCAGATGAATTCTGCTGTACAGTGACAAAGATGGAGCGTTTGGTATATAGTAAGCTATACACAGAATCTCTATAGTTTCATGAAGTAGTATGAAGAGAGGGACCTGTGTTTGTGGGAAAAAGGATCATCTAAAGATAGTCAGACATAAGCACAGAGGGGCAGTTGCAGTGTGGATAGCTCCACCATGATTATCTGGAGATGCCAAGATAATTAGAATCCATTGAGGTTTGGTTTATAAAAAAATAAATAAATGCAATGTCTGAATAGAAGCAAAAAAACACCAATACCACAACTAGACAATTGACACCATTGTTGGATGCTCTAGGCTCACCTTGTTTGAAGATGCACTGTGGGGGGAGCCTTCTCTTGACAACCCAGGAATTTTATCTGAGAAATTAAGAAAAAAGATAAAGATATTAGAAAACTTTGTAACCAATCTAATAAAGGAAGAGAAAATAAATAAAGCTAAAAGGGAGTGCAAAGGTAGAACATGGTATTCAACTTGAGAATAAAGACAAAGGTTAAAACATTAGGATGAAATGTGCTTTGTTAAAAAAGGTATCGGGAAAGGTGTTGATGATTTGTTCCACGATCCAGACAGGTACCTAAGGTTAGAACAACTCAAGCAATCAAGAAACAGTGCACTAAATTCCAGTGGTTGGACACACTTCCGTACAGATTTTCATTTAGCTATTGCCTCCGCGCTTAGTAACTTTAGTGTTCCCCAAAAGAATTCAAGTTATTGTAGTCAGCAGACTCGGCGTCTAGCAACATATTGTCTTGGAGGGCCAATTTGGAAGATTTGAGTCAAGGAATATCCATCAGACACTCTACACCCTTTCCCTCTCTTCTCCACACGACCAAGTGGCATCTTTATGAAGCTTGACCAAGAGGCAAAGAGGAAGGTCGGCTGCCGGACGCATTAGAAACGCTTTCTGTTAGTATCATGTTACCAAGACTGTGAAAAAGTTCAATTTAAGGATTGATCTTTAGATATTGCCTATACTTATTTTACTGCCATTTTAATGAAAGAATACATATTTAGAAGATAATGCATTTTGAAGATTTAGTGGTCCCACAAAAATCACGTAGGCAATATCATTACATGAAAATCTGAATGTTGTGACCAGCACTGGAGATAGTAGCACATGTAAAGGAAATATTGGAAACTACAAAGCCGACAGTGGATTCAAGTTCAACACCTGTACATGGAATAAGGTCTGCTAAATTAAGGAAATATACTACACCCGCTGCTCAATAGGTTAGAAGAAACCATCACAAACAAGTTACTATTTTTAGGAGAAAGTGCAACTAATTTTAGACCTGGGTGAAACAAAACTTGTTTCAATTGAGTTGATGGTATGTTTTAATACTGCAATTTGGCCATGTGAGATTTTCTTTCTCTCTGATGCATCCTTTTCAAACTTTGGAAGATTTTAACATGACATTAATGGAAAGAGAAGAACAGATCAGCTTGTTTTCACCCAGGTTTTAGGTAGATTATTGTTCAATGTACCGACCCAAAGTCTCATGTCCACTCTGTTGAGAATACAGCGCCCCCCAAAGGTATTCAGAAAGACCTGCATGTCCATCTGAAGTCTCTGCACCTGAAAAGTCATTGGGATTATCAATCATGAATAGACAGTAACATCATTACAAAATATTACAAATATTGATGTTTTATCGTCACAGGTAAAATGTTTCAGTAAAAAAACAAAACTATTACATTTAGTCATTTAGCAGACGCTTTTAAACAAAGCGACTTACAAGTGAGGAAAAACAATGGAAGCAATTTTAACAACACAAGGTACAAAAAGCATAAGTGCACAAAAAAATAGTCAGTTTAAACCCAGCGCAGTATACAAAGCTAAGGATGAGAATTATTATTTTTTTAAAGAAAGGAATCAATAGAAAGGAAGTAGAACTCAGTGTTTGTCAGTCAGGTGTTGACGGAAGAGATGTGTTTTCAGGCGTTTTTTAAAGATGGCTACAGAATCTTGTAGCAGCAGGTAGATCATTCCACCAATGTGGAACAGATCCAGAGAAATTAACTAAAATGAAGTCAAAGACAACTTAAGTGTGACTTTGCTTTTCAATTGATACAGTTTTATGTATTGTACACATTGTTTACAATCTTCAGATCTAATGTTAGACTATTAACACGAGTTTCTCTGTAAGAAGAGAAATGCTTGATGACATCTACATACTCTTGTTTTGCGCAGTGGGAAAAGGCAGATTCTTGGCTCTGTCTGGTGAGTAGCCTCTGCTACTGACACTGGAGCCGGAGCGACTGTGGGGCGAGCGGGCAACGTCTCTGCGCACAGGCGAGCGTTCCCTCAGGGGAGGGAATGGGGCTGCCTTTCTTCTGTAGTGGTCTCTTTCATCCCTGTAAATCACAACAGGCTATGATCAGATGCAAAGCCTAAAGAACAACATAATGAATAGCATGAACAATGGCTCAGTATACAAGACATAATTTTGGCTGTGTTGACCAACATAGTACTTTGTTGGGTTGGGAAAATGTATGTAACACAAGGTATATATATATACACTTAGATGGGCAGAAAGAAGTGCCCAGTAAGCCATTTTGAAAACTGTCACTCACTGTTTCTTCTTGTCTTTTAGCTCAATGGTGCCATCTATCAGTTGTAAAGATATTGCACCAAACACAGATCAAATACAAGTTTTCTTATTAAGTATTTAAAGCATGATACAGTTCCCATGGTTTAGAATTTAAACCTTTCAGATATAATTTGAGTTTATACTTACATTTATTGACTGAAAAATATTTGTGCTTACATTATGTAAACAAGATAATTGACACGTTTTGCATGTGGCAAGAATTCCTAAACTACAAAACACAATATTTCTGCTTAAATCTTAATAAAGTTGATGTTCTACACGTCACAATTTTTTACCGCAACTCTTTTCATTAAATACAAACCCAAAAATGGAGAAAAATACAAACTAACGGAAAGACTTGATCATTTTGATTAAGATGCAAAGTATTTAATGGCTCATACCCCCGGTCTAGGTTAAGGATTGCTTGTACTAATGTGTCCTCTCCACTCTCTGGTAGTGATCGCGCCGCTGGGTAAATGCCCTGACCTCTTACACTATGAGGTGGTGCACGAGTACTGTGGAAATAAAGACAGTTAAGACATTATTCTCATCCTACACCTTCTTCTAGCATTATGCAATTATACACAAAATGGACATTAGATCTTACTAGGGCTGAAACAATTCAAATAAATAGAGTAATTCGATTAGAAAAATGTCTCGATTATTTTTATGTTGCCTTGATGATTTGGGCAGGCACGTTTCAGTCAAAAATAATAATAATAAAAAATATATATTTACAATATTAACATTTTAAACAAAACTTATACTTTACTAAATGGGTGTAGGCTGAAGTTACAACTTATTTTATCTACCCCTTTTACAATTGAGAAAAAAAAAAAAAACACCATTCAAAACATCAAAACAAAGCAAAACAGAAGAAACACAAGACAACCACGACAATTCACAAAAAATAGAAAAAACATTATTATTATTAACATTATTCCTGCCATTTAATTATTAATAATTTATTTTCAATTTAATTTTTATCAAACTAATTATTTTTAATTTACAATTTGTTCTTACATTAGAGTGTATTTGTTAAAGATACTAGTTTTATAATTTCAATTTTATTGGAATTTGCCGCACCTTTTTATTTACCATTGTCCAGCCGGTTCCACAGAATTACACCACTTCGAGTAATACACTGTCTCTTTACTACGGTCAAGCCATCACCCTTTCACAAAACGCCTGTCAAGCCAGCCCCATCTTGATTTTGGAGTGTTCCCGTATTAGATGCTTTATGGCAAATGCAAAAAAAAATAAAAGATTCTAGATGTCTTGTGAACTGATAAATGTAAGGTTTACCAGTTAATATTCAGTTTTATCAGAAATATTTTACAAATATTCACACACTCAAATCAATTTAAACTATATTTCTGTTTTGAAATGTTAACTTCAAAATTCATATCTGGTGGCAATTGTAATACAGGTTTAAATATGATGTAGCATTTAAAAATAAAAGCCCCCTGAAAATCCATAACTGGTGTTTTACACCATCTTTAGATATGAATTAAAATATAACTACTGGTTGCCAAAGCGTAATTCCCCCTGGAGGACCTCCTGATGTCCTCCAGGTGATTTAGGAACAATTAGACAGCATTTTTGTTTATGCATTCTCTCTATTTCTTATTTTTTTTGCATTTCTAATGCACATATAATGTGAAATGGAAGCGCCATTACGATGCTGATGGATGTGCAATCAAATATAAATACATGTTAATGTTATTTCAAACAAAAAATTGTATGCATTATATCTGTTTATTTGAACTGTGTTGCCGACTTAAATTTTTATCCAAATACTATAATTAATCGAACCCAAAAATTTGATTATTCAATTAATAAAATAATTAGCTGCAACACTAGATCTTACATCATTATTTTTGTAACTGAATTGTAGCCTGCAATGTATTATAAGCCCATAAAATAAAAATTACAATTTTCTAATACATTTGTACATCTGTTCATGTTTACCCTTAAATAAATTAAAACAACATTTTTTTTTGCTACAATAATTGTTATTGACTGTGTTAAGGAAAAGTGTATCCATCTACCATTCTCTAGTTATAGCTACCACTGTGTAATAATCTGTCAACTCTTGTCTGCAGCCGAAATGTTTTGGAAAAGTAAAAAAATTCTGACCAGTACACTACACAAATTGTGAGGACTGTACCTGAGACTGCCAGAAATGCACAGATTAAAATAGGTCAGACCAAACTGTGATTTATGCAATCTGTAATATAAACACTACCTCAGCAAGTGAGTAAAACACAGGGTTTACTCAGATAACTGTTGTGCTGGAAAAGACTGTCCCCTGCTGGCCACAATAACACCAACCTATATATTACAGCATTGTAAATAAATACCATAAAAGCCATTTAAAAAAGCTTACCCAAACTCTATGGCCCGTCCAGAAAGAGGGTCCTCTCTGGGTCCTCTCTGACTATTATAAGGATACTCTTCCTGCAAGATTAGTGGAGGTTCAAATAGTTAAAAACAAAAAAAAAATGAAAAATATTTTTTTACAAGCTAGAACATGCATACTATGCTTAAACTAAATAAAAAGAGGTCTGACAAACTTTTCTTGTCAAGTAGTAAACTGGGTTATATATGGTACTATAATAATTGTTTTAAATAATTAATTTATTAAATAAAATACTGAAACTATATTTTTTGTGTACACAAACACACATTTGGAGTCTGCAAGTTTGCAAATAGGGTAACCTCGTCAACAGATTTTGCTTTTTGCCACCCAAATCACATACCATACTAATTGATTTCATACAGACTAATTAATTACAATAAATTTGTATTTGTCTCAGAATGTCTCATACAAAATGCTGTGTAGAACAGGGCTGCAATTTATTGCAAAATTCTTGTTAATACAATGAAATGTATTATTTCACTTGACATTCGTTAAAACTTTGCGTTTTAATATATTTACGTCCAATGTTCAATCAAAGCTCAAATTGATGCAACCAAATGTAAAAGTTAGTGACACCAATGTGACCAGTGGAGGTCCATAGCAATTCAACATATATACCTACATCTATGGGAACAAACATCACAAGTCATTATACCCGTCATAGTTATTGCAAGTTTTCCTGATTGTATCCAGATTGGGTGACAAAGTGAAATATATGCTCTCACCCTTCTTGAAGGAGGACCTGCTCTGCGTTCTGCAGAGAAATGGAGGCTGTCACCATGATAGCCCCTATCGTCAGCATGGTAATTGCGTGGACCACCTCCATTAGGGAAAAACCGAGGACCACCTTCATAATCATACCCACTGCGACCGTAGTCTTCCTCAGGCCTAGTATACGGGCCGCGTCTCTCCACTGTTCCAGCTGCCCGGGGGTACGGACCCTTCAAAAATATGAAATCAGTAAGACTTAGTTATTCAGGTTATCTTTACACTGTGTGCACAATTATTGGACAAGTTGTATATTTGAGGATTATATTTGTTATTGCACAACTACAGTGCTCTAGGTCAATCCAAAATGTTAAACCCTTAAACCTGAACATTTAAGTAGTAAAAGTGAAGTTTTGGCTTTCTTAAGAGAATATCTACAAGTACTATTAGTGTGCAGAATTATTATGCAACTAAATTAAAAACAAAGATTTTCCAATCTCACCAATAGCCACCTTTCTTTTTGATAACAGTCACAAGCCTTCCATTCACAGAGTCAGTCAGTTTCCCTTTACTGTCAATTTTCTGCTTAAGAAGGGCCCAAAAGGTCTCAATAGGGTTTAAGTCAGGTGAAGAAGGGGGCCAAACCTTTGAACAATCTGTCTTCAGATATTTCTTGGCCCATTCTTGAAGTTTCAACTTATGTGTCTTGTTCAGAGGTGGTCGGGTTTCAGCCTTTCTTACCTTGGCCATGTCTCTGAGAACTGAACACCCCGTACTCGTACCAGGTAGGTTGCAGTTGTGGAATATGGCAGCATTGAAGGATAATGGGTTCCTGGTAGCTTCACGTTGGATTCTTATCGTTGGATAAAATCTTTTGCGGCTACTTTGTGTCTTTTCTACTCAACACATTTCTTGCGACCCTGTTGACTATTTGCTACAAAATGTTTGATGGTTCTGTGATCACGCCATATTAGATTAGATAGATATTAGATAGATTAGATATTTCAAGAGTGCTGAATACTTTTTAAAATTTTTGACTTTTCAGAGTCAGTTAAATCTCTTTTTTGGCCCATTTTTCCTGAGGAGAATAATAATTATGCACTGATATAGGGTGTTGATCTCCTTAGGCCACACCTTCCCTCGTTATACAAATACACATCACCTATTATGCATTAAATCCAATAAGGATTCAAGTTTATACAGCTTGGAGTTGGAAATTATGGATAAAATGATGATGGGTCAAAATAATCACTTGCCTAATAATTGTGCACACAGTGTAGTGATGCCATTGAGACAGTGACTTTATGCATGACATTTTAAGTTGTTTAGCTGTTACATGCATGCATTGCTTGTACATATTTATTCTGCAAGAGGAAATAGATATAGATGTATAGCCAGAGATATAACAAACACCGCGCAGCAAACACTTACCTGCCTCTCTGGTAAAAAGCGTTCTTCGTACACTTCTCGTACACCTCTGTCCCTTCTGTATGTCACTGGAAAAAAATTATCGATTTTACATACATTATAAAACTGTGATTAAAATAATGATAAAAAAACTGAACCATGTATGTACACGAGCTAATTTATTAACATGGGTTACAGACAAACACTTGACAAGCATTTATGCAGATCAAAGTAAATGCTTGTTTTGCCACATTTTTTTTAACTTACTTTTGTTTTTTACTTCACTTCAGCGACCAGGAATGGTGTACAATGAGATCCTTAGCGCATATATGTTAGCCTTTTGCAAAAGGGAAAAAATAAATACAACAATAAACCTATTTAATTAGATATCAAAGAAGAAATGCATAGGTTGCATTTAAATACATACTACTATTAACACCACCTAGATAACACCAGATCTATACATTTATTCGTAGCGTGTTGACATTTATATTGTACTGCTGGATACACGAGTACAGTTAACATCAATGCTAGGCTCCATAAATGCTGCTTGTAACGCTCAGAGCTACTTACTAGCTATTCACAAAAACTCACATCCACTTAAAACAGTTTATCTGCCATGCAAAATAGCAAAACAATCTCAGTCTCACTCTCTGCTATCGTTTGGTTAGCATAGCTTTTCCCAGTAGCGCTTGGTAACATTAACGTCATCTTTAGTGTACTGTGCACCGGCGTCATCAAATTGCGACAATCACCGCTTGTTTGCCAAATGTCTACGTAGTTTAAACACAATGATGATTTCTTTACACTGACCTTGCAATTTGTAAGTATTATAACATAATTTGGTCGTTAATAACAAAAGTTATACTCGGCTCTACGTGTATTAACGGTTAAATTATTTTTTGCCTTGCATTGTATTAGTGGTACAAATCATCATCATGAGTGGAGGTTTGGCTCCAAGCAAAAGCACCGTTTACGTGTCAAACTTGCCATTTTCCCTAACCAACAATGATCTACACAAGGTAAAAAATGGTTGTTGTTTTTAACATAGTGTGATCTTTAAGCCCGTGTTATTGTGTTATTAAAAGTATTGCAATTGTCCTCTTTCAGCTATTTACCAAATATGGAAAAGTTGTAAAGTAAGTATTGCCTGAAAATAAAAGCTATGACACCGATTTATTAGTGTGGGCGCTTTAAAAAATGCTTTTGTTGTTGTTCATTTTAAAGCAGACATAAACAAATGGCATGTGTTTTATAGGGTTACAGTAGTTAAAGACAAAGACACCCGAAGAAGTAAAGGGGTTGCATTTGTCCTTTTCCTGGACAGAGAATCAGCTCATAACTGTGCAAGAGCAATAAATAATAAACAGGTAGTTAATAGTAAATACCAGAAATGTCTCTGTCAGCAATGTTATATGTTAATACTACTTGAATTCTTCCAGTTGTTTGGCAGAACAGTAAAAGCAAACATTGCAATTGACAATGGGAGAGCAACTGAGTTTATCAGGCGGCGGAACTACACCGACAAGTCCAAATGTTATGAATGTGGGGTCAGTGCCTGTTAACATTTATGGACAAATAATGTCAAATGTTGCCTTTCCATACTTTCTTTTCTTTTCTGTTTACACATCGAACTGTCCCTTTTAAATATACAGGAAACCGGACACTTAAGCTATGCATGCCCACATAACATGCTAGGAGAGAGGGAGCCTCCAAAGAAAAAGGAAAAGAAAAAGAAGAAAAAGGCTCAACAACAGGAACAGGTGTAAGTAATTTATACTTAACAATGCACTATAAAATGTGTTATGTTTTCCTGACTTTTCTGTTCTTTTTAGTGAAGAAGAACCTGAAAGTGAAGAAGAGGGAGAGGATCCATCCCTGGATAGTTTAAGTCAAGCCATAGCTTTTCAGGTATGTGCATCGAGGTTTTGATTTGTGTGTCACTTACTGTTTTGTATTAGAAAACAATAGTTATAGATACACTATTTTTACATACAATAAAATTGTTGAAATTGCATTGTATTTAACTTTGTCTTGTCTGCCCCATTAGCAAGCACGCATTGAGGAAGAGGAGGACAAACGAAAGAGGCAGGCAGTGTCTTCTCAAGATGATGGCAGTCAGCCTTCCACATCCACAGACTCTAAGAAACCTAGGATCAAAAAGAGTGCATACTTTAGTGATGAGGAGGAGCTCAGTGACTAATGTCATGTTGTTATCATAATTTTGTGTGTGTGTGTGTATTTTTTCTTAAAAACAAGTTTAATGTGTACAAAATGTACTTTTAATGCAAAAGCTGGTATATATTTTTTTGTTTAATCATTCTTATGTCACATTTGGTACAATTGTTCACCACATTTTTTATTAAAGAGAGACCATGTGACACTTGTGTTGTAAAATTAAAAATTACATTACTGTTTTGAGTGGGAGTTGCATTTAATATGGGTTTGGAACCCCTGAGCAGTGTTGCTTGGGTTTGAGCTTTTAAGTTAATTTGTGTTAGTGCGCAAATTAAGTGAGGGATTCCCAGAGAAGCCTCTGGCCGGAGTGCTCCTTCTGAACTGCTTATTCATGTCAGTGAATTAAATGCGTAGCTGATTTAGCTTTCATCTTTTTTAACACTTGCCTAAGATGCAACAAAGTCTTTGTTGTTGCACTGTAAATTCACACAAACCTATAATGGTAATTACAAAGACTATACCAGACCTGACCACTAAGACATTTTAACTGTAAGATTGCTTGCATTGCTACAGCAGGAGTAAAAATATATATTGCTGAAGCAAAAGTCCGAGGTTGGTCTGAAAAAAAAAAAAAAAACTCTGACAACTGTTTTCGTGTTTGTTATTAACATTTTTTTCTATTTGAAAATTTCACGTCAGTGTGAGCAGTGGGAGCTTCCATAGGGCGCATGAAGGCGGTTCATCAGGAGGAATGTCAGCCTCGGGAAGTGACGCGGACGCTGATTGGCCAAAGTTAGTCACGGGATCATTTCCCAAGCGGAGTTTCCACGACAGCTGGAAGCCGAGCGGCACAAGCGCATCGTTTCTTTTCTTCAAATAATAGAAATAACACCTACTGTAGTCGTCATAGCGCTTCCAGGTTATCTCGGGTCTGGCATGGGCGACAAGAGGAGTCCTACAAGGTAAACACGGAGATAGTGTGTCCTAGATATTCGTGGAGGTGGAGCGGACATCGGCGGAAAAATGGGGTTTCTCCACGGTCTCTCTCCCCTCGCTCTCTCAGTGAATGTGTGTGCGTGTTAAAACCTCATCGCCAATTACAGTGTCGGATCTGCGCGCGTCTGCAGATGATTTCCTAAATCCTATCAGGCGAACCCAGATGTGTGCTATTGATAACCTTCCTTGTTGAAAACTGAACTCTTTCGGTCTCATCTCACTACCCTTTCTTCTCCTACGTAACCCCATCGCTTCCTTCTTTTAACTGGTTTCCTTTTGCCTTTTATTTATTGTTTTAAAGGCCGAAGCGTCAACCGAAACCCTCCGACGAGGGGTTGTGGGACTGCAGCGTGTGCACGTACAAGAACACAGCAGAGGCTTTTAAGTGCATGATGTGTGATGTCAGGAAAGGGACATCAACAAGGTAAGGCAATGGATGCACATTAGCTACTATAGCCTACCCTTGGTCTCTCATGCATCGGCGGGTCCC
Organism: Perccottus glenii; assembly: GCA_024416835.2. Classification (NCBI taxonomy): domain Eukaryota; kingdom Metazoa; phylum Chordata; class Actinopteri; order Gobiiformes; family Odontobutidae; genus Perccottus; species Perccottus glenii. The sequence goes on along the minus strand of CM044547.2, from coordinate 20,278,022 downwards.
TTGGGATGAGGGGCAACCCTGCTATAACCACCTCTTCATTAACAGTTTCCTCCAAGCACACTGTGTAGTATGGGCTCTTTGTAGCACAATACAGTCGATAAAGATGAATATTTTAGATGTAGCCTAACTGTTGTTTAATCCACCAGTTGTATTATTTGCACCAAAACATCTCATTTGTAGACATTTTGTTTTTTGTTTTCAACATCTTAGGAGAGTGATTGAGTTATCATGGATAGGCTTGTGATAGACTGATATTTTCAGCATTGTGCCCCATTTCTATGGGCTATGCATTAAGTTTGAATGCTCTCACATATTGATTGTGTTGCTCTGAAGATCTGCAGCCTTTTATAGGCATTATAAACTTATTTACTTATTTACAAACTATTTAAGCTCAGTGTCTCCTGTGACAGTTAACAGTGAAGCTAGTAAACAGTGTGTTTTGTTACATCATTTTTATTTAATGGATCTACAGGCTTGTTCTAGCACAACTTTACAACTGAGCTCCTTAACCAAATAGTACCTCAATGCTAGTACCTTAATACCTTAATGCTCTTTCAGAAATTATATGTTTTCTGCATGCACACGTATACAGTTGTACATTGTGCATGTGCACTTGTGTGTATGTGAGGGAGGGCTACTTGTGAAACGAGGTTGTCTGAGCAGCTGCCAGACAGACAGCCATAGCTCATTACTATGCAATGGCTTAATCAGCCTGCTGTCATCAGAGACGAACACTTGAGTACAGATGCACTCTACATGCAAATTTTACACATGACTGCAAGTGTATCTGTACACAAACACACTTTTAAAAGCACAAAGACACTTAGGAGTTGGGATCAAGATGGATGCATGTTAGTGTCATCAAGTTGATCCTTAATGGTAGAAAGACTTCATAGAGACCTTGTATGAAGCTTGAGAAACACACTTTCTGTCCACTTTTCCAAGAGGCTCCCCAAGCTGTTATACCCTTGTTTTTACCCATCTGGACTCTTTTGGAAAGGTGACAAGGACACTGGGAGCTCTTTTGCACTTATTTACAAAGCAACTGAAAAAGGGCCCTTATTCAATTTTAATAAGCCACTGTCTACCAACCAGCAGCACTGCAGAAGTTGTATTGATGCTGTCCAGTGTCCACTGTTTCTGAAGCCCAGGCACGCCACACAGGCTATTACCACAACAAAATGGCCACACAGGTGGTCACAGTTATTAATGACCGAACAACACAGACAAGTGGATTTCTCACAGAGCAAGCTGAAGGTGCTAAAGGGCAAACAACACAGAGAATATAAATTCAGGAAAATGCATATTCCCTGGCTGGGTTACTAAACAAGCATTACTGAGCAATTACTGGAATAATGAGTAAATGCTTGAGTGTCCAGTGGTTAGAGGAAGTGTCAAGTAGTCTGAAGGTCACAGAGCAGCTCATGTGGCTGAAGGCGATGCATTTATTATTGAGAATAATATAATAAAATAAATATAGAATAATATAAAAGTTGATAAAACTTGTATTTAAACTGGAACATTTAGTGGAGAATATTTTAGATGAAAGAAGATAGAGGATAGCAATCAGAAGAGGATGATCTTATGAGGTTAAGCTTTAGCACATCTTGCCACCTAGATGTGTGTAATGCAGAGAGATGATCTACTGCAGAGGGCATGAAGCCGCCGGCTGATTGAAAGCCCACTGTAGAGGCTGAAAGTTTGACTGAAGACAGCGATACATCAGCAGGATTGGACACGCTTATCAGCAGGGGGAGAGTAAATGGAAGAGAGAGACAGATTGACAAAGAGGGAACAGACTGATCCTGGGCTAATTCCACCAGAAGCACCGAAACTGAAAGAGAGTGGAAAGCAAATTTAAAAAGTTTATTTTAACCACGGCTGTCTGAAACAAATGAGCTTTAATATGTTTTCATGGGGACTGTCAGATTTGTTCACGCATGAGAGTTAGATTGTAATATTCCAGCTGACAAGTTCTTAAACTGATCTTCGCACACTGCAGGCTTTTTGAGTTCAGTGCCTGAGCTAAACTTTGTGTCAATTCTCCGTTCTCCTAAATGCAGATTTGTTCAGGTTAAAACAGGAAAATGCGCAGCCAATAGATTACTGTATTTAATTAAAGCGGTCTTTACAAAGTCTTAATGGAGCTCTGGGAACAGATATCATGCTGCCTCATTACCTTAAGACTTAGAAGAAAAAAGTCAGAGTGGCATTTTGTCTTTCTGGTTCATTTGGCTGTGGCCCAGCTTTTGAGAACCAATCAAGCTCACAGGTTTTATTCCCACATTAGTGAATATAGCCAGTTTGCACCCAAAGACTCTTACTTATAATCAATATTATCACTTTTCTTGATTAGTTTAAGTGTCCTTTTAAAAAAAAAAAGCTCTATATTCTTCTAGCGTTCAGCTAGGGCCTGCAACATTTTCAGTGAGCATTGCTAGGACAAGTACCGGCCTAAATTGTTAACTCACAGATTTGATCATGTTCCCTTTAGCTTTTTATGTGCCATTTAATTCTTAATCTATCTACTTCCACACCTTTAACTTTTCTTTTTCACTCCAAATTGTGTTTGCTTTCGTCTCCTGTCTCCTCCCTACCCAGCACTTGAACTTAACCGAGGGCGTCTACTGTTGACAGATTGACTGATGTGAAGGTTTCATCAGCTCTACCTGAACAAGCACAAGGCATTCTGGTTAGCTCAGAATCTGTCAGCATCTTAAGGTGGTGTTTTATTATGTGCTGCACAGGCTGGCCCTCGCAGTTTGTGGTCAAAACATTTTATGTTTTTTTTATGTCAAATTCTACCAGGGCGAGTATCTGCAGAATGTAGTCATCATATTACTTTGAATTGATTTACTATGTGTGGATATTATGAAAGCAGCATATTATCCAATAAGAAATAAAGATAAGCCTGCCTGTAAGGTCAGGACTGTTATCTTTTTTTCTGTCTTTTATGTTGTGAAGTAGTACGCACAATAGCATTACCCCACTCCTAATATTTGCATTTATAGCCAAGACACAAATCAATGCATATACTGTAAATATAGCGCTTCCCATTGTTAAAGAAGTGATGTTTGTATAGTGTGTATCCTCCTTCTTTATATATAACTGATTGATGTGCCATTATAAAACCTTAAAATTCTCAGTTATTTGTTTGTTGAAAAGATTAATTGCTTTAAGGTCTACTACTTGACTGCAGCTGATAATAATGAGTGTGAATTCCATAATCTGATTTCAGAAAACGTGTGACTAACAGAGAGCAACACATTTGGCACTCACCTCATGTGCTCTCATTGTTCTTAATATGAGAATAATGAGGGTTTGTTTTGAGCGTTCCACAGCACCTTTGATGCTAAATGTCGAGTCACGTTAGTATCCTCAGGGAAGCTACAAAACATGTCCAATCTGTCTTTAGCCGTTTTATTCTTTTTTTTTTTTTTTCTGTGTGGCTTCAGATATCAAACATTTTTTACAAGCTGATTAAAGAAGGCAATAAAACAAATACAGTCGCTAATAGCTTTTAGGGGCGGCAGTAGCTCAGTGGGTAGAGCGGCCGTCCTTCAACCGGAAGGTAGTAGGATCGATTCCCACAGTTCATACTGTCGTTGTGTCCTTGGGCAAGACACTTAACCCACCTTGCCTCCAGTGACTGTAACACTGGTAATGTAATGTAAGTCGCTTTGGATAAAAGCGTCTGCTAAATGAATAAATGTAAATGTAAATGTTAAATAAGTAATAAACACGCATGCAGTGTTTGATTAGGCTGTCTTAATTATTATATTGTCCAAGTCACGCATTAGTATGGGCTATAGGCTTTGGCAATGGTGTTGCGGACAAACAGTGAGTGTACACAGGGGACAATGGAGCTGGGTGTTATCACGTCACAGCGGCTTAAGATTATGGCTACGTGATAGGCCTGTAATTACTGCGGTGACACTGATGCATGACATTCTGCTCCGAGTGTGTATGCGAGGGCGAGCCTTGTGCGAATGGAGAGTGTGCTTGAGTGCGGCTAGCAGGCTGCAGAAGGTGTCATAAACCACAGGACATGGAGAGCCATCTGCCTCGCTCTCGCCAAACACACACACATGCTGTAGTGTAGCATGTACAGGCAGGAAAAAGCATTAATCATTGGGTTGGAGGAGCTCCCAGGAGCAGCCTCCAGCTTGCTGATAGAAAACCTGACACTCATACATGGTCTTACACACATGCACACAGGGCAGTTTAACAGGGCAGAAAATAAGTTATTTCACAGTAATCTTACAATCATCACAGGCTTGTGATAGGAGTTTTGTTTAAGTAAGTGCTTATCTGCAGCCCATGGACAGTTATGTGGGCTGTTGGCTCATCCCACAATGCACTCAATATTAGCAAACAAACTGCACTGTGCATGTATGTATGTATGTATGCACTCACATTTGTAGAATTAACACATTATATAGAATATAGTTAAAACAATGTCAAGAAGATATAGACAATGAGCCACTCAACAGAGCTTTATTTGGTTCTACACATTTGAAAACCTTTTAAAAATCAAATACAATTTCAACACTCTCAAGACTCTTTTTTTTTACTTAACATTTTTTTTGTAAAAATACCTCCACCTACGTGAGTGCACTTGACCCCCCTTTAAGCTTTTATGTGCTCATTTAAATACCTTCCCTTCTCAAGTCACACCAAAATTCAAGCCCTCTGGTTTAACATTGGACCACACAAAAAGATAAATTGCTTTCATATGGCTTGTACTTCTCACTGTCACACATGCGTTTTGAGTGTGTTAAAGTAATGGTATGATTGGTCTTTTGGCACACAAAACAGCATTGTGAACCTTAAACAAAAACATATTGCTGAGGTTTTGCCCTAAAATGTACAATTGTGTATGCTTTGGTACATCTGTGTGATGTTTTCCAGCCTTGGCCACTTTAAGTGATACTGTCACTCCTTTCTTATCAGTTCCTGACCCTACCTATGTCACATGTGTTTCATCAAGTGCTTTTTCCCCTCGGTTTTTGAACAGGGGCTGGAGGAGGAGTGTGAGGTCAGTGGGTGCATAGAGGAGGGCCAGAGTGTGTAGCGAGTGCATATGACCTGTTTGGTATGGGGTCAACCACAGTTCCTCCGTCGCTGAAGTGTGTGTGTTTGGAATCAGTGGCAGCATTTGTTCATTCCAGCTAATCTGGTTTGCTGGAAAGGACAAGTTTGCCTGAGGCTGCAAGTGCTGTAAAAGCATTTGAGAGAGGCTTTTATTATTGCAGAAAGTGAGTCCCTTTACTCCCTAACTTCAGTCATAATAGTCCTGTTCAGTCAGAACCAAGGATTAGACATAGACAGAGACAACATATAATATAATATCACATCTTTGTGAGCACCTCTTTACAATTATATTGTAGTTGATCAAATCTTCTGTTAATTGTGATATTGATTCGTGCTGGACAGGTTTAAGCGACTTAAATGAGGTAAATCATTCCAGCCTCAGCACTGTATGAATGTGTCTGACTGTGGAGGTGGTCGGAGAAGACCTGAGCGCCTTGCATTTAAAGCCCCTCTCTCTGTCAGTCCCAAAGGGGTGAATGTGTGTGTGAATGGAGTGAATAAAATTATGATGAAAAGCGCTTTGGTACAGCCAGGTACAAAAAAGCCTTATATAAATGCACACCATTTACCTTTTTGTATATATAAAACTCAGTAGATGACCATTTAAATGATTTCTTTACAATAAAGGTTCATTCAATTATGGCCGAATATGACTTTACTGAATCTATAGTTCTCTCCTTCAAAGGACATCTTTTAATTTCCTGTATTTCTCACATCTTCTGATTTGGGACTCCATTTGCTGCTGTAGAGTCCAGCATGCAGTGATCAGAACAACAGTTCCAACACACTGTATTAATGTCCAAAAATAGGCTGTTGCATTTGGCAGAAAAATTACTGTTGGGATCAATAGAAACACATACACAGACAGATGCAAGCAGCTTCCAGTGGCATATGGAGGTCAACGCTGGGGCCTAAGTGCTCAGGTAATAAGCATTTGATTGGGTTTACGGAGGCAGCTCTATTTAGGCCTGCTGCTATATCTCCTGCAATATTAGACTGTCCTTTTCTTTCACCTCCTCCTCATTTAAAGAGGGTTCATTAGTGAAAGTCTGCCTCATTGTAATATACGTATGAGGAAGATGATTTGTCCTGCATATCCATTGACCTATGACTTTTCTGCAGGTTGGTGTGAATAGTGAATATTGTTTGTACATGTTAGGTGTTATAGCTCTTGTAGATCCTAATACTGTATAGCCATTTTTTCCAACCTCTCTAAGCCACATAGAGCCACATACTACAATCACACAACCCTTCTTCATAATTACGCAATTACTTTAAAACTGAAAATGCAATGTGTTGCCAAGTCAGACGCACAATGAACAGAGACCTTCTTGTTTTTATTTTTGGAAAAAACAAGACTCCAGACAGTACATTGTGGCTGGTCAAGTGAAATATTTCAGGGGGAGCAGAAAATGTCTAGTGAAGAGAGGCCCATGAAAGCCTCATTTACAAGATGTCAGCAGTTCTGCAGCACGGTGCTGACAAGACAGACATATTAGGGAATCTCTACATCTTCTCACTATCAGACGTTATGTAGGCCAAGAGACCAATTTGCATTTTACCCTAGCCTTGCATCGCTACATGTTCTGTGAAAGAAATGGTATCTCAAATAAAAGACTCTTGATGGGACTCTTTGAAGCTTGTCCCAAATTTAGGTCATCCCAGAATTGTTAAATAACATCTTTGCCCCAAGAACAAGGCAGCAGACCGTCAGCTCTGGCTGTATATTTCCTCTGAGGGAACACGGGGAAGCCTCTAAATTAAACTAAATAGGCCACCAAAGCTCTTTTGTCCCTGCATTGCATAGGGACACTGAGCCAGGTGTTCACTCAATATTTGGATGTATTGAGTTCAGTACATTTGTACTCTCTGTGCTGTGTTATAATTGCACAAAACCAATGCTGAAGGACAGTTTGATGAAGCATATCGAAGCCATAACGCAATTTTTTCAGAGTTCATACAGAGGTTACTACAGTCAATTAGAGCTTCCATGGAGTGTTACCAACAAGGCTTGTGAATATGCAATAGCTGTGTTTTAATATTTGTATCTGTCTGATGTCTGTGAAGGTTCTCAGTCATCCAGATTTGTCTGATCTGTTGTTATTATAGGTTATTATGCACACCAGCCAAAACAGTTTAACAGTAAAGCAAATGTAAACATGTTTTAGTCATCCATAGTTAGTAATTAGGCCATTGATTAACATCTTTTCTTTTTTATTACTAAGCTCAAATATGGCTGAGCTCTGAAACTCTGGCACATTGCAGTCTTTGGCAGTCCTCACCATGCCCTAATGCATCATCTGCTGTGTGCAGTCATGTCAGTGCACCTCTTTTTGGAGCTGGGGCTTGTTTCAGATTTGCATATATTATTGCAGCATGGACACTGTTAGTATGTATCCATCTATTTTGCATTGTCTGGATGCTTTGATGTGCATTAGTGCATTTCCACATCCATGTATAATGTCTCTTTATGTGTTTATGTGTGCACTTAGGCTCTGAAAGTGTGGGCTTAGTCAACAGATGGCCTTTTCAAGCACACTCAGCTCTCGGCTACGGTTCTCAGTCCAAAAACACAAGCACACACACAGCCGCACATACAAATGCCCCTGCAGCCCTCGTGCATGTAGAGTATTGCCAGGCCAGTTGCATAATGAATCATTTTGAGACAGACAACATTCATTACAGATATGACTTTGAGGAAATTATTCTCAGCATTTTTTGTATTTCATTGTTGATCTATCTCTTTGAAGCCAGTGGGAAAGTATAGTGTCGCAGAGGTGCAACACCTATGTGACCTTGACGTTGTAGAAGACTCATTTCATTTTGTGTTTTGTTTTACAATCTGCAAGTATTCTCTGTTTGAGGTCTAAGAACCCTTCTCTGTTTTGAAAGACATCCACTTTTGTTTTATGTGGCTTTACATTTTAAGAATTTAAAGATATTCAAATGATCTTTATTATTTCTGGAATGTGAATGAGTGTCTGAGCAATTACTAAAGATCCAGGAGAAAAAGCAAAGTGAAATTTGACTTTTCAAATCTTATAGATTAGGACATTGTGCATACCATAGTGAATTGTCTTTTTTATTAATACAGTGCAATTCTTTATTTCTTCTTTGAGACAAGCTCAAGCAGGTATTTTCTAATACCTCCCTGTCACCTGATAGTTTTATTTAGATACCATGCCACTGGCAGCTATCATTGAGACCACTTGAGCAGAGCAATCCTATAACCAACACTGACACTCATTATTGGCTCTCCATTACGCTGGTACGCAAGCACAAAGCCATGTGTTCACTGTGATTTTGCCTCTCATTAATCTGCATCATTGTGTGTGTGTCTCTTCTCTCACCGTCTCACCAACCTTCCCCTACCCTCCAATCTCTTCCCTGTCGCTCCTCTCGTTCCTCCCATCAGGAAGCCTCGGCCCGTTTCCCAACTTGTCACACAGCAGCAGGTAACACAGCAGTTTGTGTTGCCCTCGCAGCCCAAAAAGGAGAAGAAGGAGAGAGTGGAGAAGGACAAGGGTGAAAGAGAGCCAGCGCTTAAGAAGAACAGTCACAAGAAGATGAGGTAAACAAGCTGACACCTGCTGATAGGGGCATGTTCAGAGATCAACAGGAGCCAGATAGCACTGCGATGCATGAGTAAACACTGCTGCTATAGATGGTGTTTATGCTGCAGTTGTTTAGTTAGGTGGAACTGTTGACATACAGTGCCTGGACAAAAATGCACATCCTGGGTTTTTTCTAAAGATTGATAAGAGCACTGCAGTTTTTAAGGTGTGAAGCCTGATGGAGTGAGTAGTTTTTCTTCAAACATATCTTGACATATCTTGCTGTAGTGGCCTTTTTGGAAAGTATACAATTTATATATTTTTGTTTTAAATTAAACTAAAACTTATATATAATGAAAGAAAAACTCACAAGGGTCACAGAAAAAAACTTTATTCTGAAAAAAGTAATAATAAATAAAAATTCTATGAATGTTAACCAATGAAAGTCAGACATTGGTTTCAACCATGCTTCAATGGAATTACTTTAAAAATAAACTCATGGAACAGGCCTAGACAAAATTGATGGTGCCCCTAGAAAAGACTGTAAATAATGTGACCAAATGGACATGTTAATTCAAGGTGTGTGCACTAATTAGCATCACAGGTGTGTACAATCTTGTAATCAGTCAGTGGGCCTATTTATAGGGCTTCAGGTAGTCACTGTGTTGTCTGGTGACATGGTGTGTACCACACTCAACATGGAGCAGAGGAAGCGAAGGAAAGAGTTGTCGCAGGAGAATGGAAAGAAAATTATAGACAAGCATGATAAAGGTAAAGGCTATAAGACCATCTCCAAGCAGCTAGATGTTCCTGTGACTACAGTTGCACATATTATTCAGAAATATAAGATCCATGGGACTGTAGCCAACCTCCCTGGACGTGGCCGCAGGAGGAAAATTGATGACAAATCAAAGAGACGGATAATCCGAATGGTAACAAAAGAGCCCAGAAAGACTTCTAAAGAGATCCAAGGTGAACTCCATGCTCAAGGAACATCAGTGTCAGATCGCACCATCCGTCGTTGTTTGAGCCAAAGTGGACTACATGGGAGACGACCAAGGAGGACACCATTGTTGAAAACAAATCATAAAAAAGCTTGACTGGAATTTTCCAAACTACATGTTGACAAGCCACAAAGCTTCTGGGAGAATGTCCTTTGGACAGATGAGACAAAAATGGAACTTTTTGCCAAGGCACATCAGCTCTATGTTCACAGACGGAAAAATGAAGCATATCAAGAAAAGAACACTGTCCCTACTGTCAAACATGGAGGAGGCTCTGTTATGTTCTGGGGCTGCTTTGCTGCATCTGGCACAGGGTCTCTTGAATCTGTGCAGGGTACAATGAAATCTGAAGACTATCAAGGGATTCTAGAGAGAAATGTGCTGGCCAGTGTCAGACAGCTTGGTCTCAGTCGCAGGTCATGGGTCTTGCAACAGGACAATGACCCAAAACACAGCTAAAAACACCCAAGAATGGTTAAGAGGAAGACATTGGACTATTCTAAAGTGGCCTTCTATGAGCCCTGACCTCAATCCTATTGAGCATCTTTAGAAGGAGCTGAAACATGCCGTCTGGAAAAGACACCCTTCAAACCGGAAACAACTGGAGCAGTTTGCTCATGAGGAGTGAGCCAAAATACCTGCTGAGAGGTGCAGAAGTCTCATTGACAGTTACAGGAATCGTCTGATTGCAGTGATAGCCTCAAAAGGTTGTGCAACAAAATATTAAGTTAGGGGTACCATCAATTTTGTCTAGGCCTGTTCCATGAGTTTATTTTTTAAAATAATTCCGTTGAAGCATGGTTGAAAAGCAATGTCTGACTTTTCATTGGTCATTTCATTCCCTCATGGCTGTTTTCTTATGTTATTCAAGGCCCAGATTAAAAAATATTGATCGGAGCAGTGCTCAACACCTGGAGGTGACTGTTGGGGACCTGACCGTCATCATAACAGACTTTAAAGAGAAGGCCAAGCCCACCTCCACCTCTGCCACATCGTCCAGTGCAGCATCATCGGCCGACCACCACAGCCAGAATGGATCCAGCTCAGAAAACACAGAGAAGGGTCTTTCCCGGTCCTCATCGCCTCGAGGAGAGGGGAGCTCCATTAACGGGGAGTCCCACTGAGTCTCCCATCAAACAGCCAGCCTCTACTACCATCTGCAATTCTGCAAAAGTCCACAGGCCACTGCTGGAGCATTTCTGCTACTTTTACTTCAGAGATGTACAAAACAGTTTTTAGTTTGGATTATTCTGAAAATGATGGTTTCACGAACTATTGTGAGTCTGACGTAATAAGTCTTCACCGCACTACAAGCAATACTCAGCTTCACCGTGTAGTTTCAGCATTTAATACATATTTTATTAGTTAAAAGGAGCCCGCACATTGTGTCAAGCTTGCCACTGAATTATTATCCGAGGTAGTTTGCATTTGACTTTGCATTTCAGGACTAAACCTAGAGCCCAAGTTGTCTGCAGTGTTTTGCATTTGACAGTTTGAAAACTCTTTTCTCACAGCTGTACGGATGCACTCAAGAGATTTCTAACATTTTTGTCCAGTGAAATGTGCAACGTATCAGCACCAAATGACCTTTATGGAAACTCAACTCGACGTTGTTAGCCTCTGCCTGGACTTCTTTTTCCCACATAAACCATCTGTTACACCGTCTCTGTGGCCCTCAATTCTCTGCAACCTTATTGTGGACTCTTTATCTTGAACTCTTTTTCTTTCAGACTGCCTCTGCAGTAGGATTTTGTTTGACTTTTACAGCACTAAGAGTACAGTAAAATCTAGTATAATTATAAAAGATAATATTTTTCTTTGGGGTTTTGCCAGTCTTGTAGGTTGCTATCCTATTAACATTACTTTAACAGTTTAACTGCCAAAAACCTTTTTCTCTATGGTAATGCTTTTTATTTTGGTTGTTTGTATTTAAGGTACAAAAGCTAACTCAATCTTGTTCTGGAGGAAAGAAGGAAAGAAAATGCAGAATGTATTGATATAGAGCTGTAAATGACACTGGTGTTTTCATTTGAACTTGTTTCAGCAGCACATGTAGGGCTTCATTGGAAAACTGCTGACGCTGCTCTGCTCACAGAGAACCAAGCTGAATGCTAGTGGATACAATTTTGAGTTTGTAAACAACAGGAAAACACGGTTTTGACTTCTGCACAGGCACATTTATAAACTGTACAGGTTGTGGCTTGCAATGTGTCTGCAGGACTTCAGGAAATCACTTTTGATGCAAGTTTTGAATTAAATTACCAGGAGAACAACTATAAATCAACCCATTTACACAACTTATTGAAGCAGTAGGTTAAATACTCAGATAAATTGATATTTCTAAGAAATGTTGTTTTGATGTGATCATACCAGTGTTACTGTCATAATTTTACGTTAACATTATAACTTTCAGCAGAACTGTTGTGGCATGATAATATAATATGGTCTCAGTATATTGTGAGACAGACTGTGTTTCATAGTTTGTTAGTATTGTTTCTGTGTCAGAGCTCAATTCTTATAGGTTCACTACACTAGCTGGGACTAGATGTTTGGGCTTGTGAGAACTTTTGAAATTTGATTGTTGGAAAAATGGAAAGACACTAGTTAGTGTCACTTTTGTTTGCTCTGCCATTACTCAATTGTTTTAAATTGTGAATTTGTTTATTACATGTCTGGATAAGAAAATAACAAAATCCAAACTAAAATTTATTCTGTTTTTAGATTTTGTTACTTTATATTTGAACAATCTTGATGATGAGGGGTTTATGTTGAAAACATGAACAGAGACTTATTGATCTATATCTATTGTTTACTCTTAAAGGTTTTTGTCAGGCAGATGCACATTGCTGCAGTGACTCGTAGTTCCATCTGGAGAAAGTATTCAATAGCCGCTTCCTATTCTGCTTCATAACATGTCAGGTCAGAGTTCACTCACAGATTATGTTAATGTGGAGCACTGCAGATCCAGATTTTCATTCATTACCGCCACTAAAAATGCCCAGTCATTGCAGAGTAATAGTTTTAAACTACAGTATACTCTTTAATTAGTCAGCAACTCTCACCCAGTTAATGGAAATACTATTGACGTTGACGTTGTTTTCCCACTGCAGCCACTTCAATAAAAACGACTAGTCACTTAAAGCTTTGAAAGGGTCTTTTCAAAGGTGAAACCAATTGTAAGTTGCACAGAGACCCAGGGGGAGGGAAAGAGAGGAATCAACTGTGCTTATCGCTCCCACCCTTCCCCCATGAAGGGTCTCAACCTCCTGCTCCTGCTGCAAAGGCTGCGTCAAGTAAATGGGATTGAATAAATGCAAGACAAGGAAACGGACTTCAAAATAAAAGTGTCAGGACATCGTGGGAAACTTGGGGAAACAACACAGCGAACAGTAGCATTGCTGCACTAACCCTACAACCTGTTTAACAATATGAAGCATACTTATGCAGTCACCATTATAATAAATAAATTAGCAATTTTGAGACAACATGAATTGAGCAACTAAAACTACAGTTATATTGTAGGTTTGGCCTACATATGTCATTGTAGTGCTACAGAAACGGGGGTGGTAACTCTATTTTTTAGACAGAATGCTAAGAAGAGTTGCTCAAATAAACTGTAGGCCTACACTATTCCTGCCATCTTCTTCTAGCATTCATAATTGGCCTTACATGCTCCGCTCGCTTATATGTTTCAGATTTAGAGTTTGATTGGTCCACTGGATCAGTCACAACTCAATTTCCCCAAATTAAATGGAACCAGGGATCGCGTGAAAAATTACACTGACACCTCTTTAATAAAGTCCTCTCAAAAGACACCTATAAGCCTATTCCTACTTCTGACTCAGTGACTATAAATAATAGTGAGCACATAATCACCTGTGCATTGTGCTTTTATCACTGGTCTGGTTATTTTGCACTACTCATTTGTAGATTTTTCATTATACTCTAATAATATATCAAATTAGGTCCCAGGCAACAAAACCTCTCTGTGTCCGCTAGAGGGCATCGAGCCTCGCATTTTATTTTCTAACATTTCCATCCGGAAGTGCATTGCTGTGGCTTGGATCTCACAGTTAACAACGTCGCTCGTTTCTGTGTCATGACTCAAGCTCCGAGTTGCGTTTTTAAACACAATAATGCGGCGTTACGTCCGTGCACTACTCCTGTGCATGGTGTTTGCCGTGTTTTCGGGTTTCTATTTTTATACTAAGTTGTTTAACTCGCACGCGTCGGGCGGAGGAGTCGGAACTAAGCGGATTTTCATTTCACCGAGAGACCCTGGAGCCAGACAAGGGGCCGCAGACAAACCTGGGTCCCAAAACACACATTGGTACAATAGGTAAGACTGGACTTACAAGTTGTTCCTCCTTTAATTGCGTGTAAACCCTCTTACTTTTTTAGAAAACGATGTCTGGTTATGAAAGCTATGCGTAAAACTACAGCAGCGGTGATGCATAGGAATGTTTGTAAAGTTAATTGAAACACGTGACCATGATCAACAGTTAATGTCAGTTTTGTGCTATAGTATGTAGTTATGTCAAGTTTAAATGCTAAAAAAATGTCTACAGATGAAATATTTAAAACCTGAGAGTCATTTTAAATTGCTTTTACACCAGGCTCTATTTGTTTTTGATGAGATGGTATTGGAGCAGTACTTTACATCTCACTTCTAAATTCCACACGTTAGCTGTAGCCTACAAGTGAGGGGTGATGGGACTGCAGGTGTTTCATAGTCTTTCCTGGGACTGGTTCAGCTGTATTTTGTCACTCAGCCAAGTTGCATGTGAAATAATTGTGGTGTAAACAGTCTTTTATTACAATTCTGCCTTCTCACCCAGGTACATAATGCGACAGCAGAGTCAGGCGGAGGCTCCCGGTGACCCTTCCATGCACTTAGCTGTTGTGGCCTGTGGGACCAGACTGGAGGAGACACTCAGTATGGTCAAGTCTGCAGTACTTTTCAGCATTAAACATCTCTGTCTGCACATCTTTGCTGAAGATCAGCTACATGCCAACTTTATGGAGGCTGTAAGTTGTAAACAACAATTTTAAATGTGAATTCTGTTGAGGTTATTATTGTGTTACAAGTTAATTAAGCATTATCTGTATCCCAGCTGGAGTCATGGCCTGACTCAGTTCACTCAAGATTCAACTACACACTCTACTCCATCAGCTTCCCCAGTGAAAATGCAGCCGAGTGGAAAAAACTCTTTAAGCCTTGTGCTTCTCAGCGACTCTTCTTACCTGTGAGTCATTTTAGGTTTATCCTCAATCTGACTGACATCTCATTATCCTATGAAGTTGCAAATATGTTTGTCTTTACAACACCTTTTTATAAATCCTGTATTGAATGTCATATGTCTGTGACCTTTAGCTGATTTTAAAGGAAGTGGACTCTGTAGTGTACGTCGACTCGGACATCATCTTCCTGCAGCCTTTAGACCGGTTGTGGGCATTTCTATCTCGTTTTAATAACTCTCAGCTGGCAGCAATGGCCCCAGAGCATGAGGAACCCCGTATTGCATGGTACAACCGCTTTGCCCGTCATCCTTACTATGGCAGGACAGGCATCAACTCAGGGGTGATGCTTATGAACATGACCAGGATGAGGAAAACATTCTTTAAGGTGTGTCTGCATATGTCATTTTACTACTTGTGTTGTACTGTTCTTTCTGGCCACAAGGGGTCCTACTTCAACCACATTTCTTTTTGCTCAATGCAACTGTCCTGAAAACCTCATTTTCCCAGAATCTTTTCATAATTGACTTTTGCCCTACTTTGTGATTGCAGAATGACATGACATCTGTGGGTCTGCGTTGGGAGGAGCTGTTGATGCCTCTTCTACAAAAATATAAACTTAACATAACTTGGGGAGATCAGGACCTTCTTAATATAATTTTTCATTACAACCCAGGTAAGAAGTGGTTTTATTTTTTGCAAATAGAAAGTGCCAAATATTAGTCTAGATTCACTTAATCTGTATAATGAAACTTTCAATTATGTCTTTTTTTCCAGAGTTTTTGCTTGAGTTTCCTTGCCACTGGAATTACCGTCCTGATCACTGCATCTACGGCAGTAACTGTGCCTCTGCTGAGGAAGAAGGCGTCTACATACTGCATGGAAACAGAGGGGTTTTCCACAATGGCAAACAACCTGCTTTCAGAGCAGTTTATGAGGCCATACAAAAGGTGGGCACGTAGTTTGTGTAAGTCTGATGTGTGTCTAGGGGAAGAGACTTGTGAGTGCTATGGGTGGAGTTCAGTCAAACGTCTGATTGGAAGAGACCTTTTGTAACCCAGTTGCCCACCTGTTCCCCTCCAATCAGTTATTTCCTTAAATTCCAAGATGAGATCTTGGATTGTTGCTGACCCCACAGACCCCAAATGTTGGAAACATCACTGTTTGTATTACACTCCACCTTTTGGCATAAGGCTGGAGGAAAAGCTAATTTCTTTTGTTAGGCTGTCTATGGGTTTACCACGTGAATTGATATTGATGTCTGAAGTGACATTTACTTAATGAAGCCATCAACGTTGAAAGTCTCATTAGTTTGTCTATTAACCAAACATTAAACATAGATCAGTCCAAAGGCTGATCCATGGCTTGCAGTTAAGAATGTGGCTTTATAGTGCAAGATCAATAACAGCTGTACCGTTAAATGCAACTGTACCTCATACGCACCAGAGAGCATAAACACATAGATTTTCCAATAGCCAATTTAGGTAAAGATGTGTCAACTAGAAGTAGTAATATAGATTAGTTGTATGTGTCTTTAATCTAATAGAACAGTTATTTTTGCCTGTCTAAAAACCCTTGGGCTATCTGTGGCTATTTATAAACCTAATACCCAGTAATTGGTAAAGTTTAACATAAAGGTTAAGTAAAACTATTGACTTGTATAAGGCATAAAAACAAAAGCCAAAGACTTAGAAGGAGTTGAGGTGTTGTCATGGAATATGTTTATGTAGGAAACGGTTTAGACAAAAGTTTGGAGTACAAAAATAAATGTATTTGTCTAAAGATCACAAATCTGTGTAATTCAATTGAAACATACACATTCAGCAAAGCATTAGTGCTGACGAATACACAAATTATTCTTCCTGTACTGTGTTGAAAGCATGATCATGATGAGAAATTATCTCAAACCTAGGTCAGTTAATGTTCTTCCATTTAAATGCACTGTGCCTTTTTAGTGTTGACTGCTTCTTTGTATGCTTCTCAACAAAGTGCTTAAAATGCAATGCATAGTGCTCCTCCCTGTCTGTCTGAGTCTCATTTCGCTGTGGTCTGTCCTTCATAAAGCTTCTCATCACTTTCTCTGATGCAAAAGCTCCGTCCAGGATGCAGTAGTAAAATTTTTACAACCGATGGTACATTTAGAGATGGTGTCTGCAGATCAACAGCGGCCCATCAGCTGCCCAAAATCAATACAGCGACTGTAAATGCAACTTTATGACCAATGGGTGTGCAATTGTGTGTGTGTGTGTGGAAGTATGCGCTCATAAAAACGCCATTCTTTTTGTGACCCAATATCAGGGACCCTACCGCAAGCAAATGAGCCGGCATAAAAAATGGTAATTCCCCTTTGATTTCCTAAGAGCATTGTAAAGGCTCCTTCATTATTGGAAAGACATGAAATTCCCCCTCTAATCCCCACTTATGACTGGACGCTAGCCTATAGCGTAAAACTGAGCCCACTTTTTGTTGGGCTTAGCTGACTGATCAGATTAGTTTTGGAGTCCCTTCTGAGTCCAGCATGTTTTTGCGGATTTAGGTTTTAATTTGTCATGGGAAAGATATTGTCCAAATCCAAATGCTGCTCAAAGCACCACTTTGCTTACCTACTGTGGACATGTGATCAATTCTGCTAAATCCTGGGGAGTGCGAGTGCTTTTCTCAGGGGAGTTTGGACAGCAATTGGGGATTTTGTTTGCTCATTTTAAGTTTTTAAGTACCTCCCATCCTGCAAGGCTTTTCCACTCCATTTTTTTAACTTTTAAACAAGCAGAAAAGGCAGGTGAGCTCGTTAAGTAAATTCAGCTCACGACGCGGTGGCTGTCAGCCAGTGGGGAGTTCTCATTTGTTCAAATTTAATTCTCAAAAACATCACATTTCACAAACTAACCAATGTATAATTTTGTCATTGCAGTACTCTTTTGGCACAGACCCAGTGACTGCTTTGCTGGATCCACTAGAGGAGGAATTGTTAAAGACAACACATACTTACTGTGGTAAATCCCACCCACTTTTCACCAAGAGACTGGTACATAGTCTGGCGAACATCAACAACATGGCCATTATAGGATAATGGCAAAGTACACACTGTGAGCATCAAGGAAAGCAGCTAAAATACTTTTATTGAACTCTGCATTGTTGTCCTAGATATGAACTGAAACTGGACAATATGAGTTTCATTTTTTGGGTTGGCAGCTGCTCAGTTAACTCAATGATTATGCCTCAGTGAGGTATAACCTCTGATCATGTTTCTGGTCTGCTAATGTAATATCTACTGACTAAATCTATTCCTCTTCCTTTGTCTTTGGTTACTGACTATGGTAGAACTATTTGTAAGATGTGTAATTTTGGAAGAGTATGTCTTGACTTTCCATATTGGAGAATTCTGTACTTTAAGTCTCTTTCTAAGAGCACTGTTTGAGAATTAATGCACTGGTCCACTTTCATTTACCTGCAAATGCTCATTGCCGACAGGACCTGACGAGGAAAATACCTTTGTGCGTAGTTTGTAGTGTACATTTTTATTTCTACTAGAATGTAGAAGTTTACAGTTAAAGGGGTACTGTTTATTGCTGTTAGTTTCAAAGTAGAGCTTGCTGAAGACTCCAGGTAAATGTAAATAAGTAACAACTTCATATTCTAATGCCAAAGAATGTTTCACTTTTTGCAGTTTTTAGGATGGTTGAAAGTGTAACAAATGTAATAATACTTGTGTCTCTGTGCTTTTATTGCAAGGATATTCTGATATTTCATTAATTTTGTAAAATTACCGTATATTTTTATATTTCATTTTTTGACATGTGTATTATAACTCCAGAGGGAAGTGTTTTTTATGTATCCTGTTGCCTGGACTGAACTGTGTTTTCATGTTTTTGTTGAGTTTACAATGTTTTTACTACACTTGAAAATTCACAGTTATTGCATTTTCAGGATCATAACTATGTATAAAAGTTGTCTTATATTCCTGTTTATAAGAAATGACATAAAAACTAGTTTATTCCATAAGCATCTGACCTGAAGACTAATGTCATGTTTCTCTCACCTGTGAGTCAATGGTCTCGACACATGATTATGTTAGGTCAGTAAGTGATGGACCAGTATCACAGTATACAGATGGCTACTTTTGATACTATATGGCTTTGACTATGGGGAGTGAGTTTAGGCTTATTCCCATCAGGTTGTGGCATCAGAGCTAGTTTGATCTATTGCTCCAAAAATATCCTTCACTATATATCCCTAGGAAAGCAATATATTGATTACCTTTATTGACCTGTGCACTTAAATGCAACATGTAACAGGGCACGTCCCCAGGGAGACATATACAATGATATGAATTGAGCAACATGTAGAAAAATTCAGTATAATCCTCCAAGGTTTCATTTTCCAGGAGATACAGTATGTGTTTAATAACAAATAAGGGCTCTCTTTGGTGCCTTTGCACATGGAAACTAAAATAAATATGTGACCTCCAGTATTAGAAAGGTTCAGACAGAAAGATGAGAGAACATTATAAAATACCTCAATGTATGTACATGTCTGTGTAAAAAGGCCATGCAAAAAGGAATTTGGGGTCAGCTGTATTTCCTGCTTTTACAGGATACTATGATGAAGAGGAGAGATGAGTGCAGAGTAGGAGGAGAGTACAGACAGAAAAGGCTGATGGAGTGCCTTGGTGATGAAAGAAAACAACAAGGCTGTCATAGCCAATATAGCAATTAGGGTACTTTGGGCTTCAGAGCTCATCTTTTTGGATATTGCTTTCCTCAAAACACAGTGGTTAAAATGGTATCAGAAGAAAACAAACAACAGGAGCAAACATAAATGTAGTTATTTGTCTGTGTGTAGGCTTAATAGATGTATGTCACACAGTACCTAATAAACCTCAACTAATTTAATACATTAAATTAGTATTAAAAATGTATTCTTAAACCTTCCACTAGGACACCTCATAAACTCAGTATATTTATTGGTTTTCTCAACTGTCTGTGCTTGCATGTACTGTATGTCATTTATCTCAAGCGTGGCTTTGATCTAATGTAGAAGTTCCTCGTCTGTAGTGAGATGACAGTAATTTGACAGCTTGGCTCTAATGCACAAACAGTATATAGATGCATTTTGCACACATGTTTGGACACACACCATTGGCTTGATGTATTAGGTAAAGCTACACCACTCTTATACAAACAGCCAAACTCATCTATATGTGACATTTGCTTTGCATATGAGCAGCCACGTCACATGCATGCATAGACTGCACAGCGGGGGGGAGGTCATTTACATGTTGTAATAAGGTCTACATATCACGAGGGTATGAGATGAGAGGCAGAAGCTCACAGGCCTGAATGCTAGTTGCAAAGAGAATGTCATGTTCTGTCATTCTTATTTATATGTTTGCCACTCCAGGGTACGTTTGATGCCCAGTGAGATGGAATATGACATTTTTGCTTACACTGACACTGAATTTTCTTTCAACGTTTCACAGGGTTCACTGATAGAAAGAGAAATAGAAAGAGGGATGGGGACGTTAGTAGATTGGTTTATTTACTTCACAGAGCAGTTTTTCTCTGTGTTTGTCAGACTCAACACTGTAAATGCAATCCGAGCACTGCCAAAGTATGTCCGTCCAAGTCTGCATTTCTTTTGAAAGAGCCAGCACTCTCATCACCACAAAGCTTTCTGCTTGTGTGTGGTTTTCACCCTTGTCCTTTGTGTGCATACCTTTTCTAGTGCATCTTTTTTACCCTTTACATCTTCCTCTTATGTTTCAGAGCTTCACATATTCACTGAATCTGTTTGACCCAGTTTTTCTGCCTAATACACAACCATTTTTGCACTCATTAACAAGACAAAACTCTCTGTGGATATACACTTACTATGCTTTTTAGACACATTTTGTATTGTACTGTTCAAGGTAAGTCATTGGAGCATTTTCAATGATGCTGGGGAAGATTCCATCTCATCTTAAAACATTTCTAGGTGTAGCAGTCTTACAAATGCTAGCCTAGGGATATAAGCCCCTTCGCTTTGTACTGCAGACCACAGGAGAGCCAAAACAGACTGCCAAGATAGAATGAACAAGGACAGTAGGGATCCTTGTCTTTTTAAGCATGTGGAGCTGCAGAGATCTCCGGGCTAGGGTACAGTAAGGAGTTTGAAGTACTCCACGTAGTGTATTTGTATCTTACATTTAAACATTCACTGTACATTACGCCTTGTCCTCTATTCTCCAGAAGGTAGCTCGACCACAAGATCATGATTTTATTGCCAATAGTTTAATGAAATTGAAAGAAAAAGGCTTGCATCTACCCTGCAGCATACACAAATGGGAGTGTTGAGTCTCAGTA
Organism: Perccottus glenii; assembly: GCA_024416835.2. Taxonomy (NCBI): domain Eukaryota; kingdom Metazoa; phylum Chordata; class Actinopteri; order Gobiiformes; family Odontobutidae; genus Perccottus; species Perccottus glenii. The sequence goes on along the minus strand of CM044547.2, from coordinate 20,256,791 downwards.
TGTATCTTATTTATATGAGATGTGTCAGAAATATCTCAATTTGACGGTGAAATGCCCCATATCTGCTGAGCTGGGTGCATTTTTTTTATGAAAGTGGGCTTATTCTTTGTTTTTCATGTCAATAAAGTGTCTATAAAGATTTGGTCACTGTATATGATACATTTTTGTAAACCTCTGCATCACTACAGAATCAAATCAATGTGGTTAAAGAATGTGTTAAAGAATACATCAAGGATTTCCAGAGAGACTTTAACCATTTAAAACCATAGAAAACTATCTTCTAAAAACATGTTCATCTTACACTCATTTGGATTACGTCATGTGCACCCCACATGAGCAAACCTTTGTGTGTCCATACCTCACATAATAAACTCTGAAGCAGAGCTAGAGGGCTGGCATCAGAAATGAGGGTGACCTGCTGCTTTTATATCCCAGTGTATCCTGACCCTACTCCTCTATTCTTCTACTGCACCCTCATTGCTTGACAATAGATTTCCCATTACGGCCCGCTCCATCACTCCAGCCCACAAACACGACTCGACAATGTTTACCCCCAAGAGTGGGCCGATTTACAGATATTGGATTTGGCTGTAAGTATATTGGGAATGATGTTATAGAAGCATAGGCATAAAAATATGAGTGTCCTCTACAGTATAAGTGCCAGCATGAGTGTATGTTGTAGATTAAGGCTTCATTGTATTCTAAAAGCCCACAGCTTATCTCCATATTTTTCTGTCTTTTTCTCTTTTGAACACACACATATTCACACTCGTTTCCCCGTGAGCTTTTCAATTATGTAATTACAGTGCCACTGAATGGAGCCTGCTTGGACACTGGCACTCTATTGTTAAAGCACCTGTCCCCCATAGACAGCAATTACCTGGCATGCTGCAGGGGAGATGCGCACTATTGTCCTCTGTTTGTCTGTTTGTGTGTCAACCAGTTACTGTGTCCGTGTGTATGTTCATCTAAGTAGTTGTGCTTGTGTGTCAGGCACTTTGGTGCTAAAACGCTCATCTGTCACAGTGGGCATTAACAAATTCAATTCAATTAGTCATTTACAGTGGCAAAACTGTCGAAACATTAGTATTTACTTGAAAAAACCTGCTTGTAAGAAATGAGTGTCTATGATATATATATATATGAGATGTTGTTAAAGACTTTCCCACAGCAGGTGCAATGGTAACAGAAATATGCATGAAAGAAAGTCAGATTTTGGGAAAATAATACATTTTCAGTTTCAATAGCATTGGTTTTGTTGGTTCCTTCAACAGCATGTGCGGTGGGGGTGTGAAGGGGGTGTTTTGCACAGAGGTTGCAGCAGTGCTTAGGATCCTGCTGTCTCCTATGTGTACAACACGCTCAAAACATTGCTAAATGTTTGCTTATGAAGTAAACCACAGCAGGGTTCTCATTGGACGTGAACAGAGAATCAATGAAGTGTGGCAAACAGAAGACATGGGGTAATTACTAAATAATTCCAGCTGGCTGTGTGTATAACTGCCACTCTGCCACTAGCCACAAGGATCAAGAAAGTGTCAAAATGTCAGAATCAAACTGCCCTTGGCTAGACAGTTACACTGTTGTCTATAGAGATTTAGTCATCGTATGTATTGTATTTTCAGTAACCCTCTGCATCACTATAGTATTAAGTCTTACTGTATTTTATTAAAGGTGCATTTTGAAGGCTTAAAAAATGTCTAAACACAAGCGACACTTCAGGGTGTTAGTGGCAGTTGCAGCCTGTTTACTAGTCGCACAAGCTCGTACGCACGTAAACAACCGGCAGAGACTGCTCCACACGCAGATGCACAATGTTTACAGAGGTAAGAAAAAGAACAAATCTGCAAGTTTATTGTTACAGTAAAACGTTATATTAACTTATCATTAATATAACTGATATATTGTTTTACTTTACAATTTATAAGGTCTTATGAATGTCTTATGGGTGGCATTTATTTACTGCGTACACCCCCCACGGGCATAATCATAATGTAAACAGGCAATCTCCTATATTATTACAACAGAAGAAGTGTTTAATTATAAACATAGTCTTCTCCACCTTTTTAATATCCAGAAATAAACGCCAAGATTTTTTGCCCAAATAAAATTGAGCTTACCGGCTAATCCAGGCAACCACGGTGAACAGTAATTGTGACAATTTACTCATCCCATTGAGGTGGGTTCATGAATATGTCAAAAAGGAACACGTCAAGCTTTTTTTTTTTTGCCTAAAAGCTACACATAGTACTTTTAACAGGCAATGTTGAAGAATATATCAGGCATTTCCAGTGAGACCAAACTCACTGTGAATATAAAATATGTGCTTTTCACACATTCTTATCATGCTCAAGGAAAGCAACATTTTTAAAGATGCTGCAAAATATCTTAAGTCAAACAATTCAGGTATACCATACTCTTCTTAAAAATACTGGTCAGTTCAAGAGACACTATACCAAGGGTGGGCAATTATATTTTCCCAAGGGCCACATTAGAACATGGGACTCTTCTGGAGTGCACAGTGCATGCTCAATAAAAACACATTTCTTTTGTCTATTGTTTAAGTGTGAACTGTAGGGAAAACCATAAGTGCAACAAACGTTTGGCGCACGTCAAATCAACTGATCACTGCAGAATATTAAAGGAAAAATATATGCAGTTTTTAATTATTAATAAATTATTAGTAAATGCTTGGCAGGCCAGATTAAACAGCCTTAGTTTGCCCACCACTGCCCTATACAGTACATTTCAGTAACCCACTATATTATCTAACCTTTTTTTTAAATAGATATTGATGCTGATGTAGAAGACTACATCAGGTAAGTCCATCAGGGTTTATATGACCTATTGGTTGCATCTTAAAATGTAAATTAAGACCTGTTTGCACCAGAGTTACTCATATTTGGTTTCAATACCAATTTGAAATACCTACAAATGCATTTAAACACACAGGTACAGACACATTTACACCGTCATTAGTACTTTATTACCTATGGGCTTTTGTGAAAAGTTTTTTTAAATGACTGGTTTCTGCAAAATGGTTTAAAGATCACAAAAGTTGTATTTAACCAGATGCACTTTTAGCATATATTTTAACCACACAACCTAATGACTCTAGGAAACCCAAGAGTAAGATGTTATTGGCAAATCTTTTAAACCTAGTAATGGATTATGTGTTTACAAAATATTTTTTTTTTGTCTGTAACATAATGAGACTTTACCAAATTGCTGCCCCCTGCTACTTGTTGTTCACCCATGAAGAAGAGGCTGTATATTAGTGACAATTACATCTTAGTGCAGTGTCTTGTTCTGGCAGCTCCCTGGTGTGTTAATTTAGGCCTGGGCCCATTTTATGATGAGCACCTATTGATCTTCTCGGACACGTGTGAAGCTCTAAAGAAGAGGCTAAGTGTGTGCTACTAACTGTCAGCGTGTGTGTTCGTGTGTCCTAGTATAACGCTGTATAATTGTCAGAGCTCTTAAGGTGGCAGAACATGTCAGTAACACCCTATCACATCTGTTCCCATAATGATACAATCTCCTCTGTTAATTAAAGCTTTATACTTCCTGCTTATGTGAGAGGCAGGTTGGAGTGCTCAAATTGCCAATAACCACACTTTACACATACAGCATGCTAACATAAAAAATTGTAATGTCACTTATTAAACGCTTTAATCTCTTAGTTTTGTTTTTCAGTTCTGTTACAGCCTCAGGTAGCAACAGTGTGATGCATTTGACTAAAAGTACTCACCTCACTCAACATTTGGTTGCATTTAAATGGTGTAAATGAGTTAAACATATAAGGACTAATGGTGAGGCATCTTGGCAGGGTTCCACATTGTGGTAATCAGATGCATTCAGACTGTATCAGTTCTGTTTATCAGCCTTAGCGCTCCTGATGTTCCGGCAGCAGGATGCGAGACAGGATATGAAAATGACGCTTGTTATCTGTCACTGATAGCGTCACGAAGGGCTAATGAGGTCTCCTTACAGCGGCACATTGAGAATAGGATATAATTGGGAGAAGTTGTGGTTATCTAGCACATACAGTATTGTTCAAAATAATAGTACAATGTGACTAACCAGAATAATCCAAGTTTTTAGTATATTTTTTATTGCTAAGTGGCAAACAAGTTACCAGTAGGTGCAGTAGGTTCTCAGAAAACAAACAAGACCCAGCATTCATGAAATGCACGCTCTTAAGGTTGGGTAATTGGGCAATACACACAATCTTTATACCTGTGCAGCACAAGTCCAGCCTAAAAAACAATTGCCATGAACTAGAAACAACTAATATCTAAAAAACATGAATTATTGTATGTTTAGTTTTATTTGAAATATTGTCAACTTTGTGTAAGTTCAAAAAGAAATATTTTACTTGCTTTTCCATCATGTTGCATCATTGTGGCTTGTCCATGTTTATTAAAGGGACTCAAGCATTATAGACCGGGCTTTCTTTGATCTGGGAATGCTGTGCCCTTGATGCCGACAGGTCATGTAAGCACAGGCTCTAACCTGTTGCTCAAATCACGGTCAACTTGGAAGATTAAACACCTGTATGCATTTCAAACTGCACAAAAAAAAAAAAAAAAAAATCGTCTCCAATTTTAAACATCTCTATTGAAAAACCATAGAGTAGACAAGTCTGGGGGAAGCCAGACTCAAGTCAAGGTCATGCACTGCATTAAGACTTTCTAGATCCTCACAACGCTGCTCGCAAATAGAAGGCAAATCGATGGACTGAATACTGGAACTGTCCGATGAAATACGCACTCATCTATTAGCGGGGTAATGAATCGAAATGTGAAATTAATTTAACGTCCAATGAAACATTCCATTTAAGTGTGAGTGCAGAGAGAAGGGATGGACGGCATGTGCTCAGCCATTGGCCTAATGTTCTTCAAAGTCCAAATGAATGAATGGACGCCTCCTTTCATCAGTGAACTCCATTTCTCCTATACTGATCACAGATATGGGCTGTTGCTTTTTTCATGGCCAGTTTCAATTTATGGTTTAATTATCATTTGCAGCCAAAAAGACACTCTCATGTGTTCCATAGCACAGCTGGCCTGCGATATATATATATATATAAAATAATGTGAGCTGAAAATGGAAAATAAAACTGGGACATTATGACAGATATTGCTATATTATTTGAATGAGCAGCATATTAATATACACTTGACAGCTGGTAGGAGGCTTACCTTGCTGCCGCTGAATGTAGCATAAAAAAAAAATCCCACTGTTGTCTCTCTAACAGGGCACTAATAAAAGCAGATGGCGACTAAAATGATCCATGTATGCGCTATGGTGCCTATAATCATAATTTACCCGGAGCCAATCACAGATATGTTGTATTTGCAAAGTGGTTAATTCATTTTTGATTCAGTGCCATCATAAAAAGACACAGTCTGAGTCGGAGTGCACTATTTCAGCTGTCAGGCTTAGCGTCGGGGTTATATTGGCCAATGGTGATTAAAGCTCTAAATTTTGATCATTGGTGATTCAGACTCAATACAGGTCAGCAGTGATTAAGCTGTCACTGCGGCGCAAGGTCATTTCCTCCTCAGAACAGGCTGCTTCTCATCTGATGACATGTTTTCGATACATAATGGGGATTGATGTGACAAATGCAAAAAACAAACTTTAGCCACCTGATTTACTCATGTCTATGAGTTTGCGTGGTGTTCTGGTGGATCAGCACTACAGAGTGGGCCTTCTGAATATGGGTATAATCTGCTTTATTTCCTTCCATATTTACCAAAAAGAAGAATTCAAACATAATTTAGAGTGTTATAGAAATCAAGGATGCAGTCGTCTAGAATCAGCTCAATTGTCCACATAATAAATAATACTGTGTTTAAGGACAGACAATATTGTTGTTCACATAAGACTTACATGTAGAGCACATTCTTTCAAACTTTAATGGTACAACAAGGTCATCACAGTATGTGCCTCATGTAATTATATAAATGAATCATAACCACAGCATACACAACACAGTTGAAAAATTAAAGACAAGTTAAGCTTTATTTGTGACTTTGCATTATCATACAAGTGTTAATGTATTATTTGTATTTCAATATTACACACAATGGTCTGCCAAAGAAAAACATGACAATGATAAAATTACAATTTGGTTGTAAATGTTGAATAGGGGTCTGTTCAGTTTAATAATAAGCTTCAAACACAGAAAAGGGTCCACATCTGAGGTTCTTATTTAGCCCCAGGCAGTGTCACACAATACAGAGTAACTCAAAACTTGTCAGGATTTTTGCATTTTTTTGCACAGTATATAATGTAGGTGTATTTTTAAAATAATACATTCAGAAAATTGTGATTTTTTTTCTTCTTTTTACATTTACAAAAAAATCTTGTCTTCACTTAAGAATATTTTACTTTTACACCACCAATACTGAATAGCAACTTGTGCCTTTTATGTACATAGAAAGTTCTACAGTACAGAAAATAAGCTTTATTGACAAAAGACAGATATAGATTGTTTAGATTAATGACACTGCGGAGGGATAATCACATTTTTTAATTGCACCAATGCCAGACTCTCAAGGGAACAACAGTTCTCCCAAACAAAGGGAGATGAAAAATGAAATGATGAGACATGGACATCAGAGGATGATGTGCCAGGAGGAGGAAGCTATGATGATTCCAAGATCTGGACAAGCAAAGACTTAATCACTTTATCTGATTGGTATTTGCAGTTATGAATCTCAATTAGACAGCATTAGGATGTTTTTGGCAGCTCTGTAGTCTGTTTGTGTGATTAAGACTTGTAGACTCTGGATTTGAAGGCATAGAAACGGGGAAAACGTTGGGTTAAAAGCACACTCTTCACATCAAGCTCTCACTCATTTCTTATTAAAAATATAAGACAATCTATAAACATAAACAACAAAGGTTCTTGTTGACCTGGGAAAGTTGTGTCAACAAGATCTGTGGAGCAAGAATTTGGTCATTGGAATCCACTCGAAAGCACACTATCTGACTGCTATACATTATATGTAGCTTGAATGGAAACAGAGACGATAAAAAATTAAAATAAATCTTTGACAAAATCTGTGCTTGGCTTTAGGACTGCATCCAAGTGTTTGGCAAAATTACCATTTAAAGCCTATGCCAGAGTGTGATCATGGTAAAGAGCTTACCATGATCACACTCTGGCATAGGCTTTAAATGGTAATTTTGTAATAATCAGGCATAAACAAGAAATGTGGAAAATATTATTTTATTTAAAGATAAATTGCTGTTCACCTCAGGCTAAGAGATTCTGAGCATTGCTTTCATCTCCTTTACAGTACATTAAGTCTTACAGAGGTAATATTTTATGTGTATCAGTCTAACTCTAATAAATAACAACTCTTTCAAATAACAAGCAATGTTTTTTTGTTGTCCAGTCCTCCTAAATTTTGTATCTGTTTATCTTTGCTTATTCTTTCAGCTGTTCAAAAACAAAACCCTCTGGTTCATGTTAATGCCATTTTCTTGTAATTAATCATTTCCTTTCTTCACAGCGTTCTCTATGGCCCTTTGTGTTTTTATGCTGCCCACTGTGTACTGCACCCTCCTGGCTTTGTCTACCTTAATTGTCACTGAAATGGGCGGACAATGGCTCTTTTAATTGATCTGCCTTCCTCTGCTTCCAGGTTCTCTATCATTGCCTACCACAGCTTCCCAAAATGGCTGCCTTTGTACACCCTTTCTTTCGAACCTTAGTTATTAACAAACCAAGCGGTCGCCCTGGTTACCCACAGATAAGAAGCGGCCAATTCACTTAGCTTATCTCAGTCGTCAGAAGGTAAAAGTAAGAGACACAAGCAAATCATCCAATAAGCTTTTTTGATGTATTGTCCCTTTGTAAGTATATGATCAGCGGAAAGATCAGCTTTACAGCAGAAATCCCCCATTACTGCTTTTTGTAATCTTTTCATTTTCTAATCTACAATTCTTCTCTCTAGTTGCACTAAAATTCAGCACGCCATCCACAGAAGCTCTTTAGCATCACCTGGGGTAATTCAGCAGGAGCGCTAATCTGTGATTCAGTTTGATAATATATGAAATATTCACACTTCCTCTCCCAGCGTTGATTTTTGCATCCTACAGTTCGCTGTGCCTTTTTGTGGCGTCTGATATTGGCAGTGTGTGTGTGTGTGTGTGTGTGTGTGTGTGACATGGGGGGTTTGCTGAGACGAGTATTCTACTTGACAGTTGCTCGCTGCCACGCAATGCCTCTCACCTGAGGCACAGGCAGCGCCGTCCTTCACAACCATCTGCCTGTCTTTCACTGCTAATTGATTTGTCCTTGGATGGAGGAGTCTGCAAACGCTTTGGGGACGATATCTATTTTGACAGATGCTCTGCACGAGTCTGTAACGTACAAAAAAGGGCGGGGCCTTGTGTAGAAGACGTTAATGTCAGTGCTTTGAGGTGAATTAGTTGTCCTTAGAAAGCATTGAGTTGTTTAAACATAGCAGCGGGAAACTTAAGGGCAGCAGTTTCACAGCAGCAGTCTGCTGTGCTTGGAAGTACATTAAAGTCTCATTTGCTCTCTCTAGTTTCACAGTACTTTTTTCTGCCCTGCAGTAACTCCTTAACTAGGCCAGCTCTTTTCACAGTCTGTAGGGAATCTTGCTTAAACGCATTAGGGGGTGGCTTCTGTGCTTGCTCTGTGTTTGGATACAGTCAGAGCACTAACATTGAGACGATGTGTTTAATTTCACCAGATTATCTAACAGCCTCTTTGTTTGAAGACCACAAATGCACCATTAATTCAAGAAGTTCAAGAAGCATTATTCTGAAAGTTGAATACTATAGCTTTTCATCCCTGAGTATTCCTAGGGGTCTGCTCAGAAGTGGTTAGCAAAAATGTATCAAAAGTTTAATTCCTAAGAGCCAATCCTACCAACCTTTGCCTTTTGTGCACAAACATTTTTTGAACAGAAACAGGCAAAAAGACAAAAGGGTTTCCAAAAATTGCAGCTATAGTCACTATAAGCCCTAGCCACCGCAGTATTCATATTTAACACAATTTATTAAATTATAGCAGTAGATTAAAAAGCTGACAACATAAACACATGAAAAAAAAGAGATCCAAAACTAAGCCTATTGAAAGCTTTAATTTCTGTAAGGTCCTGCTCGTTATTTATGATAGGCCCAAACACTGTATGCTGGATATCAACCTCTTTCTTCCCCAGTATGAAAGTAAGTGCCGACTTAACCTACCCCGCAGTAATTGGTTTGAGCTCTAAGTAAGGATCTGTTCCCTTGTGCCTTCCTTGAACAATGAAAGTGGCTAATGTATTTGTGGCAGTAAAGGTTAAATGCCTGCACAGACATTAAAATGTAATCAAGCTATTCTTGACACTGCAAATGAAAAGCAATAAAAGTGTGTCCAAATGTGTGTTGTACTTTTATTCAAAAACATTGGTATCTTGTGGCAGCTGAAGTTACAGTATCTTCCGGTGATTGGTGAGAAGAAAGCAGTAGTGTATAATAATTTGATTGTCCTTGTGATCACTTTGTACTGAGCCAAATATTAGCACAGATGTGGGGTTTGGAAGTCTTTTCTTATTCTTAGGAGGCTACAGAAGCAACGATTAACCATTTGCATTTAGATTGTGTGTTGACATACAATACAGATGCAGGGTGCTGTGATTTGGATTTAGAGACCAAATGAGGTGCCCAGGAGATACAAGTTGTCTTTAGCAGCTCTGGAAATGTTTGTGTGTGTTTATATGGGTGAGGTGGTCAGTGTTAATGGGCATGTCTGAGGCTCTCCCCTGCGGCTTTCCTCGGGTTGTTCTTCTATCAGCGATGAAGGATTGGAGGATTCACACTGCTGGCCCCACTGTAGCTTATTGCTTATTAGTAGGCTTGGACACCCTGAGGAGGAAAGTGTGCAGGTAAATATAAGGGGATTTAAAGAGGTTCCATCCGGTGAATGGATGGATTACGTGATTATAAAGAGCCCTGAGGGTTAGCTTCCGTGTTAGTCAAGGCATCCAACTGGGGAAAATAAAAATGCTTATAAATACAGTAAGCAGTGAAAGGGAGTTAGGGGGTTAACACCTTCAAAGTGCACTGCTGGAAAAGGAGCTCCTCTGTGGGCATTTGTTACCACAATTCTGTAGATGTCACTGGTATTGCAACAGAGTAGACCTACTGTGACTTCATAATTCATTTCAGCAGCAAGAAAAAAAATCATGGTTTACTTAAAGGTAACTTTGTAGTCTACTTTTCTTGACATTATAATGTTGTATCATGCTGGGAGCCTTCAACAAGAAAATTATTGAAATGTGAATTGCAGTATTTCTGTTTTGATGGTAAGACTTTGTCACAGTTTCCAAAATGTTGGGATATACTGTAGGCTATTGGAAAGAGTTTTTCAATAGGTTACCGTCTTTGTGGTAACCTATTGGTACATACTAATTAGATTTATTCATTTTCTTATGCTTAGTCCCGTTAGGGGTCACGGGTGACTGGAGCCTATCCCAGCAGCTTTGGGCCTTAGGCGGGGTACACCCTGGACAGTGGCCAGTTAGTCGCAGGGCTGACATTTAGAGACAGACAGTGACAAACAACCATTCACTCTCACATTCATTCACTAGGGACACTTTAGAGTTTCAAGTTTATACATGCATGTCTTCGAGCGGTGGGAGGAAGCCGGAGTACCCGGAGAGAACCCATTGTAACACAAGGAGGACATGCCGACTCCTCACAGAAAGACCGAGGATGTTAGAGTCGGCTTCTTGCTGTGAGGCAGGAGTGCTAACCAATCTGCCACGTGCACCCTACTAACTAGATTAAAACAATATCAGCAAAATGGGTCCTGTTTGTTTTACAGAGCGGTGAATGTATTTTAGTATCATAAGTGTGTACAAGGTCCAGTGATCTATGTTATGACTTTCACATGTGGGCTTTATCCCAACACTCAGTCACTCTGTCTCTTATGGGAATTTCATGCATCAGATCATAAGATCATCTTCCTCCAGCAATAACCGAAATGTGTCGATGCATCCCAGTGCTGATGACTTACATGACAAATTTCCCTGTAGTAGTCACTGAATCGATCAGTGTGTGACTCAAATCTAAGTTTGTGGAGGTCAATGGAAGATACAAATCTGACACATTTGTCAGCAGTGCGTTTGTCATTATCGACTGCTTGTTTAGCTGATATTTAAGGAGCTCTGCTGTGTAAAACTGTTAATTAGTGCCATCGATTGTATGGCTCGCAGTTCTTTGTCATGCTGTCAGAGAAGCTGCTTTGGATAAAAGCAGCATTTATTGATATTCCTCCATTTCTTGTGTTTTCCATTGAGTTTGTCTGAATCATTTATTGATTTGATTTTCTTGGTTGTGCTTTTATTTGATAGTAGAAGGAAAACATTGGTAGGGAGTGAGATGCTGAAAAGGTTAGACAATGAAATGAGGAAAGTTTGTTTTGAATTTCTAATAAGCTGAGATGTTTTGCATTTACAAAACAAATAAAAGAGCTACTTAGCTGCTCTGGTTTTTAAACACTATTTGAAACTAAATGGTCAGGTTCAGGTCCTTATGCCATTGTCAAAATTGGTAAGAAGAATCCCCAAATAAGCATATTGCCTTGTCCCACATCATTAAAATGTAAAGTTAAACACACACACCCAAAACTGGAAATAGGCACATTTTCCACACAAATCTTGTCTTGTTCTTGCACTAAATTGTTGACAATCCACATGTCAGGATCACGGGTTTCCATTCAACCTGTGCCAGGTTGAAAACGTAAATATACCATACTGGTTGGAGGAAACCAGGCTTAACATCTCTTTGTAGCTTCTTGATAAGGGCTGGATCAATTGTCCTGAGCAGATCTTTTCCATTTCATTTCCTGTGTTAATTTTTCAATGTTTCACAGGGACCCTAGAAGCACAAAGCACCATCTGTGCACCTTTCATCAAAAAAGAAAAAAAAGAAAAGAGACCCTCTCCATATTTAAGCTAATCTCACAGAGACACTTGTACTTCTACAAATCCTCTTGGCCACAGAAATCAATTTGCTTTCATCAGAGCTAATGACACTTGGTTAAGGCTTTTCCCCGAGCAGAACTTTCAGGCAGCCGTTATTATATAGTAAGTAAGTTGGTGAACACTACCATATCCATTTAAGAAGCCAACATATTGAAGCAATCTAGGTGATCAATACAATTTTTTCTCTAAAACTGAAAAAATGATGAGAAAATAATGATAGTTTTCTTTCCTAAACAAATACCAAAACAACTCTTTTAATTAAGCATTTCATGATCATTTGGGTCATTTCTGCTCAATAGAATCCTAAAGCCAACAAAGATTATAGTGTGTGGGTGTAGCAGTGTTGATTAAATCACATTTTCTACTCATCTAATATTAACCTCTTTTAGTGGGAACGGGTAAAAAAAATATGGTATTGGTATTTAGCGATGAAAACATCAACAGCTTGTGTGCAGCTGAAACCCACCAAAACAACATACTCATACCAGTTGTTTTCTGCTAATGCTGCACAATATTTTCTTTGGATCTCTCCACAACTGTTTTCTAAGGGAGGCTTGGTTCCCCTGAGCTGGTAATCCCAGGACTTTACCCAATGAGCCCACCAGCGCGCCTGCAGTAACTCTGTAATAACTGAGACAGATACAGCGCAGTGAGCTGGATCAATAGTTGAGCACATCTCTGGCTAATCAAAGCCTTCCCCCACAGGAGACAGCAACATCTTTGCCTTTGTGGATGAACCAGGTGTCACACACATAATGAAACCTGCTGCAACTGTTGCAATTGTCACAGCTCTCACAGAAAAAGGTCACAATATGCTGCCTATTCATTTTGTAAAGAGAGGCTGTGGGAAGCAGTGTAACCAGGAAAAGTTAGGTGCAGTTGCCTAATTAATGTAAGGCATTTCCATTGAGATGTACCTTACAGCACAGTTTGGTACGGGGAACCCAGGCTTGCATTTCCACTGCTCCAAGTGCATCTGCCACATAAACAGAGAGTTAAAAGTACAAGTGCCACACACGTTTTACTTCTATGTGAAAAGTTAATCACATTTGAAGCAAATTTGATGCAGATAATTTAAATAAAGAAGAGAGTATGATACAGGTTTTTTGGGATGCTGCATTTTCTTCAATTTGGCGATGCACACTTACCCATACTGACCCGCTCTGTACTGCTTAGTTTGGAAATTTGGAAATAAAGGTTCCTATGTTAAGACTAATGCTAATGGCAGGCTCTTGAGTAAGTAACAACCCCATCATTTGTTTCTTTTATTGGGTAACATGATGAGTAATGGTTATTTAGCTCAATATTTTGTGATATGGAGCAATGATCTAAACTAAATTCTAACTATTGACTTAAAATTTCATTCTTGTCAGTCACTGTGGAGCAAACCCATATCTATAATAGAAGCTAGCAATATTTAAGTGGGTGGATTGCTGTTTACTGTCATTTATTATACTGTCTATGCAAAAGTAAATCTACAGAATGAGCCTTTAGCTTGTGTCGCTGTCCAAATACTTAAGAGAGGCTCACTTATGGCCTTTAGCAACCTCTCATTCATCTGCAGTCCTCTTCCCTCACATCTCGCTAAAAAACCCTTGGAGCCTTTAGGTCCCCCGCCACTACACCACTTTTGTACATATTCTGTTCCAATTATCTTGAGTGTTAAATCTGCATCGGGCTGTGTCCTGAATATTTTATACCTCTCATTAAGCTTGAGTTGAAGCCCTATTCACTTCTGCAGTTGGAGCCCTGCATGAAGCCACTGTTCTTGTTCTACAATGGTAGACCCCCTTGCACTGAGCAAGAGAGGACGAGATCTGAAATGGCTCAAAGACTGTAGTGTCCAACTGTGACAATACAGGTGGAAGTGTGGTGACTGGCAAAAGGAGTCTGTGCCATAGCACCTGCGGGTCACAAGGGCCATGTTTATGATGACTTTTTCTACTGACTCATGAAAAAAGACACCACAACCATATAAATGTACCATGTAAAGTGCAAATATGATTATGATGATTCAAATCATTTACAGCAGTGCAAAACTGGCATAATTAACTTATAATCATAAACAAAATTAGGGTCAGTTGCCTTCTTTTTTAAGCCATTTTGGTGCGGTTCCCAACAGCTAACTTTGTGGCAGGGTTTCATTTAATAAAGTTCTCCTACTGTATTTGGTTTTCTTCCTTTCACATTTTGAACTTGAGAGAAATCTCTCTTAGTGTAAGGGGGCAGAAGGCCTGAATAGTTCAGTGGATAAGCACAGGCCAGACAATTGTAAGACTAAATTAAGCCAATGTTTTATTCTGTTATTTTATAATATAAAGTATGTGTAAAGGTATATTTTATTTAGAGTTTAATTCAAGGTCACACAAAATGTTCAGCAATCAAAGTCTTGAATCTGTTATTTCCACCTGTTGTGTGCTGTTGTTTATGTACAGAATTGTAAATTACAAGTCATTAGCACATAATTGAAGCCATGAATGGAAGTTTAATGAATGGAAAATTGTCACTCATTTAGCCGCCCTAATCAGCCTTTTCTCCCGTGATACGTGTTAGAGTGTTAGTTGGCATGACAAGCAGCACTGATGGATCCTCTGTGGGTCATGTACTTTACTGTCCAATACAAAGGGCAGAGAGTGTTCTGTCAGTGTCAGTCCTGGTAATAGTTTTATTATCACAAGGATATACATCGAGCAAAAGGCTCATGTTTAACACTTAACGGTCTCAGTTTGCAGGTGGTGTTACCAGCCAGTCTCAAGGGCAGCAGAGCCGTAGCTGCTGATGTAGGACGAAGTCAAACTCATTTCACCCAAGACTCTCATCAGATACAACTATATGATTCAGCGTTTCACATCCAATTTAAAAAACAGAATTCAATACTGGCTTATAAAGAAGACAACAGTAATATGTAAAAGGATAAATGGTCCAACAATAATATAATAATCCCATCAATACAAGAGTTTAAAACATATTTTTAAATGTTTAAATGTGACATAGTGATTACTCACATGCAGCATCCACTGCGTGTCATTGTCTCAGAAACCAACACCTGACTTTGTTCTGCTGATGCTTCAAAGATATCTCTAGATCTAAGAAAGCAGGATACAACCATGTTTTTTTATGCTACACAACTAGTCTGCTGTGTTCACTTCAGCTGGTAAAATCTGAATAAGACAGACAAGATAGACGAGGGGTATGTATTTTGTTCACGTTTACATGTTTGGGGCACATACTGCTGTGAGGATAACTTGGGCTTAAAAAGAAATAAACAGAAGTTTCTTGCATGCATTAATCTTACTCTCCAGCAAACACTAATTATTTAATGAACAAAGAGGCAATCTCTCCCTACATTTTAATGAGAAAATCCTCTGGCGTCATCATTCTGTTACTAGTGTCTTTAGGAGGCAGCATCTATTACTTTATAATTACAGCTTTTGTTTTAGAGGAGACTCTAAAAGTATGGAGACCTAAATTTTGTAAAGACCAATGACATGCACCATGATATAAAAATATAATGCATGATATAACAGATCTGATGTTCACTTTGACCTAAAAAGGTTGAGGAGACAGGAACCTATTTTAACACTATGCATTGAACCATAAGCTCCATAACAGTTCAACATTCAATTATCTATGCTGTGCACATTGAAATTAATCATTTGTAACCGTAGATTGACACAACTCATTATACCTTGAGACTAAGCCACTTCTGCCTCTGATATCACTGGTTGAGTTAGGAAATAGGTTGCTGTAAGTAAATCAGGTGCAGTGCTTTAATGTTATGCATAAAGGCCCTAGTGACAGACATGCCACCCCCATGTCTCTCATTAATTCCTCAGTTCAGTGGGCTGTGGATACACGCAACAGACTGACATGGGAAAAAGAGATTTACCAGTGACAGTTAATGCTTTGGGTGTTTAGCCTACCTATTCGTTGCTATAGTTTTTGCTTTGATGCCGCCTATCACCAGTGCAGAATACATTTATCCATATCCTTTTCCCTGTGAATAGCGTCATGGCAAATTACTATATGTGCTCTTATATCACCAAAAATCTAAAATACAGCATTCACATGAGTATGAATATGGAGGGGTCTAAGTTTATAGTACATTTTTGTATAATTGCATTCAGGTTGATTTAGTCTTTAATAGCTTTTGAAAGCTCAGTGAAAATATCCAACATGCCTCTGATACCTATTGCATGTCCTGCTACAACAGAAACATTGCAAAATAAAGGAATGGACCAATACTGGCCGACTACAATATTCCTCACTTCATTTGAAATCATTGTTTATTTTCTTAAACAAATTCCACCAATTGACAAATGCTGAACTCAAGGCCTCTTCAATACCTTTACAGTGAAAAGCAGCAAATATATGATACACATTTAAACAGTACCTTTAAATTAATTGGCTTTTCAACAAGATTAATCAGATGGACAGTAAATATTTAATTTACAATAAATAAAAATAACCATGAGCAATATGAACACATATCTACATTATACCATAAAACAGACATTAGACACAGATTCAAGTGTTAAGGAGATCATTTTCTTGAAAACTGAAAGAAACTGTAAATCCAATCAGCTTATGAATTAAGAGAGGCTTCAAAAAGGGCGTACAGATATTGTCTGTGCTACTTAGGTTAAGGAAAATCATCATCACCATCAGCACCAACATTAAAAAAAGATTAATTTTAAATAAAATTAATCTAGACTCTAGTAACTAGAGTAAAGTTACATTAAGTACATTGACATTCAGAGTAAAAAAGTCCTTACAAAACATTACTGTAAGTACAAAGTGTGAAAAATATTGTATTTTCCCCATTATAAAAAGTGCCACATTAAACAAGGCAAGTGGAGTCGCTTCATATGAAACAAATGGATTGACTGGCGACACGATGCATACATAAAATCATTTGAAAAGTGTTGGTTTTTAAATTGCATTCATTAAAACCAACATGCTACAAAATTTAATTTTGCTGTCAAAAGTCCGTGTTTTACCAAAAGTCAGTGTAAAACCACAGTGCACAAAGCTGGGGCTTTGTAATATTGAGACACATTCCCAGCAGTGACTTTTCACATCCAACACTTTTTAAACCAAAGCTGTAGTTAGGCAGTCTGCCTGGTACAAAATGGAAAGTACTCATTTGGACAGGGACCAGTGCAGGTGTCTGCTACACTGTTGTGACAGATAGGAAGGCATTATGTACTTTGGAGTCTTCCTGAACTCTTGCTCCATGGCTCATTAGCTCCTGAATAGTCATCCAGTTATCCAGGATTTTTTTGTTTCGCTTCTTCAGCATCTTTTTGTGACTTAGTTCCAAGATATTGATCTCCTTCCTGCCCTCAGTGCTGCTAGTTGGTCCCTCTTTCAAGCACTCAAGACGACTCTTCTGCATGAACTCCCTCCTTTTCCTTTGCTCTCTCGCTCGGGCCAAATGCTTGCTTCCTCTCCTCTTTGCTCCAGTAGCGGCCCATTTTCATCTCACTCATGGCATCATCATCAGTGGTCATGCCACCACTCCTCTCTTCTCTAATTCTCAGAGCCCTTTCCCTTAGGATTCTGTCACGGGCAGGTCTTCGAGCAACGTAGCGCGTGCCGTCTGCTCGAACTTTGACCTTCCACTCAAGACGGGGTTCCCCAGGGCGCCCACTTCGGTGCCCGGGATCTCTACAGACACTGAGCAGACTTAGCTGACTCTGGGAATACTCCAGGGATGAATGTTGCTGTAGCAGCTGCATGTAGCTCTGCAATACAAAAAGAAACATTAAGAAAATAGTCTCAAAAGTGCTTAAAGATTTTCTTACAAAGTAACACCTATCTTTGGTGTATCAACATAGTGACCACTGTGAAATTAGACATGGATTAGTCAACAGAATAGTTATAAAAGCCTGTGGATAGATCCTAAACCTTGCAGGCTAATCATGCCACAGTATTTTGCAGTTTTCAATAAAGAAGCTGAGCTAAACCAAAGGTACAGCCTGGAGACTATCTTACATGTACTGTACCTACCTGAAGTTGTCTGGAACCCGCTTGGCTGTGATAAGGACTGGGTTGATATGCTGATGGATAAGGAAGGCCTCTTCTTGATTCCCTTGTCCTCCCTTTCTTCTCACATCTCTCATCGTCTGCGGGAAGAGCAGGGTCTGACTCAGATCTTGAAGGATTGCTCTGGTCTGGACTGCTGGAGATGACTGGGGCTGAGTCTGCCGTTCTGCTGCGACTGAGTGCACTCTGGGGCTTGGGGATAGGGATGGGACTGGACGAGGAAGAGGAACTGAGGTTTTTCTGGTTGGTGAGGCTGATGTGTCGCTGCAGAGAGTGATCGGGTGATTTCTCCATGCCAACAGGTGTGGACCGTGCACTCTCTGCTGTGTTGTAGGCACTGGAACTGTCCTTTTTCTTCTCACTATCTGATCTTTCCGGATGTTCATGGATGTCAGCCAGCCTACCATGTCGTTTGTGTCCATCTTTGGGGCTTCGTCCTGGAGAACAAGATGTGGGTGGTGAAGGCTGATTGGACTGGCGGAGATGGTGGGCTTGCATTATGCTCTGACACTCCAGCTCAATACTACGTAGTTCTTCATTCAACATCCTCAACTCATGCTCCATGCCTCCTTCTCCAGCACTGTTTCCACCGTCTTCATCCCCAGCGCTCTGCTCTGTAAGACTGCACTCTATACTGTGTCGAATGGAGTACACCCCACACTCCACCCCATTGCGGATTTGACATTTCAGTTCGAGAAGTTGTTGGAAGCGGTTCTCTAAACCTAGCATTGGAGTGCTCCCATTGCGGATACCCCCTACCCCTTCATTTTCTTGGCCCTTTGAACGTGTCCTTGGACTCTTGTTGTGCGGATGCTCTGCCCGCCATCTCTCTCTCAAGCAATGAGCTGGACTTCTCCTCTGCAGCCGGGCCAAAAGAGGCTGGTGATCTGGACTGTCAGTGCCATGTCCAAACCCACTGTCTTTGTCTTGATTGTTTGAGGAACAAGTAGCGGTGTCCGTTGTCATCTCCTCCTCAAGTTGAAGCTGATAAAACAAAAAATAACTTGTTACTTGTGTGTTTTAGCCAATATATGTAAAAGAAAAATAGCCTTCTAAGGAGACACAATATATGGCACTGTCTGAGATTGTGTGGATAAGGTATCAAGTTGATATCAACCATGACATTATCTTCATGATGGAACCAAACGTAAGTTAGAAGAAGAGTTGCTTTACAATTCTGTTTTATAAAAATGAACAAACAGTAGTACAAGACAAATTATTTGAAGAATTGTAAGTTTTTATTTTTTTTATATTGCCTCTTTAGTTTTGTATTATTCAGGAATACAGATGCATTTTACTCGCCCTTGATTAGATACAGAAAATGTTAGGTGTTGAGTTCAAATTTAGATGCTCACTCATGTACTTGCTTTAGCAGTAAATCTCCTACTTTATTGTTTCATCCCCTGCCTCTCTAATAGCTTTGTGCCAATCCTGTCCATTGTATTTATTGGCTCTTACCTCTTTTCTTCTGTCAAACTTTTGGTCTTTCTGCTTTCTCCTCTGCTCCAGGATTTCCATCTTCAGCTGTACAAGCTCCTGTTGGTCGTCATCCAGCCAGACCTCATCCTCAAGCTGAAATCACAACAACTTGTCAAAAATACAGTATCTCTTCTTGCGTGGCGTGTTTGTGTGTGAGACTTCAGACACTCATGCTGCCAGTTAAAGGAAAACACTCATAGCAGGTGTCTGTTTTTATTTGACAAAACCGTGGTTGTCAAAGCAGGGCAGACAGCCTGTTTGTGTGTGTTTACCTGCATTTCTGGCCTTGTCACTAGTAGAATTATGCTCCGTGTGTCTTCGCTTGACAACAGAGCAACTGCCTTTTGTCTGTCATGAACGTCACACCCATTTATCTGTGCATAAACAAAATGTAAATGGTTACAATAGTGGACACAAACATGGATTCTTTTATATTAGCACATTTTATTTCTGTTTTACCACCATTAGTAAATGGCATGCATTTATATAGCGCTTTTTGCACCCTTCTCAGGCACCCAAAGCGCTTTACATCGTGCTTCCACTCACCCCATTCACACACATTCACACCTGGGGCAGGCAGAGATGGGGGCTGCCACACAAACAGCGCTCAACCTTCTCCTACCACCACCAAACACACCTCTACAGTCACACACATTCATACACCAGTGCTACGGACACTGGAGGCAAGGTGGGTTAAGTGTCTTGCCCAAGGACACAACGAAAGTATGAACAGGGCAGAGCGGGAATCGAACCGCCAACCTTCCGGTTATAGGACGACTGCTCTACCACTGAGCCACTCCGTCCCATTAGTCTTCTCTTCACCTTTCTACCAAATCTATTTCCTGTATTGACATCTCCTGACTCATACAGCTGTAGGAGAAGCGTGGGTAGGCGGCGCACTCTACTATTGTGAAGTCAAACTTGATGAGAATCTACTCCCATTTACACAATTAACTGTTGTTGGACAGGTGGCGTTCATCTTTGCCTCACTAGAGTAATGGGGCTGTCAGAGCGAGATAATAAGAGCAGCAGTACAGCAGGCCTTGCTCTTACACAATCGTTCACACTATACCAAGGGATTGGAGCCGAGTTAATGACATCCGCTCCTTTTCAGGGTTGAGATGTTGGAGGTCTGTCAAACTGTGTGATGCTTTGGTATTTATCATACATTTATACTTATTATGCAGGGGTGTGCAGGTTATGGATGCAGAAAAAAAATAAAATAAATACCTTCTAGCCTTCTAGTCTATAACATAACATTTCCCATATATATTAATTAAAGATATCTTGCTTGTTTTTGTGTCTCACTAAATACACTATTTTTCCTAAGCCTGGTGAGTGTCATGTGACAAAGGTTAGACAATTACCTGTACAATTCGATCTCCTTCCTTAATACGCCCATCTTTAGCAGCTAAACTGTGTGGTTCCACCTGCACAATGACATAAAATAAAAATCCACCATTATAATCTTCTAGAGTTTCTAGTGGTCTAATGAGACATTGCATACATTACAGAACAAATGTGTACAAAGAATTTCAGGTGCCTTGTCTGAGCTATGGGCTACTTCAGTATACAAGAATAAAGAAACCCGAGAAGACAGTAGTGATGTATATTTATTAACTTACATTTTATCTCATCTCTAATTTGACTGATCATTGATATACTGATTGAGGCCTCTAAATTAAACGGTAATTATATCAGACTTTGTGATTTGCAAAACATAGCAACGTCAGTCCATTGAATCAATATAGCATTGTTTTGTGATGAAACCTGTGATTTACCCCCCAGTACTTCCAATATGAAGTATTTTTATGACTGTACCACAGTGTTACCTGTTCCTTATGTTTAGTATAAAGAACATTACAGAATATTTTTGTGTTTCCGGCTCATGTTTTGTGGTTTATAATTCTGGAGTATGTCAAACTTTGCAGGTTTTGAAGTGAGCTTGACTTATGCCTCTCACACAAGCAAAGACACACATGGAAAACAATGCCAACGCTATAAAAATAACATGTCACAAGTGTTTACATCACGAGAATGTGTGTATTCTAGTTGGATGAGTGAACATTTCATAAGCATCCCAGTGGAAACACGTATACTCCGAACACTCAACAATCATTTCACCGACTTTGTTGTTCTTGCATTGAAGATCAAATGAGAAAGCGGCATAGGGCTCCTCAGTGGAACAAAGAAAAAAATAAAAAATTATGCTTCTCTAAAGTCTCACCACTACCACACTGTACATACATATTAATGAGGGGAATTAGCATTTCTTTTTGACGTACAAAAATAGATGTTTTCACGTTCTGTCGAAGTTTGGCAGGTTCCTATGTCTTGTTGTCTGCACTTTTGTGTTAACATTTAGAGTCTGTAGTTGTTTCAACCAGAACAGGTGCCAAACCAGTGGAACAGCGAGCGATGAATATAAATAAGGTACAATAAGAAGTAAAACACATCTGCATGTCTGCATGTCTCCATACAGCCTTTTAAAGATCTATATTTTTTATAGATCTATTTATAGAGATAGAGCACCATTCAGATTGCATTGCCACTTATTGGTTGTGGACTATATCAAATCTTTTCCATGTATTTTAAATTTGACTTTTATTTCTGTAAAGAACTTTGAATGGCCCAATGTATGAATTGTGCTATATAAAGAAATTGCCTTGCCTGGGGTGTGCAATGGAATTGAACTTGCACCTGGAGTATTTCAGCTTTTGTGCGTCATTTATTCAGGTTTGCCTTTAAAGTGCAATTGCTGTCATTGTTTTTTAGGAAAGACTTCATTCTAAGCCAAATAAAATGTAAAGCGCTTTTTCTTAGTTCCTTTGCTTTGTGTGTTTGGCATTCAGAGCAGATAGTGGAGTGAAAATGTGTCATTTGCCATATGGTGGAAAGTAATGGTTGTTGCACAGAGCTAATTAAAACCTTCAATTAAAACATGTTAAAGGGGCAGGAAAAAGTAATGTCAGGAAGGGAATCACATTTCAAACCTGACTTCCTTTTGGGCCAAATAAGTTTGAATGGGTAAACATTTTCTTTCTTTAATCAGTTGGGCCTCTTTCAATTTGTCAAGATGAAAATTTAAATAGGATTTTATGTTATCTTTTAATAAGCTTTGCTCCAAAGAAACACATGACTAGACTTTGGGAAAAGTCCCAAATAGTCCATAGAAGATTCATTATTAATATTGAACCCCATTTAAGAAGCAACTTCAGTTCTCACCTGGCTCACATAAATAGCCATGTCCTCCTCATCGTCGGTTCTGTAGCACAGCGTCAGCCCCAGCTTCTCCTGACTGTTCTGCCGACACAACTCCACCTCCTGTTAAGTACAAGCACAAACAAACCAATTAGCTGTTAAATAGTTATATTTTCCCATTGGTGTTTATGTTATGGCCATCATGCTTTGTAAATGGAATAGAAATAAATGTAAAATGTACAATTGACCGGTCTCTCAACCAGAGCAAAATGAGCTCATAGTCACAGCAATATGACCAAATGACCAAACAGCCCTGACACATTTATGCAAGGACTGCTATTGTATTGGGCAGCGAGATGTTGGCAGCAGATCATTTAAAATCTGGTGAGCTGGTTCTTTCATATTGGAATTGTTTGTTCACCACGTCCCACTGATACCCTCCACGCAGTTCACCAGTTGGCACCACTCAAAGATTCACATGGTGCATTATACAGTACATCCCACCAACACCAGCAGACGCCTAATGCTAATTAGCACCTAGCAGGGCTCTTCATGGTCATGATTTTATGGCTAGATGTGCAGTAAAACAATTTGTAGAATATATTAGCATTGGGAGATTTTTGAAAACATAATTTTAACCATTAAATTCCATTTTCAAGATAAATTATTTAGATTTTTTTAACATTTTGCTTTTGTCACCCACACAGTGCCCAATTTCACAATAGCCCTTGACAGTTCTTAGTGTATTTCATATTATGGCACGCAACAATGAATATATACCAACACAGAGTTACAAACAGCCCCAGTATGTGGTCTGTACATCAATAGAACAACAACCGGTCTCTATGAAATTGACCCCAGTGGTGACATACAGTGGAGCGTTGGTGGGCTATAGTGATGGTATTTCTAATGCCTTCCAAAAGAAATGTCTCTAAATTTAGTCCATTTCCCTTCCACTCCTTCCTTCTGATCTCTGCTGTGTACAAAGGTAATCACATAAAGATAACTCTGGGGGTTATTGGTATTAACCCCATGCTGCCAAATTCATTTCAGTTTTGTGAAGTTGGGATGTGGGGATAAGGAGTAAGAAAAAGGCTTCCAACCCCCTTTTTTCTCTCATGGGAAAACACGATAGCAAAGACTGACAGGGGAAGTAATTAATTTCTGTGGCATTTAACCCCCTGTGCAGACAGCCTTGACCTTCCAAGGTTGGGTGTGTAAGGAGTTTATAATATTGTTGCACTTGAGCTAATCTCGTCCACCCACACTACTGTGGTTTACTACACCGGAAGGACTAAACAGAGCTTGGAACTTAATATCGCTGCATGTTTGAAGGTGAGCTTTTTTATTTTTTCTGAGTTATTCGGTGTCTTGTGGCGATATGAATCCCACCAGTTAATGGTTTCCAGATGTGTCAAGCTAAAACATGTAGAGAGGCTCAATTAAGGATAATTGGGTCATAATTTGGCACTGTGGGGTTTAGATTTTTTTTTTTACCAATAGAGACATGTCAAAAATAATTTTATAGTTTAAACATGCGAACTGTCCTGTTATTCTCCAGTCCATGTACTGTTTGAAGTAAATATAGAATGAAGATATACTTTAGAGACAATGGTGTAAATCCACCTTTCTTACACCATCTGTTAGAAACATCTTCATGCGGTGTTAGCATCACAAGATTTCATTCAAAAGAAATTGCTGCTTAATGTTCACTGGCTTTTTGCTTCCACATTGTACATGATGAAGTCCTCTCAGCTGCCACAATATCCCAGGATTACTTGAGGCATACTGTTCATACTGAAATCCTGCACACTGCTGTTTGTCTTTGTTACAGGAAAAGAATCTCAAGCCAACCATTGTGAAAGAATGTGAGTGTGCATGGTGTTTGCCCTTTTGTTACTATTGTCCAGGGTGTACAGCCCCTGTGATCCGTAAGGTAGAAAATAAAGGAATGAGCTGTATTGTTTAAGTTTAGTAAAGTTTGCTAAAGACATAGAGAATCCAATATTTGAACTTTTACATTGAAAATCCATAGCCATAAATCCATTATGTGTACAGTGCAACCTGAAAATATAGGCTGCCTCAGAAGTTGATTATTATATATCTTTTTGAATTAATTGTTTGTCACCAAAAGAAATGACAATTTTCCCAATTTTCCTATTTTAATAACATTATTAGTATTGATTAACATGTACCTTTAAATCTCAGTCTACAATTTATGCCCTATGATGTTGAATTGTGTGACAGATTTGACATGGCAGCAGAATTATGATTGAACCCACATGAACAATCAGCTTAAAGCAAAAAAAAAAAAAAAACCCTGTCAGTCAAACCTAATGTTCCTGGGAATGGCAGCCCTATTCTGTTTCATCCAAGAGGAAAGCCATTCATGTTTCAGTCAGATACACTTCGATAGACAGAGGTAAGTGTGATGTGGTGTGTACATCTGGCAGGTGGGGGTGCGGCCTTTTGGTCTCACACTGCCGCTATGACAAGTCATCCACCTCTGACACACTCCAGAGAATTTTTTTTCATTTTAGATGGCACCGTAAAGTAGACCACAGCTGGCAACAGAGGACTCCTAATGACTCAAAACGCAGCTCACTGAACCAGGAAGTACCTATTAAACCAAGGAAGATCACTAACAATAGCACACATTACTGTCACCAGGAATGACCACAAGGTCTACTGTATCACCTTGATGCACATCTTAATGCGCAGGTACAAACAATAGCTTTACTTCTGCAAAGTACCAAGAGTAATGTGCTTGTCTGCCTGCTCTCAGTGGCTACATTTCATTTAGGACAGAAAACTAATTGCAGAAATCCTATTTACTTGAACACACTTTAAATTTCTTGTGTTTTGCCTCAAGTCAAGCCATACTAAAATAGAGCAAACAATACTTGGCCTAAGCATCCCCCTTGCCCTTTAACAAATTCATCATTTCAAAGGGCCTGCCTGAATAGGCACACAAATATTGGTCTAATGAAATAATGTTCTTTTGATAGTATTTTATAAAGAGTGGTTGTCCTCATTAAACCCAGGGTCTCAGAGAACAATGCTGCCCACTTTCTTAAGAGGGCAGCTAATTTAATAGTATTGTGATGCAAGGTAATTCTATTGTTGGTGAAGGACTCGGAAGTACTATCCATTGGGCTCTATTGACAAGAAAATGTTCCAAAGCATCAATGCAACAAGGCCATTTTAACTAGTTTTCAAAAATAACTTAAAGCACATATGCATGTTCCAGTTTCTGTTGTATATTACCTCTGAATAATTTTGAAATAGTTTGTCTATAACTATTCCTTTAAGCTTGACAGATAAGTTTCCTTACCCTTAGGTAAGAACTACACATAGGCACTTTGAAATTTACTTTAAAATACTACTACTTTTTAACAGGTACATTTATAACAAGCACTTTAACATAACTATGATAGGTACTTTAAAATACGCATTATAAAATAAGTATAAAAGCAGTTTATTTAAGCATTAGCACTTTTAAAATAGGTAGATTGTATTGCATTGATTGTACTTTAGGGTAGTTAGGTTTTTTCAATGATGACTCTTACTGCACTGTCTAGGCAAGGCAAGACAACTTTATTTGTATAACACAATTGATAAATATAGCAATGCAGACAAACAGTCAGTTGTCATATGCCCAGTTAAACAGAATGGTTTTCAGCCTGGACTTTGTCAGAACATTGTCAGAGAAGAGGCCTGTCTCACCTCCTCTGGAAGACTGTTCCAGATTATAGCCGCATAACTGAAAAACTCCTTCTTGTTTAGTCCTGACCCTGGGCACCAGCAGGAGACCTGAGGTCCCCAGGGTCCGAGATGGTTCAGAAATGTACTTTGGCGCTGGGCAATGAAGAGCCTTAAACACCAGCAGAGCTGCTTTAAACTCTATCCTCTGAGAGACAGGAAGCTAGTGTAGAGACCTGAGGACAGGACTAAAATGGCTGTACTTTCTGGTCCTAGTCAGGACTTGAGCAAGGACTGTCTTCAAGATAGGAACTGAACCATTTGAAGGCATTTCAATACCCACTGTTTTGGGGACCATAGATAAAGAAATACTCCTACTACTGATGGTGCTGTACCTCATATTCGTATTCTTCCGTCCTGTCCAACTCTGCCGGAGTAGTGGATATGTATTCTGGACATTCATAAAACTCATGCTCCATTGTGTGGATTGAATGGCAACTAGAAATATAAACATACAAATAAAATAGAGAAAGAAATAATTACAGTTTGCAACAATGTCAATCTGAATTTACAACAGAACTTTGGAAAACCCAGTAAATGCATGAACCATTCCTAATTATATGTTATAACTGTCTTTCTATAATTTCTAAGCTTGGAGGTTTATAAAGCTAATTCATTTCATCTACTGGCTAACAAAGCCCTATAAATAGGAGTAGAATGGACATGGTGCCAGAATGCCTGCTCCATCAGACCATTGGCTTTTAATCGCCCAGCAAAAACTCCCATTAAAGAAAATGGATGTAGCACGCAGAAGCAATTACTGCATGCGGTTTGGCTCTGCATAATGATATCAGAGGACATAATGATGCTGGGGTTTTCCACTCTTCCAGAATTAAAAGACTAGTATAGCAGCCTCAAGGAAGCTTCAGGGTTCATTTGAAAATTACACATCTGCTTTAACAAATACATTCTCATAATCTTTTACCTGACCTTGATTGAAAGTGTGAAATCAACGTTGTCCATGCACTGTGGTGTCTGTGTGCTATGGCCTTTGTAACTTTCAATATCCTTACCTGTCAGACAATAGGAATGGACAGATGTCGGGAACAGGTGGAGTAGCGGGCCGTAATTTGGCCAACGCCATGATGTGCTCAAAGGTGATGTCCGTTTGAGTGCAGACATCCACCACACACACGTCCTGTGGCGAGCCGGTGTGTGTGTGTGCAACTGTGGCTCTGGTGGGTGTGTGCCGGAGGACCTGGACAACAATGGGGTCCCTCCTGATGGCCTCCACCACTGCCCCTTCATGGTCAACCTTGGAGAAGTCACGCCCATTCACCTGAGGAGACAATAACATAGTTATAGTTACACAGTGCAATAACATATAGAAAAATCTTGACCAGATCAGCAACTAGGCTACATGGAAATTGATTTGGGGAATGCAAGTCTTAGTGGCAATACAATCTGCAAAGAACCTTTCCTGTGCACATTTATAAGTGCTCACTGTGTGCTTAAAAAGCCTCATTTATCCAGGTGCAATCTGACAAAAATGTCTTCAGAAAAAAACAACAACTAAAGGCTAAGGGCTTTTTTAAAAAGAGCAGTGGAGCTGTAATTTCTGATACAAAGTGCTCATTATAAACTCTTTTTTTAATACAATTTGCTGGTAAAATTGCAAGAAGGTTTTTCAGATAATGTTCATTCTAGAGACCCATTTATGGAAACACATTTTCCACACATTTTCATTACAAGCTATACTATAGTGATGCACACTCTCTCACATCTTAGTAAAACTATAAAAATCAATCTTGTGATCAATAAAATGCACTTTTTGCAATTTCTGGTGCATTAGTTATGAACTCTAGTTGAAATGGGCCAGTGACCATTGCTGACAAAAGATAGAAGTAAGCTGAAAAATGGCTGTATTTCCTGCAGGAAAAAGTAATGTGGTTTGATGACCCTTTATTTGTCACTATCACTTTGTTCAAATAAATCTTTTACAGATGCATGTTTACATTGCATTCCTACCATTAGGCTCATTAGAGGAAGAACGATGACTTTTCTGTCATAGTGTCATAGTTAGATGAGGAGCAGAAGGTGCCTCTTGCTCCACAGGGAATATCAGTTTTTGCATGCAGCACATACTGGATTTGTAAGTTCAGAACAGATTTTACCCAAAGGGGAGAAGTGGGAATGAGGTGTGCTTGCTGTCACATGACAGCTGCCAATTTAAAAACACACATAGAGCTCTGCATTCGCTCCATCTTTTGCAGGCACACTGACGCTTGCTCAAACCAATTAAAATGCTCTAGTGCCCAGCTTTGCACTCGAGTTAATTTTCACTCTGTCACATCTCAGAATTGATTGTTTGCATTGATTTTTGGGTGTCTTAAAGTGTCAGAGTGTTTGTCAAAGTGGAAGCACATCATTACTGGTTAAACAACTTGGGAAAATAAAGAGCTACATTTTGTAGTGCTCAGGACATTTTCAGAAATGCTGTTTTATCATTTAAATGTCTGGTTGTTTTATAGATAACCATTAAGTGTTAAGAACAGATTGAAATCTCATCACTAGATTTAACAATCCAATGTAACCCCAAAGGCATGTCTAACAAAGTATGGAGGAAGTTCCACAACATGTTTAAGTTGTAATGAGGTCCAGATGGACACATTAATCTCCTGTTAGAGCCAATGCACTGAGATGCAGGGAGTGATTGTGGTGGCTACACCTGCCTGTGTGTTTACCTGCTGTTGCTCACTATTCAATCTGCCTGTTGATGAGCTAACTGGGGGCTGATTAATAGCCAGCAGATGTGACAAAGACTGGGGATAATGGCTCAGAACGAGCAGATTTTATGTGCTGCCTCTGTGTCTTTCACACATTTGGTTCATCATATACACTGCATTTATAAAGCATTACTGATAATTAAACCACAAATGAGGAGATAAAGAGAGGCAAAAAGATGAAAAAAGGCAGCGAGACAATTGAGATGCTTACAGTTCATAATGCATAATCACTCTTTTGATGAGAATAAACAATTCTTTTCTGTCTATTGTTTGGGATTACAATGGTGTCTGCAGTGGGATTTCATGATCTTCCCTCTGGCTTTGTGTGAGTGTGTTAGCATGCATGTGTGAGCTCAAGATGCTCTCAGAGACATGTAGGTGTGCGGTTTCCATCACTATCAAGAAGTAATTCCATTTTGATTACAAGTTCCCTTCAACATTACTCAAGTGTGCTCCTGTGGCCGAGCTGACAGCCAGACATTAGCAACATTGCGTCATCCCACCTTTCCCTCCTAGCTCCATAAGAACACTAACAATGGCCTAAATAATCCAAAGGGGTCCATAGGGACTGCCATAATAAAACAACAATGTACTGTAGTTTAGCCTTCATATACGTCTCAAGTTAAAGGTTACCATTGCCAATAAAAATGTTTCCCAGTAGTCTTAAAACGCAAGCCTTCCTGTCCTAACACTGCGTCCAGGAGGGCAAGGTTTATAGTGAAGAGTTGGCAAAGACTGAACATACAGTATATGTGTTAAGAAAGCACATAGACTGAAAGAAACATTGATTTGCAAACTAAAAAAATAATGCCATAAAGCCTTCTGTAGCTATTTTCTGCTTTTTTTTAATAGTTTTTAATTTTTACTTCTTTAATGGAATGTTTTTCATCTCTTTTTATCTTGGTGTACTTTTACTGTAACATTAGACATTTTATAACAGAATCTATTTATTAATAATAATAATAATAATAATAATAATAAAATAATATAAATATTATCAGTGTTTAGTTAACATCATGAACGAGTGTTTAAGCCAACCTTTAATATAGCATAAGGGTTTATAAGGTACCTGCTAAGATGACTATAATGTTTTTTCCACTTTTGGTCCCAACAGTAATGATAAGGAAAGCCAGAAGATAAGTGTGTGTGTGTGTGTGTGTGTGTGTGTGTGTGTGTGTGTGTGTGTGTGTGTGTGTGTGTGTGTGTGAGAGTGTGTGTGTGTGTGTGTGTGTGTGTGTGTGTGTGTGTGTGTGTGTGTGTGTGTGCGTGCGTGCGTGCGTGCGTGTGTGTGTGTGTGTGTGTTTGCTGCATAGAGAGATAACACCATGACAGAAAGCACTCAACCTCACGACTACATCTGACAGATATGGTGTTATTGAGAGCAAATGGAGGCAAACACATACATTTGAGCAGTACTTCAGCTCCCCACCGACTTGAAACAGCACTACAATAAGGGCTGTTTGCATTAACCGTGTTTGCCTGCCCTGCCACTCGGAGGCGGGTAAAAATGACGCACTGAACAATAAACTACCGAGGAGACCCTCTTTCATAAAGATGCGATACAAAACCAGCTGTCTTTCCTCAGCAATCCTTTCAACTAGGATTTTGGTTAACCTCAGTGCAACTCAAGCTGGACTTCATGAAAATCCCCATATTGTAATGAATGAAGTAGCTCAGGTGACACCTTTCAATAATCTACCAAATCTAATTTCACTTTCTCCTGATGCTGGTGTCATACCGTCTCTCGATGTTGTCAGGCGATGCAAACAGTCAACTGAATCCTATTGACCTGTGTCTTGAATGTGATGAGAATACTACAGTGATATTTATGCTTATCTGACAAACACTACAGGAATGCACTGACATAACATACTGTAGGTAATGCTTTGGTTGGTAACAATAAGCATTAAAATAATTAGTCTCTATTTTTACCATTTTTTATTCTTTTTATTGCATGAAATCTGTTGCAGGTGATAATACTAAAAGGTCATTCTTAATTTATCATTTATGTAAAAAGACCAGTTTTCTCATCTATAATATACTTATTATCTGCATTTTGGTAACATAAAGCAATCAGACTGTAATATTTTTTTATTGGACAAAAAAGCCTTAACAACCAAAAATCTATTATACAAGATAATTTTGGCACATGACTATGTGCATGTTGTTACTGAGTGGGTGGAGATGTGACTCGATTTTCAGCTGCACTATATGTACAACCATTTATGGTACACCAGCCAAAGAATACAAGCTACAAATCGCTGGATGCTTAGGACTATTATACACTTGTACAAAACGTCAAATAAAACACTATGGAGCACCTAGAGTTAGACCTATATACTATCTATGAGTTAGACACAGGTTGGTTAAGGAACAGTGCTTCCTCTTTAATAAATGACTTATGCATTGTAAAAGCCACACACAGTAAAGTAAAAACAGTGTTAACATTAATGAAATAATATGGATTTAAAGTAGTGCACATACCACCTCAAGGCTGTGAAGGCTATCACTTCTTAGCGTTCTTGCTTCATCTGCTGATGGCAAACAACACCGCACCAACATACATGAGTAGAACGTTAACGGGAATACTGACTGTTCTAAACACAACTTTGTGTCATTAACTAGTGCATATTTGAAAAGGAAATACTAGTTATACTGATGTTGCTTGGGGAAGTGTTGCTTTAAGTGAAAATCCCATCACTTCAATGGTAAAATCCATAAATCCGTACAATTACCCCAATTTGAGGCTGACTGAAATGACTCTTGGAAGTAAATTACTGCTGTGTACCAGGATCCTTTTGACCTATTTTTAGCTGAGTCCTACATCCCACACCACCCACTTACTCACAGTGGGCTGGTGAGCTCTAGGTTTTATTTATTTTTTTGCTCCTTGTGGACGAAGCTAGTGAGGATAAATACATGCATTTTGACACAGTGTAAGTGTAAGAACAAGCTACAAGGACAGGTGATGCTAATTTACATTTTTTTTTGTCATTATACGATTTACACAGAGAATTTTTTTTTTTTACTTCCACTTTGACTGGAATACATTTGCAGGAGTAATGCACCAACACTTGGTCAATGGCCAATCTTCTAGAGTTGCTACCTGTGTCACTATTGGAAGTTTTGAATAGGCAGCAAATGTGTTGGTTAATGTACATTTACATTTACATTTATTCATTTAGCAGACGCTTTTATCCAAAGCGACTTACATTACATTACCAGTGTTACAGTCACTGGAGGCAAGGTGGGTTAAGTGTCTTGCCCAAGGACACAACGACAGTATGAACTGTGGGGAGAGCGGGAATCGAACCCACTACCTTCCGGTTGAAAGACGACTGCTCTACCACTGAGCCACTGCCGCCCGTAGCAGGGCATGTAATGTATAGGACATAACACCTAAGGCGGGGGTGGCCAACCCGCGGCTCGCGAGCCTCATGCGGCTCTTTAACTAGTTTCATGCGGCTCTTCAGGAGCTGTCACATGACATGCGTCAAAAATGCTTGGCTGGCGCTGTCATCCACTCCCCCTACAGCTAGATGGCACACTGACCATGTAAGCCTGTTTCAGTGACGTCAAACGAGCGACGAGAGAATCTTTGGTGTGACATCATTTGTGTTGTAAACAATTTCCTTCAAGTTACCTCTTGAAATGGCAGGGAAAAAAAGCACAGCCAAACGAAAATATGAAGAAGAACACAGGACGTTTTTGCCAGAGTGGGAGAGTTTATATATTTTTTTTAAACGTAATGGCAAGCCGATCTGCTTTATATGTCACGCAGCATTAGCGCATTTCAAAGCTTCAAATCTTCAGCGTCACTTCAGCTCACTCCACCCTAACATCGAACAGGAATTTCCAAAAGGGACTGAACTTCGCAAGAACAAGTTGGTCGCTTTGAAAAGCCAGGCAGAAAAGCAGGTGCAGTGTGTGTGAGACAGTGCACACAATGTTAACTGTTGAAAGTTACTGATATTATCATGTTGGTGTGGTTATTTTCATTAGATCTGGCTGAGCAGAGGTCTGTGTATGCGTGCATACATGATTAAAAGATGATGTTCATGTGTACCCATGTGTATGATGTGGCTCTTTGCAGTAACACAGAAAAAAAAGTGGCTCTTAGTCTCTTACTAGTTGGCCACCCCTGACCTAAGGCGTGCTTTCTGAAATGGGTTCAGGTATTACAGTAGGTTATTAAGGCAATTTTTAGAAAGTTTTTAGAAAGTTGAATCATAAAACTCTAATTAGGCCCGAGTCGGTGATGACCGGGAGGGCCTATTGTTTTTGCTCGGATTTTTTTTTTTTTTTTTTTTTCTTCCGACCCAATGATCCTAAATTTGACCCAGTGAACATGCACGAAAAGTCATTTTATTGGTCCCAGACTTCAAGCTCGGCGAAAAATTTATGTATTTGAAGTCGCGAAAAAAATACGAAAAATGACTCAGTGGCGACCCCTACAAAATCAAAATACATTGGGCCTATGGAAAGTGAAAGTAACTTTTTTCCAACGTAGAAAAATGAAACTTGGTATATCCATAGGACACCTCAGGGCAAACAGAAAAGTCAATGACAGTCACACCCTAAGCTTAACAGGAAGTCCGCCATGTGGGGTGAAACGCATGGCCACTAAAATCGCACCCCTTGCGCAGAAAGATGCAAATCATTGTGTTTTAATCTAAATGGCCCCAAATTTGGTGAGTATCATCTAGACACGAGTGCCAACCAAAGTTGTAACTTTGTTGTTGATATCTTATCGGGTATGGGTGTGGCAAGCCTGTAACGAGGTGGCCATTTTTGTGAAAATAAACGTCTCTTAACTCTCAAACGCCTTCTCGGATCGAGTTGGACCCAAAAGGCGTTTGTGCACATTCATGACCTGAACACAAAAATATGTAAATAAAAGGGTTATCTTTAGAAATGGCTCTCCAGCGCCCCTACAAACTTATAATGGGACCCAAGAATTTAGTTTGTTATAGAGACATAAAATTTGGTACACACATCTCTTATGTCATGACGAGCATAAAAGCCAATGACAACCACCCCTATCTATAAATGTGTTGCCATAGCAACGTCCCAAAAATGTGAAAAAGTCAATGGGAAGTGAAATTTTTAGTTTGTTGTAGGCAAATAAAACTTGGTACACACATCCACCATGGGCTTATGAACAAAAAAGCCAATGGGGACCACACCCTATCACACACAGGAAGGCGGCCATTTTGAATTGAAAATGTGAACCGACTTAAAATACACCTCTTTTTTAAAAGTACACAGAGAATAGCTGCTTCATTCCACAGACACCAAACTTGGGCAAAATGAGCTAAACACATGTATGTAAAATAGACAAGTGTTTTTCTAGACTTTTTTGCTCGAGTTATATTTTTTTATTATAATTCGGTATATATTTTTTTATTATAATTTTTCTGCAAAATGATCCTCAATTTGACCCAGTAAACGAACAACTAAAAGTCATTTTTATTGGTCCCAGACTTCAAGCCCGGCGAAAAATTTATGTATTTGAAGTCCCCGAAAAAAAAAATACGAAAAATGACTCAGTGGCGGCCCCTAGAAAAGTTAAAATACATTGGGCCTATGGAAAGTGAAAGTAACTTTTTTCCAACGTAGAAAAATGAAACTTGGTATATCCATAGGACACCTCAGGGCAAACAGAAAAGTCAATGACAGTCACACCCTAAACTTAACAGGAAGTCCGCCATGTGGGGTGAAAGGCGCGGCCACTAAATTTGCACCCCTTGCGCAGAAAGATGCAAATCATTGTGTTTTAATCTAAATGGCCCCAAATTTGGTGAGTATCATCTAGACACATGTGCCAACCAAAGTTGTGACTTTGTTGTTGATATCTTATCGGGTATGGGTGTGGCAAGCCTGTAACGAGGTGGCCATTTTTGTGAAAATAAAACGTCTCTTAACTCTCAAACGGCTTCTCGGATCGAGTCGGACCCTAAAAGGCGTTTGTGCACATTCATGACCTGAACACAAAGATATGTAAATAAAAGGGTTATCTTTAGAAATGGCTCTCCAGCGCCCCCTACAAACTTATAATGGGACCCAAGAATTTAGTTTGTCATAGAGACATGAAATTTGGTACACACATCTCTTATGGCATGACGAGAATAAAAGCCAATGACAACCACCCCCTATCTATAAATGTGTTGCCATAGCAACGTCCCAAATATGTGGAAAAAGTCAATGGGAAGTGAAAATTTTAGTTTGTCGTAGGCAAATGAAACTTGGTACACACATCCATCATGGGCTTATTAACAAAAAAGCCAAAGGGGACCACACCCTATCACACACGGGAAGCCAGCCATTTTAAATTGAAAATGTGAACCGACTTAGAATACAACCTCTCTTTTAAAAAACAACAGAAAATAGCTGCTTCATTCCACAGACACCAAACTTGGGCAAAATGAGCTAAACACATGTGTGTAAAATAGACAGGCGTTTTTCTTGTCGTTTTTGCTCGAGTTATATTTTTTTTTATTATAATTAGTTTTTTTTTTTTTATTATAATTTTTCTGAAAAATGATTTTCAATTTGACCCAGTAAACGTGCAACTAAAAGTCATTTTTATTGGTCCCAGACTTCAAGCCCAGCGAAAAATGTATGTATTTGAAGTCGCTGAAAAAAAAATACGAAAAATGACTCAGTGGCGACCCCTAGAAAAGTCAAAATACATTGGTTCTATGGAAAAGGAAAGTACATTTTTCCAATGTAGAAATACAAAACTTGGTACATCCATAGGACACCTCAGGGCAAACATAAAAGTTTATTACAGCCATACCGTAAACTCAACAGAAAATCTACTATGTTGGGTGGAATGCGTGACCACCTAAATCGCTTTTCATCTAAACAGCTCCAAATTTGGTGAGTATCATCTAGACACATGTGCCAAAAAAGTTATCAATTTGTTTTTTGTTACATTTGTGGCTGTGGTCGTAATGAGTCTGTGAAGAGGCAGCCATTTCTTTGGGAAATAAATGCCATTTCCCAATTGCCAGGATCCTTCCTTTGGAGGAGGCCCCTCCAGAGCCACGGCTAGAGTCTTAGAAAACTCCTCAGAATCCTTTTACCGCGAAGTTAACGCTTTAAAGCACGAAATGCGATCCTCCGAGTGCATGTGTCCCCGCGGTTTCAAGGGAGGCGAGGGCCTTTATCGCCGCTTGCGGCTTTAATTCTAATTATTTTTCCATTTAACAGCACAAACAAATAAAATGAATTTTGCACTTGTCTTGCAAAGTATGGAGAAGTCAACACAACCGTATATGACCTCTTCAAACTGAGCCACTGACCCCTGAAAGTAAAACTTGAAGGTGCACCTCTTTTTCTCACTGTCTCGTTCTTGATATCTGAAAAGCCTGACACAACTACATGTTAAGTCTACGTTTTATGCATTTCTGTGGCCTTTTCTGTGGCCTTTTATGCTTTTTTCCAATCAGCAACTGTTCACTGTGCATTATTTTGCGCTGCTGTTTTACATTTCGATATCGTGCCAATTAATCAAAGTGACAAGGTATTTAATGAGAGGCAATTAGAGTGCTAACCAAAATGCAAATCAGATGAGGCGCGTGTGGGGGAGAATGACATGTGTGTGGTGAACAGAGAAAGTGGCATGTTTGATGTGTGTATACATACAGTATATAGGTGTGTAAAAAGCACTGGCTCCAGGGTTCAAGGGGATCCTGGTCAGTGCTCTTATTAGCCCTCTGGTTCTGGTTTGTGTGTGTTTGTGCTTGTCTGCGCCTGTGATTGCATCTGTGTTTATGCCGTTGAGACTGTGTACAACTTATAATAAGTAATAAGTGTCCCTTACAGTTTTTTTTCTCCAACACTGGCTCAGCATAACGGGACAA
This sequence comes from Perccottus glenii, assembly GCA_024416835.2. Classification (NCBI taxonomy): domain Eukaryota; kingdom Metazoa; phylum Chordata; class Actinopteri; order Gobiiformes; family Odontobutidae; genus Perccottus; species Perccottus glenii. Next base: position 20,219,687 of record CM044547.2, on the reverse strand, counting down.
AAACAAGCAATTAGTTCTGTACAAGGGAGGCTGCAAGACAACACCAAAACATGGATTAAATAGCTTCTGTCAGGACGGATGTTAAGTAGCTCGCAAGGGTCAATCCCTCCTGCATGAGACAGTATCTGTGCTCTGTAGATTAGGATGGGTTTCTACTAGAAATTGTTCTTCACAGTGCTGCAACTGTTAGATCCAGGCTTCAAAAGAGTCATTAAAAGTTGGGAATGTATGAAGTTCTTTAGCATGTTTCAAATGGTTTTCTATTAGAGCGCAGTGCTTTCTGTTTCAATGATACCTGCACAGGGTTTTGTCCTTCAACTGGTTTATTTGCATCCAAGATCCTCTTTATAAGAATCTATGTCCTTCAGCGAGACAGACTTTTATACATTGTGGCTTCCCTATAGAGCTCAGTAATGGATTTGTTTTCTATATTTTAAAGAATTTAAAGAGCGATGTCCACATATTTAATTGGTTTAGTTAGTAATGTAATATTATTGTATTGTGACAAGGAGGGGGACTACAGTTTAAGATTTGTAGAATACATGCCCTGGCAGAATATCTTTCAAAGAATATGAATGATAACACAAAATCTTTTTACACTCATAGTTAGTGGTTAGATGAAGCCATTTATTGTCAAACAACAGAAACTACCCAAATGACCCTGATCAAAAGTGTACATACCCTGGTGATTCTGGCCTGATAACATGTACAACTGACACAAACAGGTTTGAATGGCTACTAAAGGTAACCATTCTCACCTCTGATCTGTTTGCTTGTAATCAGTGTGTGTGTATAAAAGGTCAGTGAGTTTCTGGGCTCCTGACAGACCCTTGCATCTCTCATTTAGTGCTGCACTGACGTTTTTGTATTCTGAGGCATGGGGAAAGCAAAAGAATTGTCAAAGGATCTGTAGAAAAAGGTAATTGAATTGTATTAAACAGGAAAGGGATATAAAAAGAAATCTAAGAAATTGAGAATGCCAATCAGCAGTGTTCAAAATGAGGGAATAAGGGAACCACAACTGCCAGAAAATTGTTTGCCAAGAAAAACTCACAAATTACTACAGCTGAAATACAGAACTCTCTAAATAAAAAGTGGTGTGGCTGTTTCAAGATGCACATTAAGGAGGCCCTTAAAGAAAAATGGCCTGCATGGTCAAGAAAGCCATTAATACGAAAATGCCACAAAGCATTTTGCTTACAATACACCAAACAACTCAGAGACAAGCCTCAAAACTTCTGAAACAAAATCATTTGGAATGATGAGACCAACATGTAACTTTTTGGCCATAACCATAAATGTTACATTTGGAGAGGAGTTGACAAGGACTATGATGAAAGGTAAACCATTCCTACTGTGAAACACGGAGCTGGTGAATGCAGTATGTTAGCAGAAAATACTGGAGGAAAGGTTGCACACATCAGCCCAGAAGCTGCGCATGAGACGTACTTGGACGTTCCAACATGACAACAATCCATAGCACGAGGCCAAGTCGACCTGTCATTGGCTACAGCAGCATTAAGTGAAGGTTCTGGACTGGCCTCAGTCTTCTGACATCAATATCATTGAGCCACTCTGGGCAGATCTCAAACGTGCAGTTCATGCAAGACAGCCCAAGAATTTACAGGAACTGGAGGCTTTTTGCCAAAAAGAATGAGCAGCTTAACCATCTGAGAAAATAAAGAGCTTCATCCACAACTACCACAAAAGACTTCAAGCTGTCGTTGAAGTTAAAGGTGGCAATACACATTATAAAGAACTGGGGTTTGTAAACTTTTTATCGGGGTCATTTGGGTAGTTTAAAAAGAGTTAACACAATTGTTTGACAATAAATGGTTTCACCCAACCACTAACTATGAGTGAAAAAAAAGTTTTTTGTTATTATTAATATTGTCTGAAAAATGGGCAAAAAATCCACAAATTCTTACAGGGTATAAACCTATGAGAACAACTGTACACTGGGAAACTTCAAAAGATATATGGTTAGTGTGAAGTCTGTTAAACAATTAAAAAGCTTGTAAATGTAAATCAAAACTAGAGAAGGTATGATAACCTGACTACGGTGGCCAAGAAAGCTCCAAGCATGCAAATACACATTAGTACATACATTCAATAGTTTCACAGCACATACACTGAAATTCACAAATGCAACATTGATAAAACCTATGCATCAACTTCACAACATGCATAGGGGAGAGTGGGGTAAGATGAGCCACTGGGTAAGTTGACCCACCCCCTTTATCTTGAAAGTTGTGACCTTACCAATTGAAGGCACTCATTTATTTCATTAAGACTTTCTTTTTTTTTTTTTTTAACTGATTTTACAACTTAATGTAACATTTTGACATATTTGATATAATGGTGTTTACAACAAAGCAAATTATCCTAAACCTATTCTATAACTATCCATCATGCATGTTTGTTATGTGTCAAGCTATAAAACCAAGCCTCTCCCATGGAACCTCTAAAATGGTCCTTGTGTAAGGGCGCTGCCATACGGCGATTTTACAGTGAAATACAGCAATATACCTCCGTCCACCAGAGGGCAGGCTCCAAAAGCGGAAATATAAGGAGAAACCCAATGGCGACTTTACAAGTGTAGAAATCATGTTTACAGCCTGGTACAAAAGATGGCTCCAGTCTCTAGAGCTAAGTTTTTACTACGTGACAACTCTGGGGGGGGGTGAATTTTTGATTATTACGTTGGTTTATGCTATCTAAAAACTATTGTTTTACTATGGAGTAAAAGCCGAAAAGCCCGGATGTAAAGGCCATTTTATTGCCTATTCATAATGACAATATTGGTGAATAGGGGACCAATGGGCGGATATCATCCATATTTATACAATCTCTGTTTAAAACCAATATATTAATATATGGAAAATATTATCTTGTATAAGAAAGCTAGTTTGTTTTATTTAAAATGGAGGCTGTGGGGTAAAGTGAGCCATAAAACCATGCGAAACGGAAGCTAAAATAATATTTTATGTTTTGCATTATAGTATGTAACCTTTTAGTTCACTACATGGCTATTTGAATGCCCTGAGTTGTATGGGGACAACTTTATCAAAGTTATCAAACTTTTTGCCTTTTTTAAAGAGAAACTTTACCCTTACTTGGGGCAAGTTGAGCCACATGACCACTTATTTTTGAGAGCTCATATTTTTCAAAATCTATGTCAGAGATAAATTCTGATTCAGTTTTATCTGATAGGAAACATCCTTAAAATTGTTAATATATTTTCATTGTACATCTGCTTTCTATTGGCTTGGCACAAAGACCACTTGAGCAAAAAATGGCTCAACTTACCCCACTCTCCCCTACTGCAAATCAATACTCTCGTGCAAATGGCCAACAACAACATCAATTCCAGAACATATAAGTTGCATTTTAATATGACAACATAGCACATATAAATGTAGAAAAATGCTGCATTTAGTTTACTTAATGTGAGGTTCCTTTGCTATTAGAGGATCATGTCATTGGTGTGAAGAGACGGGTATTCTCTGAGGAACTGGGAGCTTGACAGTGGATAATAATTATGAGTTCTTTGGGGGGTTGACACCTAAAGGATATAAAGTGTCACACAATACCTTTCTTGGGCAGACCGCTTTTATGAATATGTTAACACTACATTGCCTTCAAAGGGCAATATCTGATTTTAAAAATATATTATATTCTTTAAAAGCTTGTTACTGTCAATGCAATATGTGTTTTTTTTCTACATTGTTAAATCAGACAAAGCGTGAATCAGATTGTATTTTTTTATTCCTATTCCTTTGTGGTATTGTTCTTTTGTCTGTCATTGTCACTTACATCAGGTCTTTTCATTTCAATGGTTGGTTGATTATATTCTGTTTCCACCAAACAATGCTTGGTATATAGAAACATACAAGCAGACATCAGAGCTTGTTGACTTGTGACTGTCATTCCAAGCATCCAATCCTCATGTAAGTGACAAGAAATCAAAGGTTATCATCTGCCAGCGGACGCATTAAGAACCATCTCATTTCCTGCAAGCTCTTTGTGCCACTTCCATATGCAAGACTGACTTCCTTTCAATTAGACTTCATGAATACAGATATGTTCTGCTGCTAAAGCACTGCAATGGAATATGGTTTGTCCTTTATTCTGCTTCTTAGCATTGGACGTATGTTCTTTTGTTCACATGACTGCTATGGTTATTGTGGCTCTGAATACATTAAGACACACTACTGTAACATTATTAGTTATGTTTCCATTAACAGATCTATTCACATTGTAAATTGCATTAGACACTGTTGGGAAAATGTCGATACAGTATAAAAAAAGTGTTATTTCCCAAGCTTGAGGTGGCTTTTTGAACATAAAAAAAGGGTGGATTAATAAGCTATGCATAATCTGAAAAACTTATGCAGTGATCTGTTTTTTTACAAAAAAATAAAAGGTTGGCACAAACAAGGTGAAAAAAAAATCCTCAGCCTAATGCAATTCTGTCAATTTTAGAAAGCATCAATAAAACATAACACTTCAAGACGTGTTAGTTAGTTATTAAATTTGTTAAAAATGTCTTAAAATTGTTTTCATAATTTAAGAAAACACTTAAACTACTTAACAATATTAAACTAGTTTTCATCTTTTGTGTGAAAAGAAATCAGTATTCTCTTTGATCATTCAAGGACTTATTACATATAAAAATACAATAGGCATGCTTTACAGTGGCTAATTTATTCCACAGACTTATTTACTGCCTCAAAGTCTGGCAGTTTCCTTTATTTTCTGTCATAAAGTGACTAATGCTTTCTGCTAGGTGGGCTCATATATCATGGCAGGACCAATGTGTCTATGTTTAACTAATAGGCTCCGTGTCCTCAAGCAGCCAACGATGGCATGGGTTATGACAAACTGCATCAACAAGACATTCATTACCCTCAACACCCTAGCAACCACATCACAATTACAATGATCCACGAGTGAGCATCCAGCCCCACTGCCACGTTCTTATTCCTGGTGCACCGTGCTGCCAATGCATAAATTAGCCGTCTTCTGTCACATTGGGAGGCTTGGGAATTAGCACAGTTTGTTTTGTTTCTGATGGGTGCACTGATCCTGGCTAATAATGTCCCCACTGACAAATCAATACTGTACATGTCAATATGCATCTATTCATATGAGTGGGTTTGTAAGGATTAAGAGAACGCTTTAGTGCGTCTGTGTGTGACACATGCATTTGTGTTTATGTGCATCTACACTGATACTAGTCTTGATTGAATGTGTTTGGCATGTCTTGCACCAGGACTCTATTGTTGCTCTGTGTCCTCCCTGCAGGCTTTAGATTACCATTAATCTCTCATATGCCATTAAAACAACAGCCAGTGTGCTGGGGCCCAACAGAAGAAGGGCCCTTCCTCCAGCCTCTCGACATGTGCTAGAAATGGTTTTTCAATTAGGCTCTTGGGGGTCACCGATTAGACCCACATAAGTCCCCCAGACGGATGAGTTCACAGAGAGGTTACAAGTTTTTTCTCCAGTGACAAAGTTGAATTTCACACTTTCTGCATCCACCCTTGTTAAGTTAAAATAAAACTAGTGATAGTTTATACCATTTGATTAAACATTTGAATTATTGTTTCAACTGAGTCCCATCAAAAACAATGTCAGCTGAATTTTATTCTGTTAATTTAGTTTGATAATACCATTGGCCAATAGGAAAACAGTTTTGTAAATTTGCAGCAACAACCAAAGGCATTGGGCTGCAATTATGTAGCACAATTCAATTTACAAGTATCTATAAGGTGGGAGTATCTTGCCCAAACACACTTTGAAGGAGCAGGGATCAGACCTGCCCTAACTCAAGCACTAAGTATTCTGTATAAAATCAAATGTGCAGCAAAAGTCTAAAGTCCATGGATAAATTAACATCTTTGAACCTAATGTTTCATTCGACCGTCAAGTCAGTATATTGTTAAACTGAACCAAAAAAGGCAAATCTGATGAATAGCTAATATGATCTCTAAATTTTAAAACCTGTTAATCACTTGACTCGTAAACTTGTAATATCAGTCCTGTGGGTTTATGCTGCATTCTGCACACCAACCCACCATAAACTGGAGCTGAATATGTGTCCACGAAACCCAACTGAAGGCATGCAATAGGTTAACAGTTAAGTCTATGGCAAACGTAAAAAGGCTCTAACAGAGCCATCGGCATGTAGGATCAGACTCTGTGTCTAAACAGCTCAGTAACACAGGTGTTGTGAACACATTTGAAAAGGCTGCATATTACATTTATAAAAGTTACTCACCGGCAGTAGCTCTATATCAGACAATAGCACAGTGTTTACCCCCAGGCCAGTTATTCCAGGCCAAAATGTTGAATTTACTTTAATTCTCTATATATGGCCATCGTCCAAAAATGCCACAATCACTCCCATTTGAGTAACACTGACTCCATGCTCCAGTCCCCAGCTGTTTTGGAAATAAATGCCAAAATAGATCTGGAGTGTCTGTTCATAAATGCTGACTTTAACACTATCTTTTTATGAATAGTAATGGCTCATTCCGTTTCCCATTCTGTTTCTGCTGCCCTCACTTACTCCTTTCTTTCTGAGCTTTAGGTTAATTGCAGTGGTGGACAGTAACGAAGTACATGTAATTCGTTACTGTACTTAAGTAGTTTTTTCCGGTATCTGTACTTTACTAAGTATTTCCATTAAGGGATACTTTTTACTTTAACTTCACTACATTTCAACGTCAAATATCTTACTTTTTACTCAATTACATTTTGCAAAATTAGTCGTTCCTTGTGTTGCCATTAAAAAATTTCGTAGAAGAAGCCCTCAAAGACGCGTCTCAGTGGGAGTGTCAGGACCGGCTCAATAGAAGCCTCATTCTCTACACGCGAGCTGATAAACATGGAAATAACAAATAAAAATACACCTGTGATAAAGCTTTGGTATTAGTAATGGCTGACTCTGATTCTGAGGGAGAACATCTACCTTTAGAGTCTTTTCAGCCGAGTGAAAGTGAGAATGAGCGAGAGTGAGTGCGTGCGTAACTTAGACAGCGGCGCAGCTGCTCGTGCCTTTCTCAGCGTCTCTCATAAAGCACACGCTGTTTTTCCCACAGTTTACCAAACATCAGTGAAAGAAACGGGAGGAAAACTAGGAAAACTACTCTGGCCGCGGTAGTGAAGGGGATGTTGAGGAAGCCGTGAGCGCATAGCACCTGCAGCTTTACCTTTAGCGCCTGCAGCTTTACCTTTAGCACAGGTGATAGAAGCCGGGTCGGGTGTACTGCAGTGGCCGCGGGAGTGACAGGGAGTTTGGGAATAATGCGGCTTCTATTGACAGCTGTTTGGGACAAATACGTGTTGGTCATCCTGACACTTTACCCAGTCGAGGAGGGAGAGGCAGGTGTAAACATAGTCAGCGAGAATGCGCTAATCAAAGCAGCGATCGTAATAAAGTGATGACTGTGTGCTGTGCTTTATGAGAGGTCCCACACTCTAAAAAACTACTAACTATGCCACATGGAAGGATAAGAAAAGATAAAGTAACTGCAACCACACACCTACAGTACATGTGTATATTATTTCTCATAACTATTTGCATACGTTTTACTAGTTATGGTATAATAGAAGTTGTAGTTATTCTTTATTTTGGTAATGTTGCTTTTACAAATTACTGTTATAATTTTTTTTTTCAGAATAAGAAAAAAAAACTATTATAATATGTTCATTAGTGTGTATGTACTGTAAATAACATAACCGCCAAAATATAATGTCATGGTATGCAAATTATATGCAAATTAGATGCTTAAAATGTATGTACCTATATACTTTGGGTCATACCTGACATTTTTGTAGTTTAGAGTAGGACTCTATCTCTTATCATTTTCAAACCACAGCCTTTTGAAATTTGGATCTCAAAAATCTGTATTTTTTTAAATAAACCCTGGCACCTAAAGGGGGCAAGAGACTGACAAAATCTATATGGGCATTATAGCCATAATAAATGATAGTACTTGGATACTTAAGTACATTTGAAGGCAAATACTTTTGTACTTTTACTCAAGTGAAAGTTAAAAGGGAGTACTTTTACTTTTACTGAAGTAATATTTTACCTAGTGTATCTGTACTTTAACTCAAGTACTTGATTTGTGTACTTCGTCCACCACTGGTTAATTGTACAAGTGACACTCTGGGGCAAACATTGGTAAAAAGAGAAAGCGACTGAAGGTCAGCTGGGACTTGATAAATGCTGACTGAATATATTACTGACAAATTAGCATGGTTTCTCTTGGCTTAAGGCATTTGTATACAGTGTTTGTGACTGTGGAATAGTTTTGAAACTGGAAACAAATTAGGGTGTACATCTACAGTGGATATAAATGAGTGGGTTATTATTCAAACCAAAAGTAAAAGCTGTGAAAAGGGTAAGCTATCCCCACTGGCTGAGGTCCAACTGGGAGGCACATATTCCCTTGTGCATAGATTTGGTTAAAGGCATATGTTCCCCATGCATGAGACAAGATTAGCTAATTATGCAAGAGTTTGAAAAGTGAAAACATTTTACCAAGAAGCAGGTAGATAAAAGATTTATGTGGTGCTTTTTGCATAAAGGAACTCTCTTTAACGGTGCCTAGAGTGTGAAGGCTTCTGGCTCCTCCCTCCAAACCTTTGGCTTTTTCCTGTTAAAGTGATGCATGTTTATGCTCACTGAAAGCACCTAACCTATTAGCATTATTCATAACACCAGACTTCCTCAGTCTGCCTTTTGCTGAAGAAGAAAAATGACTTCACCCTCCAGTAACTGTAAGTGGAAAAGAAGAGCTCTCATTGAGGTGAAAAATACCCGGCTGGTTAGATAAGTGAACGATGCCCTGGTGCCATGTACCAGAAACCGTGCCTCAATCAAGATGTATTCACAATTTGAGGAAGCCTTGTACAGAACAAGTGACTGAATATTTAATCACATCCTCCATCAATGGGTTATCAGTCACAGATGAATACAGTCTGTGCCTTGGTAATTTTTAGACTGTGCAGCTGATTTACTTCTCTAATCAGACCATAATTTCTGAAAAAAGGGTCACAAGCCTAATTTGAGTAACCCTTATGTTACCAAAGTGTAAAGCATGTTGTAATCTGGAAAATTATATTCACAATTCACCTTTCATTTCAGAGTTTAAACATCTGCACTCCAGTTAACACTGAATTTTTTGAATGTGTTAAAATCTGAAGAATCATCTTAATACCATACTGTTAAATATTAAATGTTAAATGTTACATGTCGGACGAAGTAGTCCCATTGATGTTTTAGATAAATTGATTAAAACCGGGAGATTGGGCTTACTCATCTTACATGTTTATACTACTATGGTGACATTGCTAAACAACCAACTTTTTATGAGCCAGGAAGTGAGCTTAATTTGCACATGGCAGGTTAAACTATTAAAAACATCATAACAAGCATAGAGACAAACAAAGAATAAATGATGGTCGTCCAACATGAAGGTAGTACAGTACAGTATATTGCCACAATGGAATGATATTAACCAAAGCCTTAACAATCTTAACAACATTATCTTAAAGGAAAAATATAAATTTATTGTCAAAAGGTGCATTTCACAAGCACCAGTGTTAAACACTAGAACCTTATTATTTTTATTGTGTTCATTGTTTGGAGCAAAACTGTGCTGCATTCACATCTGCCTACACACTTTGTCTCCCTCCAACCTCCCACATTCCCCAAACAAGATGTGATGAAGCTACCCTGCTACGAGACAAACCATTTTCCTTCAACACCAACAAAGACTCTTCTTCTTCATCCTGAGGGCTTTTCCCATATCAACACAAGGCTGCACTAAATGTAATCACCCCCTCCCTCACTATGCAGATGGCGTGCTGTTATTCTATCTGTAACTGGACTCGAGGCAAGTCTCTGAGTGGGCCTAATGACTCCTAAAGCCAAGTTGGTTAAGTGGGAATGCAACACCAGAGCCCAGTGGTAACTCAATCTCCCTTTGGACCACCTGGACCCAACACGCACCCTGTGGGTTCAACATGCACTTGGCACTAGCAGTAGCAGGATGCTTTTGCATGGGAAACATTCAGGCTAACAGTTTCATCACTGCTGTATTATTTAGCTGTGACAACAAACTGTAGCGCAGATGTCACAGTGTCCAACATTAAAAACAACCAGCTGCTCACAATGTCGAGCTCCCACTTTCCACTTTCTCCAAATGTGTGACATTTGGTCTCAAATGAGTATTGCACCTTCTTTGCCAAAAAATTAATAAATAATTAACCACCAAAGATCTGACAAAGTAAGATTTTGCAGTAATGTTAACGCTTTTATGATATGGAAGTCGATCTCTGACTAAATATCTAGAGTTTTATTGTAGCTGTAAATAAGTGCAACATATCCATAACAAGTCCAGATGGTTGGTCGTAACATCTGTCTAACTTGACAAAGCAGAGCCAGCAGCATGTGGCCATACGGTGTATTATTAGGTTATTCTGGCACAAAGTTGCCTTCAAGTCTCATAACAGTCAATGGTACCCCCACAACATACAAAACGACTTTCTCCTCACTCCCACACATATAAACACATTCAGAATGACAGACAGCACACAGGACGTTCTCGGGCACCCCAGAGGACAAGGTTATGCCAAAGTATATTAATGAGTGGGATAGACAGACAGTAACAAACAGGCAGCGAGACAGACAGGGTCAGTGAAGTGGAACGGACTTGAAACGGTGTCTGGTGACTGATAAGTGATGTGAGGAGGAGGAGGAGGAGGAGGAGGAGGAAAAGGAGGAGGAGGAGGAGGGCAGACATTGTGTTTTGGAAAAAGTGAGGTAAGAAGGTAAATGGAGGGAGTTAGGAGAATTGTTATCAGCAAAAAAAAGCATTTATTTAGACTTGTGTCCCATTTCATTTGGAATTGTAATTTTAACTTGCAATATGCTAGTGTTTTAATGTCTCTTTGACTGGGCAGTTCCCATCAACAGACCTAGGCTTCAGGGTAATACATTTTTTTTTCAGAAAATGAATGTTAAATTTGCTCATTCTCATTTCCAATGTGCAATATACTGGCATTTGGATAATGACCAAATAACATTTCTAATGTTGATTCATGGGGCCATTTAGCAATTGGAATTGCAAGTAAGGAAAATTCAACAGTCTGTCTTTTAAAAGTTTTTTCAAAAGGTATTTATGGAGCAAACCTTATATGTTAATTAATTCATTTATTAATTCATGTGTAGGGTCATAATAGGGCAAATAAGACACTAAACAGTAAAGGACATTTTAGTATGCCTCTTTGTGCTCCATACAACACTAAATGTTGGCTAACGGCTCCCACATAAACAGAATTCATAATAAAGCGGTTTGTTCAGTGGCATGATAAACAAACATAATCTCAAAGTTGTGTATGTCTTCCATTTTCTTTATCGCTTTGTATCTGTATTCCTGGTTTTGCTCCTCATCTACCTTCCTCCCTCCCTCTTTTCCTTGTATTGTATCCTCTCTCCTACATTCTATCATCTTGACCAGGCCACTTGGCTAATCGGTAAGTATGGTAATGAGCAAAGGCCGATAACAACTGATAAGTCCTCTTGTCGGGTGCTAAGAGCTTGAATGACATTTTTACACAGCAGTGAAAAAGGGACAGCAAGCCATAAAGCTGTGTTGAATGGCTTGTGCTTTTTTCTTTGTACACAGTATGTGCAAATAGACATTGTGGCCGTGTGTACATGCATCATGTGTGCTGTTACATCTTTGGCCTTGTCTAGAAGGTGGGAGGGAGTGTCACTCTCCTCACAGAAGGGCTTTTATCCTGGGCTTATCAGAGCCAATGCAGGGGGGATTGTTGGCTGCTGGAGCGAAACAGTGACTCGAGCTGTTACCCCTTCATTTTGGGCTGTCTCCCTCAGACTTTTTGAACCTCCCTCAAATACACTTGCCTCAGAGTCCAGTAAAAGCATGTTTGTTTAAAGATAGATAGGCTGTCAATCCGAAGAGTGAGATCTCAGCACAGACTGGTTTCTGTGATAATTTATCTTTCACTTGATCTGATATTTTCTCTATCATCCTTATATATTAACAACATAAAATGATGTTTTCTGTGTCATAATTTAACTGCCCTTTGTTAAATTTCTTTTTTTTCGCTGTAAAAAAAAAAAGAAGCCGAATTTTGCAATGGAAAAAAACTAAAAGCAGTTTCTCTGTATTAGCAATAGACGTTACTTCATGTGTTTTATCAGTGTCAACCAATGAGAGCACTCATTTTTCCGTAAGGAAAGGGTTGATCATTCTCATCTATTAAAATCCAGGAATCAGCAAATGCCTTATGTTGCAGAATGAATAAATCTGAATTTGCCGCGGTTGCCTCTGTAAACCTGTACAGTCAATTAAATGAGAGGGTTTTCGGGATCAAAACTCCTGCGCTGTTTCAGCGGACGTGACAGTTGAAAAGTTGAAAATGAATGCTGCAAACACAGGGAAGAGACAGGCCTCCAGTGCACTCAAAACTGACAGATTCCACTTCGGTTGTTGTTTGTTTGTGCTCGTACAAGTGGTAATAAGGTAAATGCATGAGTAAAAACAAACGGGTAGTTCCCGTTTAAGAACCATTGACATTAATAGGCTTGAATACTGAACTTTCTTAAAAGTTAACTTCAAAAATTCATGTCAATTTTGAAAAGCATGCTCTATCAACAAGATGCCGTGACAAAAAGATTGTGTCCAAAATAACCCATAAAATGTAGTCTCATATAGTAAATAAAATGTATGTAACTTATTATAAAGAATGAACTAAATTGTAAGCTCCAACCAAACACTTGCACTGTTTATATTACATTTTGAGTTAAAGTGACGGCACACTGGAGTCTGGTGAAGCTCGTTAAAGGGTAGGATTCCTCCATTGTTGGATATAATAATGCTGACTTCATTACAACCAAAAGGACAAAACATATGGGTCCTATGATAGTATGAAGGCCAGAGGCTGAGGGACAATTTAACAGTGCCATGAGCAAAATACAAGGAACGGCAGTTGCTCCAGCCAGAATGGAGCCCCGCGGTCACACATATGCATGACCGAGCACACGTTTCCAAACACACACTCGCACAAAGTCACAAATGAAAAGTTGAATGTAAATGGTCTGACGAGAGTCATAAATCTCTGGGTGTCACTGGGCAGCTGGGGTTAGCCCGCCAGCGTTCCTGTCACTACACGGCAGCTGTGTGAGCAGAGATAGCCACTGTGGTGTGGGAAACACTGAGGTATGGCTGCAGGCGAATAGAGAAAAAATAACTGCAAATGGACCACGGTATGCTCTGCTACTTTTGCAAAATACCAAAAGATGCTGAATATCACTCAACTTTGGTTTGGGGGAAGGGATATCATTACAACAACTACAATCTGCAAAATAGCTGCAGTCCATTTTGGCCACATGCCACTGTTTTAACCATTAAAGTGATAAGTGTGCTACTAGATTTGAAACGAAACCGTTTTAAGTAGGATTGCACAGTATTAGGAAATAATAAAGGAATAATAAAATATTGCTGCTATTATAGTAAGTCACAAAAATTACACTCAATGAGTAATAACATACAAATTAACACAATTTATTCAATCTTTTGCAATATATGAACTGTGCATGATGACAAAGAAGGATGTTGCTGGTTTCAGGTGAAAATGTTGATAAAGGTAACATTGTAAAGAATGGCTGCTCACTCACAATGCACCAGTCTTTAATCTTGTCCAACTGTTCATAAACTAACATCACATTGTTTCATTGGCAATACACAAAATAATGCAGTAGCAGACAATCTCTTGCCAAATGGGGGTGTTAGAGCAGTTCATAAACCAGTGCTGGGCTATTGAGCACCTGTTCTGGCTATCATGCAGCTTTGGTAAAACACCCTTTGCTTTTACACTGGTATAATGAGCAGGTGGCATCCCATTGTGAAGCACTGCTGGAATACAACAGTACAGAAACACATTTAGAGTCTCCAGTGTTGAGCCGGTGCCAGGGGAAAATGAGTGGAGAGAAACAGATTGCTGAGATCGAAGATGACAAAGGAAAAGAGAAAGACACTAATGAAGGTTAGAGAAGAAGAAGAAAATAAATGAGTCTTGGGTCTTAACAGGAAAAGAAGGCGAGGGATTTGTTGAATCTCTCTGCCTCAAGTTTGGGGACAGAGTCACACTGACACACTTACTGCCTGGTGAGCAGTTTCCTTTCATTCTCTCTTCTCTTTTGCACTTTTTTTAGCACTGGCAATGAGCGCGGTAGGTGTTTCCTGACTGTCACATAGACACTGCAGAGCATTTAACAGTAACAGGGTCCGCTCGCTCAAACACAGACACACAGTGTTCTTGGACATATGCCACTGTGGCAGGACACCTACAGTGTGATCATAAATAGAAGGAAACCATATGGGTCTTTTTTGTATTTCTAAGAGATGATTTTGTACACACTTCAGACACAGCTCAATATGAATTTAGATGTCCAGAGTGTCCAGAAAGGGACAATTTCGCTGAGGTTGTATGTGTTTCCTTTTACCTTTTGAAATTGTTTTGTCATTAATAATATGATATAGTTACAGAAAAGTGTATTTTATCATTTTGTTTGTTAAAATGTGCTGTTAACATAAACCACTAACCTTGTCACCCAAGTCAAGTCAATCAGTAAAGATCAGTAATGGCCACAAAACTTGCTTAAGCAGTACATTATTTGAAGCCAGACCCAGTGGTTGTCCTCTTCATGCTGATTAATGTTAAACTGCTCAGTAGGTCGACAGACTGTACTGTGCTCATGCCTTTGTTATGGTGAGCCATTTACCACGACCTCCTAGGGTTTCCTTTAATTGACATGGCAAATTTTTTCCCCTCTGCACTCCACCCGGGCAGACAATACTTACATCCAGCAGCTCATTAAAATGTGGGGACATATAGTCTGGTAGCGTAATGAGCTTGAGGCTGCAGTGCTGTGAATAATGTTCACCTAAAAGGCACATCTATCTGTGATGGAAAGCTCCGCCGGCGATAATGTATTCTTTACATCTTAGAGAGGCCGTAACAAGAAGACAAGCAGTCGCCATCTACATCATTATCTACAACATTAGACAAGTGACTGCAGCCTGTTAGTCATTTAAATCTTCATTATAGAAATGATACGGTCTAAAAGTGAATTTAGATTTAGAGAAAAATTCCCATCAGGAGATATACTGTATGATTGAAAGATTGGAAATTATTCAAAAGCTTGTTCTCATTACCTCATATTCATCTTACACTCTGTTTGTAACAGTGTACTATACTAAATCATGAATGAGTCGCCACTGCTGGCCGGGTTTCCTCCTCTACTCCACAACAAAGTCAAGCAACTGCACGTGTTCACCACATTTAGCTCAACATTTAGCTCCTGTAAAAACTGCTCTAGGATTGATTTTAGTTCACATACAAGAGACAGGCTCTGAAATATTGCTGCATGCCAGGAAGAACACTATTTTTTTCATAGCTAAAGAAATACTTTTGAGGAATACATGTGTTTCTATATTAAATCACACGAGATTTCTTGTGCAGCTAATATATACCATGTAAAGTTGTCTGTCAAGATATGAATCTTTACAGTCCATATCTGCCTATAATTGACCCATGCAATTTTTAATATGCAGTGTGAGTCAGTATTATTATAGCCGTTTGAAGTGGTACAAAAAGCAGCATGTATGCACATCCACAGTAAGAGAACTACAGGTCAAAAGCATAATCTAAAAACAAGTCTAGTCCTGACAAACAACTGAAGGGAAAACAGCAGAGCACATTTGCTGCATGTTCTTTGAACTGTATTGCTTCTAGACAGTGACAGTCTGGAGAGATGAATCCCCCCCACCCCCCGAGCTGTACGGGAATGGAGAAGAAGTGAACTTGCACTCACATCTTTTGCAACGGAGAAAAAAATAACTAGCCTCACTCACTTTGAAGGGAAGAGAAATTCACCCACATTCACACAACGTCTTGGGAATAACTTAATTGTGAGCATTTCCAGTCCATTCCATGTCTTTCCGTAACACTACCCTTTTTTATAATTTTCATCTATCTGGCAATCTGACATATTAGTGAAAAATACACTTAATTCAAAACAGTAAATCAGTCCTGACCATTATAATCCTATTAAACTGATCCCCATCTAAACACACTGAACCCTCACTCACCTGTGCAATCTCATACAGCAGTTTGTAGTGCTCCTCTCGTTTCTGCAAGGTGCACAAATTGCAGCCCATTCTAGTTGTCAGGGAAACCGTGCCGATTGCCCGCTGGAGGACTGTGTGCTGTCAGAGACGTGGGAATGTCTGTGTGTGTGTGAGCTTCCCCCCAGGGCGAAACACACTCGGGCGCCTCTTCCTTGGTTTTCTTGCACCTTTTTCTCATCCGTGTATCCTCAGAGATCCCCTGCACAAGTTTCAACACTTTTACTAAATTGTGTTTCTTGTAGTTGTTGTATTAAAGTTCTCTGTTTCTCCACTCCTCATGCCTACTCCCACGGTCTCCTCTCTGTGTGAGCGCACACCGCTAAGCACACACTTTTGGTTTGGAGGAGACACACCTCCTCCTGTGGCAGGCTGCCTACACATGCCTGCCCTTACTACTGCTCATGAATACACAGCAGCCTCATTGGTTGGTTGAGGAAAGGGGATGGGAGGAGAGGGAGGGGACTTGTCTTATCATGTGCATGTTGAGTATAACAGCATCAGTGCTCCTACGCTGTGGCAGAGTGAAGGTTGACAGATTGTGTTTCTATGCCCGCAGCAAAATCTGTACACTGTCAAAATCTGTGTCTCTACATTTTATGTGAGATAATTTGTCAGAGATTGCCTTTGACATGGAGATCAATCTCATTTGGATTCTATCAGATGGTCTTTTGCACTCACTACAATGGTCAGAAGAGTTGCATTTAGAGGCTGCCATAGATTTACAGTCAGAGAGCGATAGTGACCGAACAGATGCTGCCTCTATCTGCGACCAGTTAGACAAGGGCACCGGACTGTGCTGACACACAGGAAGAAACACAGACTAGTATTGATTGGCTTCAAATTAGCTTCCAGCTCAACTGCCCCTTCTCTGCAGGGGTGTGGGGGTGACTTGTGGGGGAGTGAGGGAAAGAGAGAGTGACGGAAAGAGGAGGGTAGAAAGTGACACTAGACGAGAGATGCTGCTAAGATCAGTGGACTAAGCAGTAATGGTAAAAAAACAAATTAATATGACTAATTGGTTACCCTTCACACTGAACAATACATAAACAAGGCACTATTGTCTGTCTAACCATAAGCGTATATAGTCCCGATTCAAATCTAGACTTGTAGAAAAACAATAAACAAATATTTATTTCCAGGTTAACACCAACGAGTAACTGCAATACCAAACGGAAAACTTGTGAAAAATGTGAAACAGTTACATCCAGAGCTTGTATTTGCCATGATTAACATATTGTTATGCAAATTTGAACTCAAAGCAAGAAGGTTGTAGGATCAATTCCTGGCACAACCAGCCAAGTATACTTACTTTGCACTTAGCTTCCTCCCACCTCCCACCACTCTAAATAACCCATTGTCTGTCAGTGTCTTTGCAGGGTGCACTTTGGCCCACAGAAGCTGGATTACAGTTCACCACAACTCATAATGCAGTATACGTTGTGGATCCCAGGAACTGAATGCTCTAGTTGTCAGAGTTAAGAGCACAAGAAGTAAACCGAGATGTGTCATCCTCCTTATCATCCGACACGCAAGTACAAGGACTACAGCGGCTCAGTCAAGGGCATCAGAGCAGATCCTGATACAGCTCTCTGATAACATTTAACCCTTTCACACTGATCACTTCTGTTCATTTCTGATGAGGTCACCTCCGTCTGTGTTGACCTCTGGAGGCAACTTCAGGGGTGAGATTACTAGCATTTCAGCTCTATTGTATTGTTTGCTTTTGGTTGAGTCTGTGGTGTCTGCTTCACTGCTAATGTTTGCAGTCTGAGTACGGGATTAGTAATACTGGTAGGTTTTAAACTGCTACTCTGATCACAGGTTAGCTCCGACATGCTGACAGACACACAAGAAGTGCACAAAGACCCACACCAAAAGTCTGAAATTTCATATTCCCTGATTTTCCACTGGTCTGAGCATATAACGTGTAAATGTGTGGTGTTCTTACTGAGGCTGACATCATCACTGTGATCATTTAGGGTCTACCTCCTCATTTTATTGTCCACATTTCATCATTTCTACAACTTCTCCTCATCACTGTGCCCTGTTGGCACTTTGTAATTGAGACAAAGGACAGATGTCTGTTCTCATTTAATATTAAAGCGACTCATATAACTTTACGAGACTTGGGATTTGAAACCTACAGAACAGACATTATACAAGAAGTACCCATAATTTGCACACGTAAATTTGATTATTTACACTTTTGATTTTAAATAACAATATGGCAGAGAAGTGAGAAGTGGCGTATATGTGCACGATTACATTTAAAATAAATTCTCAGAAATTAAGTTAACTTTACGAAGAAGTGGACTGTCACACTTTTTTCACACCAAAGTCCGTCAGTATAAAGTCTGTCAGTCAAAGGTTAACCAAAAATAGCTTGCAGCAGGAATGAAAGTGTTGCACTTCAAAGGAAGCTGGAAAAAGCACATTAGCATAATGTCCTTTATGGCTCTGAGTGAAAGTAATGGGCCACATCTCATGTCTGTCTCTGAGGGGGGAAAAACGGCTTTCCACTCCAGTTTTGAATCTAAACCTGTGCATACAAAACTTAAAATGTAAACTCCGAGAAAGATAAAAGTGATAAGTATGCAGGTGGCTGGTAATGATTGCTCCGTGAATCTCTCAGCATCTTGTTCAAAGGCCACCATATCCTTAACTACACACAAAGCTCAGCGTCACAGCAGCAGAAAAGTGATTTAATAAGGACTATGATCAGACAGTCTCTACAGAATATCAACAAAGTACTGTTAAATAAGTTACCACAGCAAACTTTTCACAGACAAAGCTGCCTTAGAGCATCAGTACAGGCACTTCCCAGACACAACAGAGGCACGTCTTTGTTGTTACAGGCAAAGGAAAACATCTCCAATACTCATAGAATGGTTGTATGCTGAACCATTTCTGTCCTCTGTGTCTATAAACTCTGTAAACAAAGTAGTCTTATTTAGAGAGGCAAACAACTAGAAAAGCTGAAGAGCACACCTTGTTAGACACTGGCTTTTTGAGTAGGTTTTAATCGTATATGCTATGCTATATGTATAAGAGCTACAATATACTGCTGGTAAAACGAATAAATGCAAATATCCATTTGGACTTGTCCACATGTGGGCCAAAATTAGTAAATGTAATGCAACTGCATTAACTTAATGTGACTTCCACCTAAAGGTCTTGTCCAACAGAGAGACCATAATTAATAATAATGGATTGGATTGGTGGAGAGCTCCTGCCTCAAGTGGAGGAGTTCAAGTATCTTGGGGTCTTGTTCACGAGTGAGGGAAGGAGGGAGCGTGAGATTGACAGACGGATCGGTGCAGAGAGATAGGTTGAGGAGCTCGGTCACTCGGGAGGAGCTCAAAGTAGAGCCGCTGCTCCTCCACATTGAGAGGAGCCAGCTGAGGTGGCTCGGGCATCTGTTTCGGATGCCTCCTGGACGCCTCCCTAGGGAGGTGTTTTGGGTATGTACCACAGGGAGGAGACCCCAGGGAAGACCTAGGACACACTGGAGGAACTATGTCTCTCGGCTGGCCTGGGAACGCCTCGGTATCCCCCCGGAAGAGCTGGAGGAAGTGTCTGGGGAGCGGGAAGTCTGGCATCTCTGCTTAGACTGCTGCCCCCGCGACCCGCCCCCGGATAAGCGGTAGAAGATGGATAGATGGATGGATCGGATTTATATAGCACTTTTTAAGGTTCTCAAAGCTCTTTACAGAGTCCATTATTCATTCACTCCACAGTCACACACTGGTGGTAGAAATGTGGCAGCCATTTTGCACCTATGGACTTTCCGTCCTCCAAATATACTCACACATTCATACATAGAGGCAAGGATGGTTAAGTATGGGCTGACATTTGTGCCACCTCTCTTTCTCCACCTTATTGTAACATGGCTGCATTACTCTCACTCTTGATGTGGTATTTACAGTCCATTGCTTTCAGTTACAGTGGGGCACATTCACCTGCTACAGTGTAGTCCACCTAATGTAGGCTAACGGTAGCTACACATTACAGTACCACACTTTTCTAAATCTGGGCTTCATATCTAAAGCTCTCTCCAAGTCCCGAGATGTGCGGCTCAGAAATTTGGAGAACAGAATTTTCAACTTTGGGAAAAGAAGTTCCAAAACAAATTAATTTAATTTCAAGATATAAATTCATTTTTATTTACTGCAATTTATTTACAAACCAATGCATTCTGTTTCAGATGCATTACAGGGCACGTAAAGAATTCTGTTTCAGATGCTTTGGTTTGAGCAGTTCAGATTCAGTTTGACCACTTCAAAATCAATACAACATATTCAGTTTCTGGTGGCACAAATATCAACCCGTTGTTAAGTGTCTTGCCCAAGGACACAACAACAGTATCGAACTGGGGAGAGCGGGAATCAAACCGCATATTTTCCGGTTATGGAGTCAAGCTACACAACCAGTGTAGCACAACCAGCACCAGAGAGATAAATCCTTTTTTTACTTTTATGTTTAGCTAGTTTCATAGGGAACAACTCCAAGGAGAGGCCTAGGATGCATGCCACAACCAAACAGTTGAATTATAAGATTTTGTTTCTGGTGACAAATCTGATCACCTCTTAAAGATATTGAAGCTCTATTAGTGTATTGACAGTTGCTGACACTCAGCAGTTGTGTCAGTGTCATTCTCACAGCAAATCTTTTCGTGTCCTGTACTGATATTAACTGTCATATTTAGGACATCAAATTAATTTATACATTTAACATTAGAAGCAGTAGAGTAGGGGATTAGGAATATGCATTTGTGTACAACATTCAGCTGTCATCTTAAGTATTTGTTGAGAAATAGTGCTTTTAAACACAAGTGGTCACTTTTTATCCACTTAGATGATGAGAATTTCTTTCAGATCTAAAGTAATGAGACACCTATGTGACAATTCTCAACACGGTATTGCACAGAGTTGCTTTTGTGCAGCCTTTTAACCTACCACCTGTTGGGCTGATGTGATAAAAGTTGTCCTCTAATGACCTTCGGATGGCACAAGCCTGAATGGAGAGATCAATACTCAACAGCACAGTTCCTGAATCTATTGCGTCTCAAAGTCAATGGTGTGAGAAGAGCCTGGGGGTGAGCCACACACTTTCTATATATCATACTGTAAGACATTCATTATTTAACACTCTCAACCATTCATCTGAGTAAAAACACAATTAGAGTGTTCCATTCAGTGCTGAGCTAAAAGGCCGAGGGGAAATGATGTTATGTGATCGTAATTGAAAAGCAGCATCCTTTTTTCATTTTTGTTCAAGTAATTACATTGTAACTATTCATTACTGCCTAATTACTTTGCAGGAGGCCAATGTTCAGATCCAATGCTCATAAGGCCTATCTCCCTTTTATTCCTTGTCTCCTGATCACGATTATAGAGGCAAAAAGAAATCAATTTAGTTTTGAATTAATCAAATTACTGTACAAGACAAAGGTAGAGAAAAGATAGAGCTCTTAAAGAGGGATCTATTCAAGAATTTGTGATACATAAGCAAAACGTATTCATTAGTGTGAATAAGTTGTTGTAGAAAGACAAGACAAGACACATCATTAAATGTCCACTTTAATGATCTGTCTTTGTTGTGGCCCATTTGAGCAGCAATTTAAATGAAATCACACACACAAAGGAACAAGCCATTCAGATTTGAGCATCAAAAGCAACAAAGTAGCCGTTAAAGCTAGTAATCAGTGTTGAATCAGCCTTTTAACATTTTTTGCGCTGGTCCATTAAAGAAGACAATTTAGAAAAAAACTATTTGCAACACTTTTAAGATACTTCCTGAGCCACTACAAAAAGACATTTGGGGGCATTGTTCTAAATACTTAGTTAAGCCAACCATTCAATATACACTGAAACTCACCTCCGCAGTGCAGCACCAGAGGGAACATGAGACCGTGACAGGCATTTCACTCAATAACCCAGCAGCCAAACTGGCGTCTGACCAGCTGACCTCCTAATATTGGCCAAGCAGGTCAAGTAGGCCATGCCCTTATGTGCTCAGATTTCAATTTGCACCTGTGCTTTGACTTGTTTACAGCATGTTTACTCAATAGCTTTATTTTAATAAAAGTGGTAGAGTTTTTGAGCCACATAGTGTGAACATGATATTGTTGGTTTAAACAGTAGTTAATGTTTGCGGTCTCATGACCATGACCCCATATGGTTATCCAATCACAAGGTAATCTGTGTCACAGCTGAGTCTCACTTTCCAGCAAATGTTTGCCAATAAAAGCGACAAAGAGACACATTTCTGTCAGTGCTGTATAGCCTGAGGGGTGTAAACATATATATCTGCACACACACATTTACAGAGGATGTCCACTGGGCTCTAGGCCTGACCCTGTTGTGTTAACCCAATAGCACAGCTTCAATAAAACTGATTAGAGAAGACTTCCCCTGCTGCTCCCCGGACTAATGGCACAAGTGGGCCTCTTAAACTTTCCCCCACATCTGTGCCAGTATTGAACCATTAGGATGGATGGAGGGCCAGGAGCGTGCCACCAGCAATGCCCCAGGGGGGATACAGGACAACAGTTATACACAGAGCAACAAAGACAGTAGGTGAAAAATATCAGAACTGTATTTCTAAAGGAATATAGATTGTTTCTATTTTTGTTTGTCCATCCAAATGCTGCACACTGCTCTGCTAAACCCAAGAAGACCCAGCCAACTGTTCCTCTATTGTCCAGGTGCTTAACAGGATTACAGAGGGCACAAGGCCAGCCGTCCACACACATACATACATGCACACTTCCATGCACAGACTTAGTCTAAAACTTCAAAGACAGACTGAGGTGCACATCACCACAACAGGCTTTGGGGATAAGGACCGCTGCCATGCTTCACAGAGCATGGAGATATCATGCTGTCAGGATGCTCTGTTCAAAAAATGTTAGGTAAATAATAATAAGCACAAACCAAAGTAATAACTTCACTGTTTAAAACTAACGGCACACATAATTTCAGTTTTTACTTCAGTGAAACTCTGTTGTATCTGTTTCTACTCTCTTTTGCGCGAGCATAACTGAGCGTAACTTTTTGGGATTGAACCCATCTTGTCATATCTGATTCCAATTGCACAAGAAAATAAAGGCAAA
Organism: Perccottus glenii; assembly: GCA_024416835.2. Classification (NCBI taxonomy): domain Eukaryota; kingdom Metazoa; phylum Chordata; class Actinopteri; order Gobiiformes; family Odontobutidae; genus Perccottus; species Perccottus glenii. The sequence continues at coordinate 20,196,335 of CM044547.2, read as the reverse complement.
AGAGCAGTAAAGTGATGGTAGCTAAAACAGCCTAATGAATGCACGGTTCAATAAACAGCGAGCAGCAACAAAAGAAGAGGTCAGATATACACAGAGACCTGTCAATCAACGTCACCACATGCACAACTGTAGTGCTTAATAGAGCACAAACATATGAATTAATCACTTCCTGGACAGCTGCCATGAAAGGTGAACTTAGAGGCTCTATAGAGGCCAAGCCGTTTGTAGTAGACTCTCTAAATATATTTATTTTCTTTATAAAATCATTTTGGTTCTATTGGATTTTTATTGACTTTCTGTGCAGCAACTGTACCAAAGTAAAAGGCAGAGTTTTTTTGGTACTGCAGACTTCACACCAGAAATAAAGGTTGCTGCTTTGAAAGACAAGTTGTATTATGAATCTCAATGTCATATGCATATCAAACAAACAAGAATAAGGAGCGCCTTGGTGTTTCACCCAGTAGGATGTGTACCACAAATAAGGAGCCTACTTTTTGTTTTTATTTAAACAATCTCAGAACCATGATAGGCATGTGTAATTTTATTCAAAGAGTTCCACATTTTAGATCTTTTAATTCACACTAAATTTTACCAACCATAGCTACTTATAACTACTAACTTAGAACTTTCTGTTTATTTAGAGTAATTTACCAAAAAGCTTTCTTTTTCTGAACAACTGAGAACATAGCACTGAGCATAATAACCAGAAAACCCACTGTAACTAAGAGACGCACTTTTCTTATCTGTGCATTTCAATAGACTTCAAAATGACAGATTGCAGATTTGTGTTTACTTTGGTTCCTTATTCTGGCTTTTAACCTCTTTTGCATGCACAAACCTTTTTGGAAATGCACAATTTTTACTAGCACACTGACTGTGTTTAAAAGACCTTCCCTGTTGTGAATTAATGTGCCCCTAATCTGGCTCCCACACACTAATAAAGCGATGGAAGAGGGGGGTCTTCGATCACAGGACACAAGATTAGTCATACGCCACTGAGCTCAAAGGGAGGACTGTGATGTCATGTACTGGGTAACTTTGTGGGTCCAGCTGATGGTGACCCCTTCCTGTCTAATCCTGACTACAGGACAAGAGACGAGCCAACGTCTGTCAGACAGATAAGGAAGTGTCCATTGTCTTGCCCTTATGTCTGTGTAGTACGCTCAGCTTACATCAGTCTGCCAACATAAGGTGTGGTGAGGGCAGAGACAAAGGCTCCATCTGGAAGAGCAGTTTCAAAAGGGTGTTTTATGACGTTCAACTGAGGTGCTAATGGGCAGAACAAAGCTGCACAGCACTAACGGCTCAAAGTCTATAATTTTATTTCTAGTAGCAATTGGGTACTGTTATTATTTGCCTTTTTTTGAAAGGCATAATGTTTAGGCCTTGCTTTAGAAATAGAATAAAAAGGCTGACAGTGGACATCCCTCTCATTACACACCCCTGGACCCGTTTGTAAGACCATAGGTGTTTATTAGCCCTATACACAGAATAGGAAATATAGCAAATCTATACAGCAATCTGATAATGCTCCTTCAAATGTCATCTTTTAACTGATGACAAGCACTAAAGGAGATAAGAATACCTTTATTTTTGCAAGCTCCAGAGACAGGACAGAAATGACATTCTCACACTGAAAAGCTGTATATGAATAGTGTTTGAGTGAAGCATGTTTCTGTTTGAACACACAATCTTGCATGAAGGCTCAGGACATTTCTGAATAAATGGACATTATTTGTTTTGAAGTGAACTCTTTATCAAACCAATGTAAAATTGTTTTTTTTTTTTTTTTTCATAAACAGCAGCAAGCCACCAGAGATGCTCTAGAAAAAGGGATGTCAATTTGCTATTTTGCTATTTGTTATTTCTAAACACTGCACCTTTAATTCAATTAAAATATTAAATATATTGTGCATCTCATGAATCTTTTGACTTGGAACGGTCTTCTCCATTACTGTACATCCCATCCCATCAGGGGTCTAAGCCCATGTAGTAAATAAACACAGAATTGATTGGGATCCCTCTGTGGCTAAGGGTGTGGCAGGCTAACTGGCAGCGGTTGGCCTGGAAGTCAATAAGCTCAATAAACTGCAAAATGTAGGACATACAGTAATTTGGCGAATCCTACTCCACACAAATCTATACTGAACTGATCTATGCATGGGACAGTGGGGATTTTTGGAACACTAAAATAAAATAATTTAATTGTTTATTCCTTAATCACTGAGCACTAAGTATTTCCAGTGTGCAAGTCGGGCGGTTTGGGTTTTGAATTGTTATGAAGTATTATTTAAAAAATCAACGTGAGTAATATTATTTGATCTACTGCACTGACATTAAAAACATATCTTGCATTGTTTTATTGAATACTACAGTTGGTGAAGGTCAAACACATTGTTAAAAATATGTATTGTATGTGTCCTGCATTCCAATTACTGTCCATCTTACAGTACATTGCATCACAAATGTCCTCGGGTTGCCTGCTTTTAGAAAACAAGCACATACTATCATATCATTTCATAGCATTTTATTTTAATTTTGACACTAATAAATGTGATGAATTGGTTGATTTGCACCTTGCTGGCTCCAATCTTGGTCCAAAGTGACTAATAAAAGATTTACAGTCCCCATGATGGCTAGATAACTGACAGGAATGGCTTAGCAGGCAAACAATGACCCAGCATTAGCATTATAGTAGCATTTTTATAGAACACAAATGCAAGGTCAATATTTGCTGACCAATCAAATCAAACATCATTTTATTTGAAAGTTTCAATATATTATACATTAACACTAAACTCATAGGACAAGTTTAAGCCATTTAGAAAACTGTGTCATTTTAAAGAGACATTGTGAACCATCTACTTGGCATTTAACATTTTGGCCATTTAATAAATTATAGACACATTTTAACACACCCTTAAGACATATGCAACATGGTACACATTATACTTTTACCACATAACCCCAAAGGTTAAACGGGACAAACAGATCAGATGGACAATTCCTTTTTTTTTTTTTTTAAGTAAATCTGAAAAACCTTTATAGTAAGAAAAATTTGGAACATACTCAAGTAGCTAACTGACAAATGTGCTACTGTAAGAAGTATTTTAACAAGTATTGAAGGACGTAAACATCATTTTGATCAAAACATATATATAAAAAAAGTCAAAACAAACTGAAACCCAAAAGATTGTGGCCAAACATCTGGCTTCATAACATGAGATTCTCAAACTTCAAAACAAATAATTCAGAAATGCATCTGTACACTGTCTTCTTGACCTACAACCCAAACTAGCCTTTATACATTTTGAAGGCCACCCAAAGGTTCAGCATTTTACTTCTCACAAGGATAAAGCTATAAACATCTCTATATGGGGCATTTACGGCTTTCTTTGTATCTTATAAAATGTCTTGTTTTTTGAATCCAGCAACAGCCTTGTCCATTGTTTACGATCTAATATCAAGCCATTTTATTTTTTTTACAGCCACCCTAAACAGAAGGGAGACCACAGAAGGTCAGGGAGCCGACTTTTATTGGTACATGCAATAGTCAAAGTCATAATGCTGTCAGGAACATTTGATTGTGCTCACCTTCTTTTTAAAGACAAATCGACCTGTCACACAGCCCTGGCCTCATTTATTAATTGACACTTCTCTGAATGTACAGCGGTGTCATTCGTTTTAGTCAAATCAGTCACATTTAAAAACAGCAGGTTGTTTTGGACTGAGAGTTTATATTTTACCTCCCTCTCTTGACTTGACACCGTGCAGCAGTTGTCATAGCAACCCTGTAATATGACTGAGCCGATGACAGAGGAGCACTAAGCTCAGGTCTGTCACTGAAATAGCCTCATGTAATGATGTGTGTACCAATATGTGTGTGGAGTGTAGCTGGACCATTACTTTTTTCTGTCTTTTGCTGTGTCCACAGAAAAGCCACATCATTTTGGTTTGATTTGGTCTGAGAGAGTTGTGCTCTCGACATGACAAAAGGCTGCTGTCAGATATGTTTGAATTGTGTGTCATGTACAAACCCTAGAAAAAAATATAAAAGAAGGCTTCTGTGTTCACGTCAGTGCTTTACTGAAAAGCAGGAGCTGGTGACAGACTTGCAATATCAATTCATGAACACAGGGAAGGGACAACTGGAAGATCTACTGCAAGCTTTATGCACTTTGCAAATTTACCCTGGTTTGTCCTGTCAGTTTTTTCCTTTTAATGTGATGTTAGAAGCTTAACTCAAAAAAGTTCACAGAACTGTTTAACTTGGCTATCCTAATTATTTTTCTATACAAATAATTAGTCTGGTCTTGTTGAATTTCCAGGAGGCAGTAGCAACCGACAGGTTAAACTGTCCTTGGACACAATTGAATAGACAAACAACCAATCAGTGAAAGGAATCATATAAAGCCTGCTTAATTTTACACATGTTTACACAATAGACAGGATTTCTTCCGAGTGGAAACTGCTGTGAAGGGAGGGGATTTAGTTATAGGGATATGGCTGACCAGACTACAATTGACTATTTGTTTTTTCTGAACTATGACAATAACAATTAAATGGCATAAGATGGATGAATGTTTATTTCTCTCTCAAGCATTACAAAGTTAATAGCTAAACCTAATCAAAATGCTTTTGCAACCGTGAAGTTCTGATCTTAACTCAAGATTTCTAAAGTGTGATGTCTTAAGTTGGTTGTTATGAATGCTTTAATTCAAGTGAAGTTTTTTTTTTGTTTATTTCTATTTTGTTAAGTTAGTGTCAATTCACCAGAAGTGGGCATAAGGCAATTGTAGGGTGACCTTAAGTCCCAACGAGGGTTCTCTTCGGTCAGAAACATCAAAATGCTTAAGAGGTTTAATCTCATGAGGGGGGCACTTGTGCAGTGGATCCACAGTGTCGTGGGGTCAACCAAGTGTCGGAGTTCAAAAGGGATGGTTCATGGTTGGTTTCATCTTTTAAGCCACATTTATCTTTAACTTTTGAAAACAAACTAACTGGGTTTGAGTTTTAGATGACAGAGTTAGTGAGTAATCAGTGGGATTCTGTAGCTTTCTCATCAACTATGACTTTTGGATTTATTGCACTTTTTTTGCCCCTTTCTATAAAATTTTCCAATATCTTTTGTATACAGTTGAGCACTGAAAAGGGAGGTGTGCAGCTCCAGGCATAGCAGACCTCATATTAGATTTTCATGGTGCAGATGTTGCACAGTATATGAGTGCATGTGCCTCTTCACCCCAGTTAATACCACATATTACATTGGGGTGAAATTGCTTTTTGATTGATTTTGATCATGTGCCATTCATCTGTGCCTCAACTCAGACAAGAAAATAGATAGGGCAACACTTAATATGACATTGGCAATTAAGAAGTTTGGCATGTGTGGTTCAGAGGTTCAGTTTTAGTTCCTGGTATCTCTTATTTCTGTGGTTATTTGACCATTCAGCCATGTTTGGGTTTATGTAAATATCTACTAGTGCATGCATGTGGCATCTGTAAGTGTTTTCAAGTGCTGCTGTAGTGACCAAGACCACTCAGAGCTTTTAGAGCATGCAGCATGAAAATACCAAGAGCACTTCAAAGGCACAGCCATGCCAAACATAATCATTACATGATGAAATTACAGGCTAATAGTGGCTCTATTTGAAAAAGCTATTTTATGCAGAATGTCAAAATAAGAAGTTAGACAAATTCATAATAACATGGCACCATGAATGTTCATTGGCTAAGGTTTGGAGATATAGATTTCTTGACTTCCTTATTTATTAAACAAGGACAATGTGGATCAGTACTTTCTAATGGTCTCTGGACTTATAGGGCTGTTACCTATAATAGATATCATTAGCTTACCTAAGAATAAGATGGTGACGCTCAGCAACAAGGTCCAGGGTTCAAATCCCGGGTTGGACAGGGCCTTTCTGGGTGGAGTTTGTATGTTCTCCCTGTGCTCGAATGGGTTTCCTCCGGGTTTACCGCTTTACCCCACCAACATCAACTGGTGTCTGCCTCCAACAAGGAATTTCCACACAGGGCTAATAAAGGGATAATAAAGGGGTAATAAAAAATAAATAAAATAAGTCTGGTCTTTGTGGATTTAAAACAACAACAAATAAATGTGCTCAGATTAAACTGCCTTTGTTTGCACTTGGATAGACATACAACAACAATCAGAAGTACCAACATGCACAGACTTATCCGCCTTTAAAGCAATGGGCTAATACAATCTGGAAAATTTTAAACCAATCAGAGAGCATATTTTAGATTAACAGTTACAATAGGTCCAACAGGATTTCTACCAAGGAGAGTTCTTGTCAATCGAACAGATACCAGACCCACTTTGTGAAGTGACTGGGTCTGGATGACCAGGTTACTCTGCAATTAAAAGGCACTTTCCCAGAAGTCTAACCATTTAAGAATCCTAACTATATATTCATCCATTCAAAAAAGTAAATCTGAGAAGGAGAAGGAAGAACACATTGTAATTCCAAATGGTGCAGTGTCTGTGTGTGCATTCATGGAAGCAAAAGTGAAGAAAAGAGCCACACAGAAACATGAGGGTCAAAGGGTGAGAGCATCAGAAAGGCCACTGATCATAAGACAGGCTTGACTTGTCCTATACTCGAAGACAAATGGAAGTGGCTCTGTCAAGACCCTATTCAATGTAGTAGTAGTGTGTTGTATATCTGGGGTCGTCATGCTCCCCTGCTTCCAATGCATGACAATTATCCTCAGAGTGTGTCAACAATAAAAAACAAGGCGACAACAACGTTCCACTGTACCTGCAAAATGTATCTGTCAACCACTCCAGCACTTCCTGATAATATGGAGTAAAATCAATTACAGTATATAATGTCTGTTAAAAATGTGTGTGGAGTATTTTGGAATAATGGTGTGCCCTTGTTAACAAATGTTCAATGAAAAAGCTATTTATCCTGGCCATGTAGCAGCTGTCAGCTTCAAAACGTAACCTCCCCATAATAAATTATAAGGGATGTTCCAATTACTCCCTGCACGCTGCCTAATATGGATTTATGTCTTTCAGCAGTGGCCTTTGTGTCTCGTCCGTAGCATGGCAGGTCATAAAGTGAGAGTCACAAGAGTCCAAATGAGCACTTGGGTCATCTTGAAACATACACCCTTCAGCTTTATGAGTTATCGGTCAGTGGGCTATTTATGTTTATTGTTTGAATCTTATACTGTTCAATCTATACAATAAACTTTTAGGAATCAGACCAGTCAATAGCATTGAGAAAGTTTTGTATCAGGAGTATCTGCAACAATTACCATTTCAAAAGAACAGCCAAGAATGAAAAATAGATATTGAATTTTGTCTAATAAAACAGTCAAGCATAGTAAATGGATTGGATGTATTATTTAGCATGTTTTCTGCTTCACTTTCTTGGCTTCAATGCTTTTCTCTTACTTTTATACTTAGACACCAATTTATTTCTCTAATTGGTGTCATAAAAGTTAGGGCTTTTTAGTGGGAACATAAAATTCCATTCATTTCCAATTATCTCCAATTGGCTTCACCGTGATCTCAAATACAACAGCAAAAGAAAACAAGCTCCATTATCTCCACCCCCCCTCCTACAACACCACAGGACTTAAATAATAAGCAGACAATAGGTTATTAGGAAAAACATTAAATAATGCAATTCCATTTGGATGAATAATGGGATCAATAAAAGGACAGATAGGATTTAAATGAGAAATGTTTGGGGAGTACAATGCCCTGCTAGTTCTCAAATGCTCATAATGTTACAACTACTGTATGTGAAATAATCAAGATTAGGTTTGGTTATATTTACCCCAAAGCCCCTCTGTTGGTCAGTTTGGAGTTGTAGTCAAAGCACTTACTGTACTTCTTGTGTAGTATTTATATGAGAAATGTATTTATGTACCTCTAGCATTGAAACATGGGACTGATACTGGGCATAGAAAACTGTGTGGTGCTTTTGCTTTTCTCTTGCTGTCTCATTTTAACTGAGTGGGACTTTTACTGTTGTTCTACCCGTGTTTATGCCCTTTGCTTTTAATATCTTTTGAATTTTTTATGGGTGTTTTATTTCTTGTTTTGTTTGTTTCTTAATGTTGGCATATGGCACTTGTGTGGTTTTTAAAGTGCTTAATTAATAAAATTGGACTAGAACATTATTATTCCCCATCTTGGAAATTCTTTGGATATATTATAAGGATATTTGTTTGATTCAACAAAAACACTACTTTATGTATTCTAATAAGTGAAAACAAGACATTGCTAACTTGGCTATCACAATATGTTAATGTCTGTTCCATTGGTTAGATGGATAAGTTGGCCATTATCAATAGAACACCATCAGTAAGGTACTGCTCTCAAGAACATTTTTTTTTATTTTTCTGCCTAATCCTTAAACAGGTGTAACCTGAAATTCTCAGAGATTAATATTCACTCACAATACTAAAGAGAACAGTTTTCAGCAATGGTCCCTTTAAGCTGGCCATGAAGGCTCAGTAATCATTTAATAGGAGGGCACTGAGGAATAGCACCAAAGCTCTCCTACAGGTGAAAATTTGTCAAAACTCACGTGAAAATTAACATCTCAACATGTCCACAGTGAGAGAGACAAAAGCAGGTAAAATCCTATTGGACATATATTCCTTCCTGATCATTGCTCAAGGTATTAAATTATGTAGTCTAGTGCCGTGCAGACATATACTTCAAAAGGCAGTGGGCTGAATAATGAGGGAGCCACAACACTGATTTTTATCAACACCTCTCTCTAATGTATTCTGGTGAATAATTTTACAACATTTTTTACCCTCCAGCTAACATTAAAAGCTGAGCTTTTTGCACCATAATGTAAGACGTACTTGGAAGTTTAGTCCATTTATTAATAATACTGTTAATTATGACAGAATGTATTAGGCCCTTCAGAACAATCCAGCAGCACTTAGTGACCTTCAGACTTGCAGCGTGTAGTGTTGTGTGTGTGCTGTGTTGTGTTGACACAAAAGAGAGCACACAGACACAGGATGCATTAAAATAAAGTGTAGTATGTAAGCTTCAGTAAATGTAAAGATGGCATTGAATAGAATGTAGCACAGTGAGCCACTTTGTAAAAGGTTGGCAGGTCTGAGAGTAACCTTCTATGAGGATTGTTGTAGAGGCACATCGAGATCCATGTTATTTGTTTGGTTCTTTAATAGAGAGGACCTGCTGACCCTCCAGTTCAGCTGCTGATTAACTTTTCACTGCCAGAGAAAATATGTTTCTCATTACAAGCATCAGACATTGATTGCAGTCTTCTTTGCCTGAGCTCAGTGTGTCTGATTGGCCCACGTTAGAGATAATTGCATGTCTTGTTGGAAGAACTGGGTTTATATGAAGGCTTGTCAGTCTGGCTGCCCACACAGGAGCCGCCTCTGGGTCTGTAGGTCACTGTTGTGTTCTGCTCTGTACACAAATTGGCTCATCACAAGATTAGGTCCTACGTTTAGGTGAGGTGAAGGTTTACAGTCATTAAATAACAAAAATTAAGGCTGGACAATATCTAACAATGACTTCAAAACACTATTACACATTATTATTCTATTCTCATATTCCTGATGTTCCAGCTGATGAACAGTTGTTTTAAATTCAGATTATATGCACCTATCAGCTTCCAAATGTGATATTTCAGCTTTAAGATCATGTTTAATATTCTCTCTGTCCCAAATTGTTCCATCAACAACAAACGTAACCTACTGTATGTGTCCAGCCTGTAAAATGTTATGAGCTGTGTTTCTTGAGATAAGTTTAGGTAAAAACTATATTGCTCTGTCCGACAGGCAGGTCAGGCACTTGTCTTTCTATCCCCTCTTTCCCACAATTACTAACAACTATAATTGTTCATTATTGTTATTGGGACACAGCTGTGATTGGGGTCATTCCAAAGGTTAAAGGTCAGCAAATATTCCTGACGCTCGTATTTCTGTTTCATTTACATTTCAGGACATTGTGTTTAATCATTAACAAACAGTGAAGAGAACGTTCTGTTAAAGTCAACCAACACAGATTATTTTACTGTTGCAGCCCCTTAGCATTATACATCCGCTTATGTTTTCCTTTGATTGACATGATGCAGGCTGAGACAATGATGAGTATACAAATTATCATCATGTCATTTGGGTACAAATGTTCAGACCGCAAGCCATTTTGTTTGGTTTGAGTCTTGAGAATATACTCATATTAAATGGTTTTGTTTGATGTTTGATCTGTGGTTAAGTGGTATCAATAACAACAAACATAGAGGCTCAGAGTTACAGTGGAGTCTGACAATTATGAGTGCAAAAATGAACAAGAAGTAGAGTCACAATAGAGAGTTTAATTTTTCAGTCTTCATGGATGTTTTCTGTGTTTGTGGAAGAGATAAATTCTGTATTCCAGGCTCTGTTTAATAGGTTAATGACATCAGTGTGCCATTGTGTGTGGCTACATCGTTGATGAACAAGTGGGGAACACAGGTAACTGTTAGTTGTAAATGTCTCCATTTGTCCTTTGTCCTTAAAACAAACCACATAATGATGTAAATAATGATGAAAATATCTTAACAATAACATGAAAGAATAGTAAAATGTAAATCTGGATTCAATAGATTGACTTCAACAGTGACAATTAATCTAAATTGACAATAATGCACAGGTCTGAACTTTATGATTGCATTATGGCATTGTTCAACTGCATTGTCGTTTGGGAATATTTATCCACTCAAATATTTTTTACTACTACAGTAATGTATCACTGTCTGACCTCATTAACCCTGGCACCTAAAGCGTACACAGAGACTCTGTCAAACTGTCATTTCTATATGGGAAACATGTATAGCCATGACATAAATGATAGTACTTGTTAACCTTCATTTCTTCAGGAGATTGAGTGTGTATTTTGTCCTGAGTACTTTTGACTTTTACTGAAGTAATATTGGATACACACAGAGTAACACTAGTGATCTGTACTTTAACTGACAAGTACTTGATCTGTGATTTCCATGACCACTGTTGGGTAGAAAAAGTTTTTTTAATAAGCTGAATAGAATAAGAATTCACAAATACAATAACATGTGCTAGTTTATATTATGCAAGACTTAAGGATCGAACCACTCCTTATAAAAACCCTAATGAGTATGTGGATGTTGACAGTGTTTTTTACATTGTACTAACACAGATCACAATGGTCCTTTTTAAGTCAAACTCTTAAAAACCAACCACTGACAGTGACTACATAAGTTGACAAAGTTGAATATGTGGAAAGTATACACATATATATAAAACTGTACTTTCTAAGAATATGAGAGAAAAACAATTTTCAGATGTGCAAAAAAGGCTTTGAGAAATGAACAACTAGCAGCTAAAGCAACACCAAAGCAACACCTGTGAGGGACATCTATATTACTGCATTGTAGATTCCAGGGCAACGGAGGAAACTACAATTAACTCAGGTTTACTCAAATGTGTCTTCTTGTTTTAAATCTCAGAACCTGGCTTTATTTCCTAAATTCAAAGGCACATCAGTTCTCCACATATTGAAAAATGCTACGTATTTACCGTAAAAGAATGAACCATAGTAATAGTTTAGACAAAATTACAATGTTAGGACAATTATAGCCACATAAGCAGGCCATTTATTGTATGTAAATCTGTTTAAACCCAGGATTAAACTAGGACTAAGTAAGGCATAAAAGACAAACTGCAAAAGACAACATTGGCCAAATGTATTTGAAGATTCTGAAAATGATGTGCACTGAAAATCAGGTTTTGTCCTTTTTTTATGTTTAGTCTCAAAACACAAACTGTTAGAGCTACATGTATGCAAAGCATTTTAAAGTTTAATAAGAAAAACTGGCCAACAAGTTCAAATGAAATCAACATTTATTTTTTCAAGGCATTGCAGAGTTTAGCCTCTTAAACACTTAATAAAACAAGATCACACATTATGTTCTGATAGTGTCCTTGAGTAATATTATGAAAAAGGAAGCCCTTGGTTACAGACTGTACTAAGCACAGATCAAGACGACCCCTAAATTCTACTTTAAAAAAGTAGAGAAGATGTTTGACTAAAAACGTCATAGATCAGTCGAACAAACAGAAGTCTACAAGAGGAAGTTTTAAAATTCTTAAAAGCTAGAGGGTTATTGAAGGCTTATTCCTTCAAACAGACAATATTAGCAGCTAATCTCACAGAGAGTAGGTGGTGACATCAGCTGAGACGAGCCTTAGACACTCAGCTAATTTGTGTAATGTTTAGGAACAATGGAAATCTTCAGTGTGTCATCCGTCAATGACTAATACAATGTGGATTCACTTCCACTGGGAACTGATCTATTTTCTCAGAGGCCTTCTTAACAATGCATAAGCAATGTCACAACAATGGGTGCAGGCATGTCAGCCCTTCCTCACACCACCATCTTCATCACTTAATGGTCATTATTGTGTCAGTACACAATGGGGTTTTATCCATCTGGGAGCAACATGGTCAACAGGGATAAAAACACTTGCATTCATAGTTATTTTTACATCTCATTTCTGTCTATGAAAACCATAAAAATGTGTTTTTTAGTTTATTATTTATTTGTCAGGGACCATGTACAAATACATTCATCTCACAAGAAAAGCTTTAGCTACAATTGTCCTTATGCATTATTTTATTATTCTATAAAAAAACATCCCCTGAACGGCTTAATGTTGTAATGATTTTATACCAGTCATAGCTTTCATTACCAACACCTGCACAGTGTCATTCACAGACTCTAATATTTGTTTTTACTGTAGACAATTGAGATTTTAGTACATTCAAGATCAAATCTGTGGTTACGATGCTATACAAACCTGTGTCCCTTGCTTTGCACTTATTTCTCATACAATAAATCATACAACAGTTCTGTTGTGACACTCTTGCCCATGTGGATTCTATTGTGTCCAGTTTTTTTAGATGAAGGTGGAAAGCAGAGCACTTATCTCCTCCCAGGAGCAACACTCAGGATGCTGAAACCTTGACAGTGTGGACTTTGTGGACTGAAGCATCATACTCACCAGGGATGGGAAGGGTGTTAGCTTCTGTTATGAACATTGCTCAACTGTATCCATAACTTAATGTGTAAAAAAGAAGTCTTGATTCATTGATTTCTAAGTTTTAAATCTGAATTGAAGTTAAAATAACTTTTTTGCTCCCTATCAGTCAAAGCTGCGTCAATGAAGAGGTATAAATATATTAAATACTTGACAAAAGGTCTCTCTGCAGGTCTCTCCTTCTACAGATGTAATTTATTTATCACAACAGACTGTGACAAACAATGCACTACTGTCACTCCACTTTGGTTTTGCATGTCAAGAAATCACATTAACACACGACAATAATGGACTAATGCTCCCGATGTCAAACTGCCAGTTCAGTTGAGTACAAGATCGTGCTAAAATGCACCCAAGCATCTGCTCTGTTGCTCATTTTAACCCCCAACTGTGGCGCAGTCTGCAGCCTGCCGTAACCTCCTCGAGGATTCTGCTACTGCAAAATCTACTGTCTGTGTATCTACTGTATGTAACTGCCTGTCAATGCATTTGAATATGCAAACAAAATCATGTACTGGCGTTTGCAAATTCACCATGTCATAATTGAAGTTATCTGAAGAGTGCTAGGATCCGGGAATGGGTTTTTGATGTGGGCAAGAATCTCTGCAGGTGTGCCAGCCGAGGTAAATTGTGGCCTCAGGAGTGAAGACTGAGTGGAAGGTGTATGATAAATACTGCCAGTGAGAGTAGCCATTATCAAGCCAGGAAAACTGTGGTAGCTGAGTCTTCTGGGTCAACAACAGGCCAAACTAATTTGTTAACAGCATAAGAATGTCTTTGGTGAACTCTGTTGTAAAAGTTAACGATCAGCTTTTCAAGAACACAACAGAGCAGGTTAAAATTTTTCATAGTGGGAAAGACATGTTAAAATCTGCAGAGTTTGTCTTTCGGCTCCAATCTCAAGCCAAGCTATTAGCATATTTCACTTACTTTGCATAATCTGATGCCTTGCCTGCTTTAAGCTAAGAGCAGTCATTAAATATGCATTTGTCTCAATTAATGTGATGACACAAAAGGTCATGTGGTTAATGACCATGTAACAAACCTAAACCCACTGTTTTTGGCAATATGTTGTTACAAATGTCGAGGAAATCTGAAGGTGCCAAAAATGTCACTTGTAATGGCTTACTATCTGTGTGTGCTCATAATTAAAAAAAGAATTGAGATCACGGGTACCGACGGAAAATCTTTATTGTTTTATTTTAGTTGTCTCCTGTGAATAACTATATTACAACAGTTAAAAACCTCTGGACAATTGGCAAAATTTGGTGAAATTAAATGTCCATGGTACCTATGGTCAGGTGGCAGCCTTATGATTTTTAATTGGTCATACATATTTTATTAGCTTTAGCGTTAACCAGTCTCTCTTATCTTCAACAAAATTCTGCTGCTCGTCTGATAATACTTCAAGGCAGAAATGCAATCTTGACTTTTGTTTTTAAAGCAAATGACAGACTTGTGCCTTTCTATTTATGTGAGATTATAGTTTCCATCAACCCAGACAATCTCTGCAGTCTTCTGGAAAAGCTTCTGTTAGGTGTCCCAGGTTTAAGATAAAGGCAGTGAGGCAATAGCTTTTTGTTATCAAATGTTTAAATACTTCGACAATGTTTTTTTGTTTAAAGCTAAGCTAAAAACCAAATTAGAATGTGTTCTACAGCCCAGCGTAAACAAGGCCATTTATAGACTATTTATCTGTTTAACATTTGTGTGAACATTAATCTGTGCTTGAACGCTTCTGTTTTTAAAAGAGCATTTGGTTTAATTAGTATATTACCACAGTTTTTTAAAATATATAACTTTCACTTATTGCATCTGAAATTAAAACTGTTCATCACAAAGTCAAGCCAAAGAATTGAAACGACAATAAAGTTTATTACGTGATATTTTTTTTTTTACTATGTGTCCCACACAGGGAGGCCATAATTTACAGGCGTCGACATATTTACTGCAATGTTGTCTTTCAGTGGTGATAAAATTTTACGACTAATGGAGGATTATGTGGACGTTTCTACTGCGTATACATGTAACAGAAGAAGGCCCATACAGTCTGGACGTGTCACTCCACTCAGTAACTACTCTTTATGCAAGTCGAGACAATCAACATGGGCCTCGTGAACAACACCTGACGCAACCGGCTCATTTGGCTGACACCATTCTTTGCCTCAATGCCATGAACGCTTCAGGTGAAAAGGATTTCATCTTGATCTCTGTCAAAGAAGAAAGGCAAATTTCCCAAAAGTACTGAGACAAAGGGCTGCACAACACACACACACACAAGCATACAAATGCAAAAAACAAAATATAAAAAAAAAAAAGCTCATCTCACCAGCATCTGTTCCCACTTCACTTTGAGATGAAGCCACTGTATAAACTTTTCAAGATGACATTTTCATCATGGCTCGCAGACAGATATCTCTCAGCATAATGAGGGGAATTTGAGAATTCCTTTTGTGAGATGTAACTTCACACTTTGCAGCTACACAGCTTCTGCTTCAAAACCCTAACCTGAGCTACACTTTCCTGTCATCTCATCCCAGTTGGAGAGTAAGGAAAGTGTGCTAAATTCAGAGATTTCTACAAGGGTATAAGGAGGGTTACAGGTGCTGATTTTCTCCCACAGGCACTGAGTGGTGCAATCATTTTGGGGCATCATTCAGACACAATCCTTTTTCTTATTTAGAGCTTTATTTTGTCTGCCAGTTTGTTTCCTTCTTGCCATTTCTCTAGTTGTCTTCTTTTGATGGCAAGTAGATCACATTCCTGTTTTATCATGACATCCATCCTTCACTGTCCATCATTCAGAGCAAACATGCCACACTACTCACTCAAAGGAAATAGACAGATTTAACAGTGTGCACAAATGCCTTCATAAAAGTTCAGCTTAAAGTAAAGGTTAGTTTTTCAGCACAAACTATATTTAGCAACATCCATCTAATAGTCAGTCAGTATGCAATGTGGGAAACTGTCAAATGTAGCCATCATGGTTAAATAATGACGACTTCTTTCTTTTAAATCTAAACAAATGACTGATGAGGGTGCTCTTTATTCTATCTTTCTGCCACATCAATAAAGCAATAGCATGACAGAATGTTTGAAATCTTAAGTCTTCCCAACCCACTTTTCTTATCTGGGATTTGTTTTGTAAAGAGAGTATTTAGATGCACTGACAGCATACAGAAGTAGATTAATAATTTGAAAAGAGTGCTTTTTCCCATTCTTTACCCGATTGACGTTTAATTGTAGACACTTAAGATGCCGTTAGTGCTGCTCAGAAATTAAATCCCTTGCAAAGCCCTACCTTCAATTATACAGTGGCTAGTACAAGGCTATATCTCAAATAAGTGTACTGTAAGTCTCAAATTAGATTTTCCTGAACATTTCTGGTTAAAAGATACTTATCATTGGAGAGAAACAAAACTAACCTTTTTATATTTTACCACCTCCACAAATGTTGTTAGTCTTTAAAGAGCACAGTGTTAACTGCTGAGCTCTGTGCTCTCCATTGTCTCATTGCAGCAATTGCACTAAATGGCAATCACCTCAAAAAGAGCTGACAAGGTATTTACAAAAGAAGACTTCCTGGCACTTATTGTGTGACTGCTGCGAGTCTTTAATTGGACTGAAAGAAGACTTGGAACCGTTTAATTTGGCACCTATGCCTCCAGGCATTGTGACTGCCAGAACAAGACAACAAGGAGGAGTGAGGATTTGGCTGTGTTTCCAAGTCGGACTGGGAGGTCCTGGTGTGGACTGAGAAGGAATCTGGCAGGATGAGCCGTTCTAATCTAAACCACACAATTGTCCAACCTGTCTGTTGTTATTTCAGAAAGCAGACAGCACTGTGGACGAGACAGTTTCAAGGGAACATTTCCACAAAGAAGTTTCCCAATTTAACAGTGAGAAAGGGTTTTGTTGAGAGACTGCACTGTGGGCAATCAATTTCACCTCTGTACTACACAATAGCAAGAATAGTTTTCTACAGCGTCAGTGTGCACACTCTTTTTGTTCGCTAATAGTGAGAGCACCTACACAGACCATCATCCTGATAAAGCACTGCCATCAACACAAGGCCTATTTGAAAGAGCTATTCTTCACAGAGTAAACAGGGTCATAAACTATCCATACCAGGGGAAATTACCCCTGGATCTGACACCACAATGTTATCCAGACAATCGAACAGCAGGAGGGACCTTCCCTCAGTGATCCTTCAGGCTGCTAACCTAGTTAGCCACACCGCTAACATTACCCAGCTCTGCTTCGCCAAATGGGTCAGAGATTTAGTGGTTCTTTCCAAACCCTGGGAGCCATGTGATGTTTCTCAATAGCCCCTTCTTCTCTGCAGGACCGGCCGCAGAGGGTGCGCTGGTCTGCGCTAACTAGTTAACAAGCCAGGGGGCGCTGCCAAATGTGTGTGATTTATAGGCCTGTGTGAGGCCTTATGCAGCCTGCTTTACATAGGCCCATGTCCTGCTCTGGCTTCTTCTTGTCTTTATTGCACCCCAAAACTGTACGTTTATAACAATGTTCATTCTGGCCAAGTTGTCATCTGTTCTAAAACTGATATTTTATGAAGTCACCTGAAATTCTTGTGCCTCTATACAATCTGTTTTTAACTTTAAATGAAAAGCCATCTGGAATTCGAAGTGAGAAAATTAGACTGTATGTTTTATAACAATTTCAACTGAAACATGGGGGTGGTGACTATCAGTAATAATAATAGTTTTAACACTGAACACTCTCACTTATGCACTCATAACAAACAGAATGAAGTGACTGTAATATACATGTACATAGTAGCCTATGCCACATGCATTTAGTCAAACATGGGAGGTACACCTGCCACACAGAAGCACTACCTTTAGACAAACTGTGATCTCAGTAAAAGGATTCAGAATTAAAAAAAGACAAAACCTTTTTTTCACCTTAAAAAAACACGTCCAGATTCCTTTGCTTTAACCTTATCTTTGTTTGTTGTACAATTTATATTTTATTGTGTAGGCTTTATTAACTCTGTCTTTGTATAAAAAAAAAATATAGATGAATAAAAATAGCTAATTTTAAATAAAATGCATTTTGCTATAGAGAAAGTGTGAGGTGAGAATTCACACACAGCCCACTGAGTGTGTTCTGAGCACCAGGAGCTCTAACTCTATTATTAAACCTATTTATGTGGTCTCCCCACGGCAGGCCCAACCCGACAACACAAGAGCATCTTATGATCAAATGGGAGGCTGCAAAGGGAGGATCTAATAGGGAAATAATCTGTGGTGTTCTCCTGCATCATGGGAGTTTATTCAATCTATGTGGCACCTGCTGGGATATGCACTCGCTGTTGGAAATAAAATGTGCTGTTGAAGCGCTACATGGACAGCTATTATTGTGACACACATG
Source organism: Perccottus glenii (assembly GCA_024416835.2). Classification (NCBI taxonomy): domain Eukaryota; kingdom Metazoa; phylum Chordata; class Actinopteri; order Gobiiformes; family Odontobutidae; genus Perccottus; species Perccottus glenii. The sequence continues at coordinate 20,177,849 of CM044547.2, read as the reverse complement.
ATACACCTACACAGGGCATACAGAATAAAACAGAAAAGGACAATCAATAAGAAGGTAATTATGTGCAGGCCATTATCTAAAATGACTGGCATATAAATTTCTGTGTATTACAATGATACATTGCATCTGTAATGATTAATGTGATGATATGTCTGGAAAATCAATGTTTTTCTTATACATTGCCTAATTATTTAAAAGCAAACTAATAATGTGTCACAGGTGTTGTCATGGTGTGTATTTAGTTCATTGTTGCTGAGAAAATGTGCTCCCTATTCAATTGTCCCCTCTTTACAAAATAATAATTAACAAACAAAGTCAAGTGTGTTGATGCATATTAACCGCCAGGGGCTTTATTTTTTGAAACGAGTGGGGATTTGTGACAGTTTTTTTCCAAGGTTAATTTATCACAATAACTCAATTGTTTGTCTTTTCATTATGCTAAATGGATTTTTGGAGTTGACAAGTATTTTTCTTAATTACAGCCTTGAGAGAGTTGCTCAGAAATCCTGACTCAATCAACCTTTCTCCTGGAGACTTTCAGTCCAGAGAGTGGATGCATTTGTTTTGTGGCCCACAATCACTCACAGCAGAGTTCTGCATACACTTCCTTGATCAGGAGAAGTGACCACATCACCTTCCTTATTTACACTAATGATCCAAGGGAATGAGCCACTTCCCTTTCATATCTTTCCCTAATATCAGTCCGAGGAGCTACACCACAAGCCCACAGTCTAATAACAGGACTTATTAGCAGAATATCGGTTTTGGCATGCTTACTGTCCTCTGATACTGCTCCATGCATCACATCCTTAACTGAATTGGGAGCCTCATAGTTCTGGCATCAAAAGAAGGAGAGAAGGATTTCAATAAAGGTACACACAGAAGAGTAGAAAGCAGCATTTGGTCACTGTTCAAAGAGAAGAAGAACTGAGCATATAAATAAACACTGAACAAATGGTGTATCACAACAACTGCTGCTTCTTCAATATCCTTCTCCACAAAAGGAAATCACTCTCCTGCAGCAAACACTCACCTCTGTGTATCTGCAGGGACTGTTTATAAATGATGGCAGCATTGATTTCAGCGTTATATAGCATTTTCTGCTTTCTGCATAATTTGCCTGGAGGGAAGCTAATAAAAGGAAAAGAATATCAGTAATGGAGAAGAGATAAAAGACACCCACGTACAGTGTGCTACGAGATACATGCAATAAAACATAATACAGCAAATAAAAGCATTTCATACCATGTGACCACATTAAAAGCTGTAGAATGAAGAAAACTAAAAGAAGCAATAACTATTATAGCGCTATATGAAATGTTATTAAATTATCAAAACCACTTTGTACAAACTATTATGAGACTGATGAAGCCCTATGAACTGATTAATGCAATGAAGGTATACTGCCATCTCCTGGATCAACTCATACATTACAAGTTGAAGTTTGTGAAAAAAAAACTCAATTAAAAACTCAATGTATTGTTACTGACAGAAGGCCATTAATATAGTATATTATATAGCTAATTCAAAACATAACCAATGGATGTTTTGGTGATATATCTTGAATTTATTTGCAGCTAGACAGCACAAATAAACATGGTATACATTATGGGGTGGATTCCAGTTTGTATCGGGCTCCAAGGCTATATATGAACTGCGCAACATTGTCACAACTCATTTGACATGAAATTCTATGGCTTTTGTTGGTTTTGCTAAAAATAATTTGTTTTGTCTAGGCATAACTCTGTGAATATCAACAAAAAGTGAAAAAGTTAAGCTTGCACTTACAGCAGTCATGGTCATAAATGAGCTTATATTTACAAAAAGCATATATTGTCCATCAGCTTTGTCATTAAGATCAAACTATCATACTCTAGAGATTTTAGTAGGATAGCATTAGCTCATCCCTGTTTCTATAGCTTATAAATGTCATGGGTGAATCGGAAAGTGCATTTACAGCTTTTCTAGTAGTTTTCCTCTGAGCAATATGTGATTGTGTGGATCATAGAGACTAATTGACAGCATTGAGCTCATGTAAGGACATTTTGACTTCCATATATACAGTTTTTAATGAACAGGAACCAGAACAGTGACAAGAGCAGTGACAGTTATGTGGAATAATTCATTGGGCAAGGTGTCGAAGGAAAACATGTTCAGCACATTTATGTCCCAGAGTTAGACGTATATACAGTACATATCACACATGACGAGTTTACATTTCCAATCCCACAATGCACAGAGCCAGCAGTACCAAAGGCACCATGCTTAGAGTGGGTGTGGTCATGGTTGTTTTACCTAAAGAAGGAATAGACAACATAACAAATAAAAAAAGAATGAAGTTATTCTTAATGGCGATATCATTCGTGTGTGTCTTACCTAAAAGATGAATCATCCTGACTGGGCCATCTCCTCCTTCATAACGTCCACGCACCAACAGCTCATAGTCTCCGAGCTGAGGCATGGGGAAGTCCATGAAGTGCCAGCCGGTGATGTACACTTTCCCATAGATGTAGCCTGTCTTTCTGAACAAGACCTGAGGCAAAAAAAAAAAGATAATTATTAGTTGTAAGAAAAAAAAGGGAAAAAAAATGTTATTACTTTTTTTAGTACCTTGTAATAAAGTGGGAAGGAGTAATTGCCAAACCAGTCGTATGTGATATGATCCCACCACACATACAGCCACATTCCAGTCCAAGAGATATAGCGCCACACTCTGGGTGAATCAGGTGGTGCTGTAGGAAGAGAGTATCAATAAAAGCACGTGATAATCATTCATTTTCTTGCAGCTGTTTTTAAATTTATATTACACTTTGTTTTAGAATTTTTATATAGCTTTTTCAAAGTTAAATACAAACACCTTTCAAGCACTATTTCTAAGTCTATTATGAAGCTATTATATAACAAATTACAATACATATATTATTTACAATCACAGACATATTGTACATGAATAATTTATTTCATCATCTAATAATTATACTATTTAGGTAGAGAGATGTTAATTGGGAGAGGAATACATTTACATATTTAAGCTGCCCTAAATGGTCTGATTCAAGCATAAATCCAATTGAAACATTTTCTGTGATTTCAGTCCCCCATGTGAACCCAGTTTTCTTACGTGCTCTCTTAGTGAACATCTCGCAGTGTTCCCCTGGTGGGCCAAGGCCAGCTCCGTTGAAGGCACGGACCTCGATGAGATAGTGAGAGTCGGGCAGCATGTTCTCAAGACGGGTTTGATTGACAGTCGCTGAGACAAATATACGATTGGCACCTGCTTCTGGATCATCATACTTTCTCCAGTATTTCACCTGATATCCCTCAATGTACTGCTGCAGGCCTGTGCCAGTGTCCACCACCGGCAGCCACCACACCAGCGCCTCTGTGGACGACACCGGCCGGGCATACACGTCTGTCGGAGGCTCTATTGGTACTGAGGAAATAAAAGAAATAATAAAGCTGGTTCTTTTACTGATGTTTTTTTATTATTATTATTATTATTATTATTATTATTATTATTATTATTATTATTATTATTATTATTATTATTATTGTTGTGTTTGGTCTCAATTAGCCTGTTCATCAAATACTTGCTGCTCTTATTTCAGTGAAATAGTACAATGCTCACCATCTCGTGGATAGTAGATGATCTTGGTGACGCTATAGGGTCCGTCTCCTTTTACATTAAAGCACTTGATCTTGACCTGAAACTCCCTGACCTGAAAGTCTTCATCAGTGGGAATGAAGTAGGAGTCTCTGTGAACATGCCGCCTCGTCTCTGGGTCTGAGATAGTCTCATACCACCAGTCGTAAGCATTATGAGGCTTGAACGCTAAGATGTAGCCAAACTTCTTTCCATAAAAGAACCATGGCTGCACAGGCTGAGAGTCAGATGATAAAACATAGCTTAACATTTGCTCATGTAAATTTAGATAGATGACAGCTGAACAAACAGACTTACTGTCCATGTGATGACAATTTCACCATTTCTTCCTCCATAGCCAGCCAAATCAGTAGGAGAAACAACTGGAGCTGGAATAACGTTTTAATTTTAGGCACCCACTTTTATATAATTACATTTTGTTTTGTTTTAGTGTCCTTACATGCATCCCATGTTTTGATCTTGAGGGACGGGATACTGGCTTCTCCAGCACCATACTCATTATGGGCTATAATCCTGAACTGATACTCCATCCACGGGTACAAGTCCGTCACGTCTGCCTTCTCCATAGAGCCATCAAGGACTGTGGGGGCTACAAGTGTAGACAAACATCAGTGTCACTGTTTTTATGTAGTAAATCTCAACAGCCTAAACAATTAACCAAACCGCGGAACAATGTCCATATATATAGTAATATACAGTCAGGTCCATAAATATTGGGAAATCGACACAATTGTTATCTTTTTGGCTCTATACAGCACCACAATGGATTTGAAATGAAATGAACAAGATGTGCTTTAACTGCAGACTTTTAATTTTAATTTGAGAGTATTTACAGTTTGTATATGTGCCTCCCACATTTTAAGGGACCAAAATCCATTGTGGTGGTGTATAGAGCCAAAAAGATAAGAATTGTGTTGATGTCCCAATATTTATGGACCTGACTGTAGTAATCCTGGATAAACAACAGAAGTGTGAGGATGCCCTCTTGTGGTTGTGTTTAGTACTTACAGGTACTGGCATTTCTCCAGTCATCTTCATTCAGAGCCCAAAAGTGTCTGGTCTGAATGGTGTAGAACAAAATAGGACTGTTATGTTCTGCTCCTTTCGTCCATAAGAGCTTTACCCATGTGTCTCCAATCTCCTCTATTCTGATTACACCAGGAGGCCCAGGTTTGCCTGGTGTGGCAACAAACAAGGAAAAGGAGTTATTACCTGTTTCTTTTAGCTCCCTTTTTATAGAACTCTTTATAGAAATGAATTTTTCCCCACATTGTACTTAACTTTTTCATGACCAATTATTATATTCCAGGTTTTCTGTGATGAATGGGAACTCTTTTTATGTTATTCTTTGAGTCATGTTAGGAGAACCAAAGTACTGACCTACAACTTTTAAATCAGCGTATACTGTGTCACTGTCCACTACAGTCTGAGCTGTGCACGTGTAGCGACCCTCGTGCCAGATCTGAACATTCTTTATTCTTAGGTCACCAATGCCGTCCTCTGTCTAGTGAACAAGAAGGTAATATTGTTAGAAAAAAAAGAGGAGAAAGTGAATTATGATTAAGAGCTAAAATGACACTTGTAGTTTTAACTATGCATGCCCAAATAGGTCAGTCACAACAAATACATACAATAACACAATAACAACCAACAAGACTTTTATTACCAAGACCCGTTCATAATGCTGCCATTCTGTGTTCAAGTCAATGACTCTGAAGTCTATGGCCCAAATGAAGGTGATGTCGAGCATTGGGTCGTATGAAGCAGCACACTTCAGAACAACCTCATCACCAACTTTCACCTCAGTGTCCTCAGGAACTACTGTCAGACTGGTGGCCTCTGGGAAAAAATTTACCATTACAAGCATAAAGGCAATATACTGTAACCTATGTTCTCTCTCTCCACACATGTTTTGGACCCCATGGAGTCATCCCAGAACATAAGAGTATTGGCAAACTTAATGTTGAATTAATGCTTGGGAATATTGTACATTGTTAGCCTGATAATGTTATGACTTAAGTGTAATTTGTTTTTCTTCTTAGATTCTCAAAGAAGCACATTGACTGACCTGTGATGGTGAGGAAACCAGAGCTGTTGCCTTTTCCTCTGTCATTTTCAGCAAAACATGTGTAGAAGCCCTCATCATTTTTAGTGGCATTGAGAATCTCCAGGGTCCCATCATACATGATGGTAATACTGGAGGGGAAAAGGACATTTACTTAGGGCCCAGATTCTGTAGTGGTTAACTTTAGAGGACAAATATATGTCCTCTAAAGTTGTGTGTTTAAGAAGCTGAACTGACCGTGAATTGTTGAAGAGTACTTCTTTGCCCTTAGTCCATGTGAACCAAGGTCGAGGAGCTGCTCTGGGTTTACACTCAATCAACACACGGCCATCTTTAGCTCCCAAGAGCTGCTTCTTCACCGGGTTAAACTCAAATGTAGGGGCACAGGCTGTAGTGAAAATATTTTGGATGTTGCATTGCTTATTAATTGCTTATACACTATGACAAAAATTGTAACTGAAGAACTGACACACTGCCTCTAAATGAGCAAGAATAAATGTTGACTATTTTTACATATATTTGTCCACTTACCAATGACTCTAAGCTCAGCGTTGGCATATTTAATGCCCCAGTAATTCTCAGCGATGCACTGGTACATCCCAGAGTCATCGAAGGTCAGACTTGAAAACTTCAACTCTCCTTTTCCATACTAAAGAAAACAGTGAGTGAATGAACACTACATTGGTAATCACAAACAAACAGCAGATGGTAAAAGAGAGGTAAGAAACTGTGTTAATTGTCACCATGTATCCATTTTTGTACCAGCGGATGAAGGGAAAGGGTTTCCCTGATGCCACACATCGCATTGTGTGCTCTGAGCCAATATCAATTTGAGTGTTGTTGATAGTTTCCGCCCATTCTGGAGCAGCTATATTTAGCACAATATTTATAAACAATATGTAAACACTTTAAAAAGACAATTGTCCCATAGAAAAGTAATTATGATTAAAGTCACTTACACTCAACATAGAGCCAGGCTTTGTGATAGTCCTTTCCTTTAGTGTTAATGGCTTCACAGTCATAGGCTCCTACATCTTCATATTGCACATTGTAAATGTGCAGGACAGCTCCTGATTCGCTGATCTCATGATTGGCTGGTAAGTCAGTAGCATCTGTTTTTCTCCACACAATATGAGGGATGGGGCTAAATACATTAAATGAAATATTGTAAATTCAATTATCATAAAAAAGTTATCATATAATTTCACAATATTTTTAAAAGTAGAATTACAATCACTTACTTTCCTAGCGCAAAACACTCCAGTGTGATATTAGAGGCTAACATGGCAGTAGTGTCTGGAAACTTTACCCTGATGTCCGCAGGATACTTCTTTTCTTCACCTAAACATAAAGCATCTGTATTACTCTATGAAAAGAACGTAGGGTCATCTTTCTGCAGCACAGGCACTGACCATCCTCAGAAGGCAGAGGCATGAGGGGGATGAATTTAGAGAAAACACTCTTTCCAATGATGGGACTGGAAACAAAGCAGGAGTAGTTCCCTGCGTCCTGAGCTTCTACTTTGGAGATGTACAGGTTGCCTGTCTTCTGGGAGACAAAACGGCGGTTATCAGTGTGCAGGAAGACCGGGAACTCGTTGTAGATCCAGCGGTAGGTAACCTCCTCTGGAATGAATAAAAGAAAGAGAGCGAAAAAGAGTAAATAAATGACATGATAATAATCCAAAGAAGATTAATGCTATATTTCAACCAATATAATATAAGTTAACTAAGTAAGAGGTAAAAAAATAAAAATCATTGCACATACGTGGCCAGGCCTTTGGAGGGACACAAAGCAGAACAGCACCTTGCCCTTCCTTGACATAAACTGGATCTCTTTCATCCTGAGGGAACTCCTCTAGATCTATTCAGTGGAATAAGATGGAAAATAAAAAAGAACATAATAACCATTTGAACTGATGTTTTTAACAGATATAACCTACAATTGCCAACATATGCTAACTGACTGGTGAAAAGAGTTACAATGTATTATTTAAAGGTGGGTAAATAAATTATCATAGACATTCACCATGACAACAGTAGTTATGACATATGTACTTTAGAGATAATAAAAGATTGAACTAGTACTGTAAATCAGAATCGACAAAGTAAGACATCTAACTATGAGTGAGGAGTTAACAAGCTCACATCCGAACTTGACGCGGGCCTCTTTGCTGATGACTGTTCCATAAATGTTCCTGGCCACACAGATGTATGTCCCGGCGTGTTTCTTTTGCCTGGGGTTGTTGATGACCAGGTTTCCTCCCACCACACTGTAATGCTCATCAGGCTGCTCCATTAGTTTGATTTCCCAGTTATCGCGACGCCATCTGCCAACAGGACAGTATGACTCACTCACAATATGTATTCCAATGTGATGTAAGGAGAAGTATGATAGTCTTGTAACCTATAAGAGGCTGGGGGATTGGCCCGTGCTCTGCAGTTCATAGAGATCCTGCCGTCAGGTGAGTCTTCAGTATAGACAACATCCACAGGCTCCTCCTCAAAGATGGGGCCATACCCAGTGGCATCATCTGATACATTTAAAATAACAGTAAAGTTCATATCAGCAGTACTATGAGACATTTACATTTACACATCTGTTTTTTTTAACTCACCTCCAAATATTCTAGGCTCATGAAAAAGGACAGCCACTGCAATACAAACACATATAAAGATTTAAACCAGAGCACACATACAAATAATCACATAAACACACATACTAACAAGTTATACAAAATAAAAAGTTGGGACACTGTACAAATTGTAAATAAAAACAGAATGCAAATGATGTGAAAGTTTCAAATGGGACAGGGACAACCCAAGTTTTCATCAGCGCTCAGTTCAGAAGCCTGCATCTCTGATGGTCTGGGGGTGCATGAGTGCGTGTGGCATGGGCAGCTTACACATCTGGAAAGGCACCATCAATGCTGAAAGCTATATCTAAGTTCTAGAACAACATATGCTCCAATCCAGACGTCGTCTCTTTCAGGGAAGACCTTGCATTTTCCAACATGACAATGCCAGACCACATACTGCATTAATTACAACATCATGGCTGCGTAGAAGAAGGATCTGGTTCTGAAATGGCCAGATCTTTCACACATAAAAAACATTTGGTGCATCATAAAGAGGAAGATGTGACAAAGAAGACCTCAAGAAGACAGTTGAGCAACTAAAAGCCTGTATTAGACAAGAATGGGACAACATTCCTTTTCCTAAACTTGAGTAACTTGTCTCCTCAGTCCCAGACGTTTGCAGACTGTTATAAAAAGAAGAGGGGACACACAGTGGTAAACATGGCCTTGTCCCAACTTTTTTGAGATGTGTTGATGACATGAAATTTAAAATCAACTTATTTTTCCCTTAAAATTATACATTTTCAGTACGTGTCATGTTCTTCTTACCTGAGAGGGATATTGAAGAGAAGAGGCTACGAGCAAGAAGGCATTGGGCGCCATGACAGTAAAGAAACTTACTTACTGAAGCCAATCTGAGTGAGGACAGAGCAACAATCAAATGGCAGATATACAGGACATTAATGGCAGAGATCTAAAAAGAGAGAGAAACAAACAAAAAAGCAGAGAATGATACATTGGTAAAATGTTTGTGCAACTTTTTCTCAAGATCTCCTTGAACTTTACTGTACAGCAAACACATGGAGAGAGCAGTATCTGGAGCCTTCTCTGGGCATATAAATGATTTAGGATGAGAATGACTCAGCAATACTTTGCAAGTACTCACATGAGGACACACACACATTATTTTAGCGCAGTTGAATGTGGACACCCTTAGACACAGCAGCAGGACTAAGCACATACCAAATGCAAATGCAGTGCCACAGAAACAGCTCTCACTTTGCAATCCTACATGCATATGCATCAATTCTGCAGCCTGCAGCAGGCCAATGCTGTCCACAGCATCATCATCCGCATCAGCATTCAATTCTGGATGACCGTAGCCTTCGTCTTGTGTCCTACAGCTGACACAGCGCAATCGATGCCCTGACAGCAGCCACTCAAACACAGGGTACAAAATATGAGAAGGGTCCCTGAGAATCCTATGAGCTACACACTACAAATAGTGAGGAGAAAATGAGGATCAGGTTACTAAAGGAGGCGAGAGAAATGGGTATTTTATAAATTTAAGTATTAGTATTGATGATGATATAACATAAAGTAATGTAAGTGAATGTCTAACCAGCTGCCAGTAAGTTACTGTAAAATCTATGATAAACTTTTTACTGCGCAGTGCCACTAGAACCTTTTTCTTTTGTTTAAAGATATCTAATAGAAAAGGATATTTATGTGCTGTTAAATGCATGAATTTTGTTCCCATACTTACAATGATGACATCTCACACCATAAGTGTAATACTCATAAGGAGAAGAAAAAAGCAACTGAATTAAGCAGACATGTGCCCCAGCAACCATACTACAGCACATCCAGAGACTGCTTTTCCAATGCACTTTTATTTTTATAAAACCACAACATAACCATACAGAGTGCTTTTTTGCCATGCTACTGTTTAGTGAGCTTATAGATAGATAATGTGAAACAATCCACAGATGATCAATTCTGTGTTTTCATGTGTTTTCCAGGATGCTAATCCCAGCACAGATCCTCTTTGGACAGACCACAGGGAATTGGGTCAGTACGTGTATTAAATTTAGTCTCACTGTATGAATAACCATGTTTATTTTTTATTTTATTTATTTTATTTTTGTTACAATGTTACAAATGAGTTTAAATTCTATTAAAATTCAATATTATTCTCAAGGTAATTTTTTGTGTCTTCGTGAGGGAGAATGCTGCTATCTATTTAAGAAAATAAAACAACAAAACATATAGAATGAAGGGAGGCGGTCTGCTTAATCGGTTGACATATAGAAGGCCTCATAAGTTTTTTTGGAGTGTGTGAAGAGGGAGTCCCGGAAGTATAGGAGCATCCTGCAGCGCAAATTTGTCTGTTCATTTTTTTTTACTGATACAACATTTCCAGTTTTGATTTGTATATTTTTTCTATTTTTAATGCATATACAGCTTTCTACAAAGAGTGTTTAATCTACCCGGGAGTCGCCTTTTTAATGAAGGAGACGAGAAAGTCCCTCAGCAGCTTCGCCCTTGACAAACATCTGACACTTTCACCTTCCGTCTCCTCTGCAGCCACAGATTAGAGACACATTACACTACACTCTGATGCATCTTTACCAAACTGTCCGGACGTTGTCTCAGCCCTGCCATAAAGCAGTGCTGGACAAGCAGGTGCGCAGCCCTTACATCATTTCACCCCTGTGACGACTGAGCAGCACCAGAGCAGTCTGCTCTGCATTGCGGTACTCCAGAGTCGGTCCACTTCAGCGTCACAGAGACGAACACGTGCCCCATCAAGACTCACAAAATCCAGACAAACACCCAGCCACGCGAACTCACATGAAAGGACCTTACCTTTGTGATAAAAAGGCAAATTCACTCCACAGTCCTCATACATGGTCCAAACCGCATCGTCCCTGCGCCACCCGACCCACCATCCCGTGCAGTTAAACTTTTCTATTGGAGGACAGAGCTGAGTGGCACCTCTGGGTGGTGGCGCTCATCTGGCGGAGATTGGTCCATATCAGTGAGAGGTGGGAGGAGATGGAAGAGGAAATCTTTAGGGAATCAATTTGAAAAATACAACGTTTAGCTTTCATTAAGCAAAATCCACATTTTTGGATCTCTGTACTGTAAAGATATACCGTAAGTCGTCCAAACATTATGATCACATTATAAATATATATAGGATATCACTTTTTGCCAATCGCCATGTGCTGTGAGGCATTTATCATTATTGTCCTACAGTGGCACCAGTTAAAACGTCTAGAGGTGTAAGTAAGTAAGTACAAAAAGAAAAACAGTGGACTATTTTATAAATATTATTTAACAACTCTATTAGTGTATGTGGATAAACTACAAGCTGCATTCACAACAGACGGTTTACTGTCATACTCTATGCGCATGCGCACACAGATGTATGTTAATCCATCAAAGATTAAAAAGGTTTATAGAAAAGCCTTTGGGTCCCTTCTCAGAAAACAAATGTGGCTGACATTTTATGTACATACACTAGGGGAAGCACTATTCACATTTGTTCCACTGCTGAAGAATACCAGTCATCATGATTTCAAATCCTAAAACCAACATTTATTTCATTTTTAACTTAATTAAAAATACAAAATATTTTGCAATATTATATTGTCAAGTAAACAACAATAATGACAGCCTTTCATGCTTCTTGTGTGACTTCAACATTAACCAGATATCATTACCACACCATATATTCACTATTCAGAGGGTGTCCACACTGCAGTGGGCTTGTCCTTTTTCCCTTGTCCTTTGCAGGACACTCATCCTGACAGTCATAGTATATTTTCTATTATTAGAAAATAAATACTCCTATTAGCCTATTTTCCAACACACACTCTTCCAAGTTTGTGCCACTCCAGGAGATGTTAAGTTTGGAACAACATAGGTTCACTGATGTTTAAACACGTCCTGTTAAATTGTATTTTTGCAAGAAATACAAGGAAAGGTGCATTAATAACTTTCAGAAACCATGTATGTCTTTGATTCCTAAACATTTGAGCTGGAAGAATGCATCTGACAAGTTCAAAGTATGAAAGAAAAAAAAATCACAGCAAATAAAAGTGTAAAAGCATTCTCATTTCATACAACCAATTTGTCAAAAATATTTACCTACCTATTATGCAGCAGGGTTGATTGAGGTCACACTGTCAGACCTCCACACGCTCAGTTCAAGCATTTATTTACAAAATACAACAAGAATATCTACACGTTGAAATCAGACACATTAAAACCTAAAACTTGATGCAAGTCAAGATAAAAGCAATCATAAAATGGTTCTTTTGGAAAAAAATAAATAAATAAATTTCAGTTTGAGAGTAGTAGACCGTATGACATACTACAACAGTTACCCATGGAAATAGAAAGCAATTACCTCACGCACACTATAATACATTAGCATGCATGTGCTCCACACACTCACACACAAGCCTCATTCATTTACAGTAATAGAAAACCCATTGAGTGCTGCTGTGCTCTGTTGCATCATAACGTGACGACACACACAGATATAAGGTTAGATGCATAAACCAAAGTCACCAGTGTGTTTACCATTTGCAGCGAAACAAGCAATATTTTCAATTACAAAAACAGAAGAAATAAAAACTCTTGTTTCCACATTCAGTATAATTATGCAATTATCCTTCATTTAGCTTTTAAGTGCTACCATTAGAAGAAAGTCTCATAACAATAGGCCATAACAATATGCAGTCTGCTTCCTGTTGGCAGTTTCCTGGTAGGTTGGCAGTAGTTAATGCTGCTAAGCAGCAGTCTCTCCTAAGGATGAAAGTGTTATGAGAAGAAATAAGACACGAGACATGAAAACCTCTATGCCCCTTCACGATGCCAATCTCAGCACTGGTCTCAAGTAGCCTACAGATATTCTGCATATTTCCTCTTCCTGCAGTAAGTTGATGCTATGATTTTTATGGTCAGTGGTATTATGATGATAGCTGGGTAATGTGATTGTCATCACGGCTATAAACCTCTTGAACTTAAACCATTTCCTTACAAGTTCTTTTTTTGGCGGATTTTTTTTTTCAAACATAATAAATCTAGTAACTTTTATTGTGAATAATCCAATGTTTAGTTGCTAGATATAAAATATTATATTGATTCATGCAATATCTCCTCAAGACAATAGGGTCAATCAATATGTAACTACTGCAGGGATGCTGCATGTATGAAAAAGATCTCTAAAAGGCACTAGAAACCGTGCTGCCAAGTTATAACACCCAGAGGTTATAGTGAACACCACTGACTCTGCTTATCTATGCATTTCCAAGAAATACTTTTTTATTTGTGGTTCAACATGTAGGGGTAATGGTTAGTTCTGTAAGCAGCGCTATCACAATTGCCTGAAACAAAAGCGAGGACAGTGGCCCAGAATCGGTGTGGAAGCCCAGCACAGTTTAGTAGTGACATGTCTACTTTTGTTCTGTTAGTGCTATGTAACAACGGCCATAGATTGGGGAGACACAAACAATGCAGCACAAATACACTTCAGAAATACACCTGGGTGTTGATCAGTGTGAAAAGTTCTGGCTGGTGAAACAAGCGAATAAAAGGAGTGTATCTTGTCAAGTTTCCAATGGTTTCAAATAGACATCCCTGACCTCAAATAATCATATAACTTTGTCTTTATTCTATTACATATGTACAAATGGTTTACCTGTCTCCAAAAAATGTATACTAGCTTCTTTTTGCATTCTATAGCATTGCCCCACAAAGACAAAGCTGATACATTTTCATTCACAATATGATACTTTCTGACAAAGAAAAGCCAAAAGGCATAAACTGCTAGCTCATACAGTCTAACCGTGCACCTCACCTCTGCAACTCTGAGGATGAAAAATGCTTTTTTTCAAATCAGTGATATCCTTCATGCAGCTGTCCATGTTTTTATATAAATGCATTTCACCTGCTTGTGGGGGTTACACAAAATACATTTTGATATAATATGTTTATTATAGAAAGCAATTTGAATGGCACTAAGACACACACTTGGCCACACTCTGGCTCAGTCTGAGTTATCAACTTTCCAGTACATTCCTTCTGCTCCTCTATATTGCTTCCTCTTGATCCCTGTTTGTTTGTCAGGGACAGCCCACTCCTCCTTTCACACTTTATCTCAACGTTCATATGGGATGTGCGGTCTGTCATTATCCTGATTGTGTATGTGTAGAGTAGATGAGGTCACAGTGTGATGGGGGGCGGTGGGCATGAGGATGGGGGCGTGTCAGCAGTCTCGGTGAAAGCTAGATGACTACTGAAGTGACAGCCACCATGGTCAAATACAACTGTCCACAATGACTGTCACCTGAGCAACTGTCACCACAGGGAGATGGCCACATTTGCCAGGGTGACGAGGAGAGGCCGTACGGACTTTGCAGCCAGGCCATGGCCCTTCGTTAGACAAATGAGTTCATGGCATTGACGGGTGACGGAGCCTCTGAACTCTCATTGCCTTCGTGAGTGTCTTTCTCTTTTTTGCCACTGTACTGGCCGATGAAAGAGCCGTCCTCGTTGAACTGTCCGTCCCCTCCCTCCCCATAGTCCACCAGGCTGTCATCACTCTCATCGCGGCGCACCGTCCCATTAGATGGGGTCCGGCTACCCTTCAGGGGCTTGTGGTCCTCCGTGTCACTACAAGGGACGAAAAAGTGTATGATTATTTCAGTTGGTAACACAATGTATGTCAGCAGCAGTCAGAAACCCTTATGCTACACAAGCTCTTATCCAGGTTTTAGCAACTAATTAAAGTAAGCTTTTCCACTGCACTACAATAGCTTCCATTTAGGGCTGGACAATACAAGCTCAAATTAAGAGCTTGAATAACTAATGTTAACTGGAATATACTAAATGTAGTGTACTGTATTTATGCACTGGATCGGCTGATTCTGACATGTTAGTACAGTGGTGGTAGAGCCTGGTAGTTGCATGGATTCAGGGTTAGTGACCATTGCTTTTTGAATGCGTGCATCCACTCAGTCTATATATAGCATTATCTATTTCCACATGCGTTAATCAAAAATGCGATCGTTCAAAGTCCCATGTTCCAAAGGCATCCTTTAAAGTTGTATTCCTTGCTTTTGTGCATTAGGGATTTCATTTGCAAGCCCTGCATTCAGGAACAAGTATCTGCAAGCTTATGCATGTGTTTAATATGAACAAAACCAGAGGAGGAGTGAAAGCAGTAGATTGTGTTAATGTTGACAGTGTTGGCTATTATACAGTGATTAATATTGCAACTTTGTAATGAATGTTAAATGTTTTATCCATCTCCACCTCTGTGAACCTCCACCTCATTTAAGTTAGAAGTAGGTAAACACAGGCCTATAGCCAGCCAGAGTTTGTGTGAATTGCATGCTGCTAATAATACCACAGGATGCCTTACCTCTCCATAGACCTGAATCCCAACAAGATACAAATGGAAGGACACATGAAAATCAACACATGAGATGCATACAGTGATTAAAACCTTATTGCGTCGAAGCTTTTCATAGGCACTGTGAAAAAAAAATCTACTTTAAGACAGAACATGCGAATGGAAACAGCTAAAGCACAACTGACAACTTACAAGGACAGTTAAGTTGAAAATGAATTGTGACTTGTAACTATGTAGTACTTCAAGTTTGCTTAGGTACATTTTTTGTCAAGAATTGAGAACTGTTAAAATGGATATATTAAATTGGGTTATTGGATGGCTTGTAGAGAGCAAGAAAATGGTTAGGAGGGGCAATGATTGATTTGATCTTGCCTCTGCACAGTATTTGATAATGGAGTCTGGTGGAGAGTGTATCTCTGCGTCCTGGTAAAATGTTCTACACATACAGTACAAACAGCCACTTAGGATTTACATCACATGGACATCTTCACATTAACATTCTTTTTCAAATGTTTCTTTCCTTTTTACCTGTATTCTCCAAATGTGCCATCATCCTCCTTCATTGGCTGAATCTCTGGGTCTTGGTGAGCATCTTCTTTCTCTTTCACTGTAGATTAGGGCATAGTCACTGTTAACCTTTCAGTTTTAACAACAACAAGTACAGTATTATGGTGCAGACAGCTGAAGATACCTGGGTATTTTCCACCTTTGTTCCTCTTAATGAAGCATACAATGAGAAGAACCAAGATAAGGAGAGCTATGGCACACATCAGTCCAATAAACCAGCCCTGTGTGGCAATGTCCACCTGCCGACTGGCTACAGCTGCACACAAAAGAGAAAAGAATAACAAAGTCAGTATTTTATTTTAAAGTATGCATTAAGCCACACTACGAACAGCTGACGTCAACAAAGGTTGAAAACTCAAATTAAAATGTTAATGGTCAGTGATGATGTAAAATGTAAACATAAAAGAAAAAGTTCACAAAAATAATAACTTTCACAATGATGATGTTTTAGGAGACATGATTTATCTTGATTATAAGTCAACATGCTTGTACTCTACTTGTAACTACGACTTTACACTACCATGCTGGGGATTATACTGGGATTTTGACAATGGCACAAAGCAGAAACATAACTGATGAGAGAAAAAACACGGACAAAACAAAAACTCTATCCATCTATCCTGAGGCATGCTGCCTCACCTGGCACTGCCACCACCACCTCATCTGTGGAGTGGACCGTCGAGGCAGCCGGGTCTCTAGCTACCACACGCACTCTATAGGACGTCCCCGGCTTTAAACCTTTTATCATATGTGAATGTGACCCATTTACCAACTCCTTTTTCCAGTCATCTTTACCTAAAACCAGATCAATTAGATTACAAGTCTAATATTGTTTACTGCTGAATTAAGATCACTGCATAACATAATTTGACCCTTACTATTTTCTACAATGTATTCCACATAAACATTCTTATGATGTCCAAAGTATTCCCAACTGATCACTGCACCATCCTCCGAAACAGATGTGTTAACGATGCCAAACGCTGGGCCTATAGGGGGCGCTGATAGATAGGAGAAAAAGAGAAACAGCATTTCTAACAACAAATGGGCTGCTTGAATAAATGTAATCACACATTTGAAACATGGGGAACATGTAAATCTATCGATCACATGACAGTCAAATTATTAAATATGTGACGGGGGTTATCCTGCAGAGATTTTGTGATTTTGCTGGGGATATAACGTAGGGCACAGGGAGTGTTGTACCCTTATGAGACGTGGGAGGCAGAGACTGAAGGATGGGGTAGGTTGGGTGAGGGGGTTCAGTGGGGCCTGAAAGAACAGAAAAGTGAGACATCCCAATAGAAAATACACTAAAGAGAAGGGCCAAAGTTTATTAGAAAATCATGCCTTTGTTAAATCTTACTGCTGAGATTATTGTTGAGCTTCAAAAATAAAATATTGGAAAGAAACTTTGTAACATGCATATTCAGGTATCATTCAATTTTAATAAATCTTTATGGAATTAGCTTGTGTTGAGAAATAAGTTAGTACTCCACTTTTAATAAAGCGGTCGCAAGCATCATGCGCAAGTCTTCAAATGAAAACATGTTCATTTGAAGAAGACAAATACCAAAGGTAGGCTTTAAGCACTAATTTAGATGCACAATAACCCTGAAATATATTAAAGTTTGTTATAGCCTATTCTTTTATTTAGAATAGGAGACAAACATTCTGTTGTTTGCAGTTGCCATGGAAGTTTGTCACACTTACTATTAATGCTCATGCTAAATTAGTAACATGCAGGGTTAAAGAGGAATGTGCTGTGTTATCTATACTAAGTTTCTGTCTCCATCTGATGGATAAACCACATGCAGACACTTGCACTGGCAGACTCATGTTACCTTTGCTCGTTTCTACAGGGGGCTGAGTATAAGCTTCAGAGAAAAAGAGAAGAAATAAAGATAGGGAATATGTATTTAGTGCACAATAAAGTAGTAGATTTGAGGGCTTAAGTACTAAGTTCTCATTTTAGCTCCTTATTTTGACCCATTTCCCTTTTGCATTGTTGTTGTTGTTGAACTCACTTGTGTCCATGGCGGTAAAAGCCTCTTCTGTAATGTTCAGTCCTGAACCCTTGATTGTCTTGGCACTAAGGTAAAACTTGTAGAGCGTGCTGGAGTTTAGGTTGCCCAGGGTGACAGTGGTCTCGTTGGGAAGGAAAGTCATGACTTTGATGGGTCCAAGTTCATTGGTGCTGTTGACTGCAAAGAAAATAGGAAATAGTTTTAGTGTAAGGGACAAAAACAAAGTAATAGGTCGGTAATGGTCAGTTTACCTGGTTGGTATTTCAGTGTGTAACCAGTGAGCCGTCCATTATTATTGTGAGGTGGCCCCCATTCCAGAGTGAGAGAGTCCAAACTTGGGTTGACTACATTCAAAAGTGAGGGAGGTCCTGGGACTGAAAGCCAAACAATTAACACAGGTTATTTAAAGTTATTGTCACTACTACTTCACTAAAAGTCACTACTTACTATTGACTTGTATGCCAATAACTTTAATAAAACACATTCATTTCCATAAAATGGCATCTTTCAATGATCTTGGTCTGTATTACATGGTGCAACTGACCAAAAATAAATTTAATGTAATTTAATTGTTTAATAGTGTTACAATGTAATAACACACAGGATAATAATACATGTAGAATAGATAAAGCTGATGTAAAGAATAATTGTGCTGTCAGCCATCTTGAGCAGTACACACCTCCCTCAGGAGTTTCAAATGTCTTGCTGGCACTGGCAGGTCCTTCTCCTTTGTTATTGACGACCTTCATGAAGACGTCGTAGAAGCTGTAAGGCTGGAGTCCAGGCAGGCGTCCCTCACTTCTGTTCCCACTGAAAGTCAAAAACTGCTCTTGTGGTTGCGGGTCCTCCTCTGTCTCATGCAGGCCACGCTCACGGCGGTAATAAATCTTTAGAAGAAGAATATAGTAATATGATGCAACTTTTAATGGACCTATATGTAACAAGTGGTGAATGCTCTGACCTTATATCCCTGGAGTTCTCCCCTGACTGAGGGGAAAGACACAGGCTCCCAATGCACCTCTGCCAGAGTACTGTTATGAACCGTGATCCGCACGATGTCAGGGGCAGTCAAAGGCACTGAAAACAGTAGAAAATCATTGGTCAATGTCTAGACTAAGGGCAGTGCTAAATTTAATAAAAGTTTAAATTTATCTTGATAACTCACCGTCTTCTCCAGAGTATCCAATCACTACTTCCGGCTCTGGGCCACTGCCATAATCATTAATAGCTTGAACTTTGATCTCATAGGGAACATAGGTGGGCGTCTCAAATACAACAAACTGAGAGACATTGGCTACTATCTTTGTGGACCATTCTTCTTCCACATCTTTTTGTCTCCACTGCACTCTGTACTCTAAACCAGGCCCATTGGACTGGAAACCTGTCAGCGGCTACACACAGGAGTTTTTATTTTTCCATTTTTAAGTTGTCTAAGTGATAACAAAACAATAATTTTAAATAAACCTTTTAAAAAGAGCCTACCATCCAGGAGATGACCAGGTTCGCTGGCTCAGTTCCTTTGCCCTGAACGTCTGATGGATTTTCATCAGGAGCTGGGAGAAAATTGTATTAATTAAATAAAATTACAATTAAAAATTACTTAGGTTTAGTTACATGGTCATATTTGTATATTTTACCTGCTGGGTTGGTTCTGTACTGGCGTGATGGCTGACTGGGATCACTGTACCCAACATTATTTAGAGCCAACACTCTAAATGAGTAGTAGACAAATGGAGAGAGGATTAGCTGTGCTGTGGTGCTCGTCCCAGGAACCTCCGTCAGGTTCATCCACGCTTCTGGCTGGTGGAGCAGGTCTTTATACTGGATAACAAACTCTGGCAGGAGAATAAGAGAATGGTGACTTCAAGTAGTTCAACAAAGACAGATGTACTACGGTGTAGTAGTTTACTTACTACAAGCAACTTTCATTATACAAAAAAAAAAAAAATAGTAATAATGCAAGCTTAATACATGATAAGTCACCAAAATACAAATTTACTGATTTGGTAGTACTCAGTTAAAGACAGTAATCAATGATATCACAACATTTGGGTCACTGACAACAGACACTTTGACACTTTGACAGTGTAGTTATATAGTATAATGTTTGACTTAATATGTTTAGTTTGATAAGAAGGAAAAATAGCCTTAAACTTTCATACTCTCTGTGGGACTGTTATGTTCGTCTCCTGGAATCCAAGTGAGCTGAACGCTCCTCTCTGTCTGGTCCGTCAGTTCCAGGTCAGTTGGTGGGTCAGGTTTCTCTGCAAACACAACAAAGACCATAGAAAATGAAAAATGTCCTATGTTAATTATTTTGTTTTTTGTTACACTGGCTACTGCTGCAAAATGTAAATGTTTATGGCTTGTGTATGAATGTAGGAATATATATCTTGCTACTTAAAGCAACACTATGTAACTTTTTACCAGAAAAAACTGAGATATTGAATAAAATATGCAACATCAAAAGTATTTTTACGTTTTCTCGACATTGCTTGGTTCTGCTTTCTAGAGGGCGCAAAAAGTACATAGTGTTGTTTTAACTCAACTTTAAATAAGAAAGTGGTTATTAAATGAAATTGAAAAAATATATACATTTTTATGGCAGTAATGGTGTGCTGGGTAACAAAAGCTTAACAAAAATTTATTGATATGAATTACATATAATAAACTGAAAAAAAGGACTTAAGGTGACAAAAAAATAAATTAAAGGTTTCAAATAGAGCTGATGAGATGAGGTACAAAATTGTGCAGCATAAAGCACAGGGCTTGTTTACCGTAGACAATAGCTGGAGTAGGAGTAGCCTCTGAGACAGCAAGAAGCAAAAGTGTAAGATTTGTAAAGGTTAGCGGCAAAGTTAAGGGACTGCTGAAAGTTTTTGTTACAATCCGATGTCGACAGATAAATACCAACACTATAACATAATAAAATGTAAATATATACGCTCACTGAACAACAGATGGAGAACCCAGTTGTTAGAGTCTACTTTAGTTGATTGTGCAAAAGTTTCCCTTGGGATCTGTAGTGTGTGTGTTAAAACTAAAACAAAAACGTACCTACGACAGTGAGCATGGCACTGGCCGAATCATGATCCAGAGTGGTGTTAATGATGCAGGTGTAGGTACCTTCATCATCATCAACTACATCTTTGATGGTGAGGCTGTCAGTGCCCCGCACAAACCTAATGAAAACGGACAAAGGTGAGATATTTTAGAGAGGATTGTGATAAAGTGCTTTAAAACCGGGGCTCCAACAGATTTGTAACACACCTCTCATTATCTGGAAGCACTCCATTGTCTTTTAGCCATGTCAGGGTGGGAATGAGAGTAGGGTCGTGCTTAACTTTACACTCGAACACAGCTTTCATGCCTCTTTGCACCACTTTATACTCTGGCTGTTTAAGAATACGAGTGGGCTCTGGAAAAACAAAAACATGACTGCATGAATTCAGCAATTTCTAGGATAATATCACATTCGGTTTATCTGCCTATCTGACCTTTAACCTCCAGGAAGACGTGGTTTTCCTTGATCCCCAGGTTGTTAGTAGCAATGCAGGTGTACTTTCCACTGTTATGTGGTTGAGCCACATGGATTTCTAATGTACCATTTTCATTAATCACGTAGGGGTCACCGTTCTTAATGCTGGTCCTACTGTCTTTGAACCTGCAAAGACACAGCAAATGTATTGTCTCTATACACAGTTATAAACTGCAGTTTTATCTCTAGAATGTCTTTAATCTCACCATGTAATTGTTGGTATTGGTGAACCAAAGGAGGCACAGTGGAGTTGTGCAAGATTGTTAGTGATGACCTGGTACACTCTGTTTGGTGGAGTCAGAACTCTCGGTGGTTCAGCTTTGTGAGCAAAGCACAGAATTAACTAAAATTGGAGAGTTACTGATGCTTTTCTCCTGATGTTACATTTAAAATATTAACCTTTTTACTTACCAAGGACATTGACAAAAGCATTGGCCAAAACATAACCAAATTCATTGGATGCATTACACTGATAAACAGCACTGGACCCTGTCTGGACACTGCTGAGAATTACAGTATCATCCTCAACCTTTCGACTGCGGTCCACGGGTGCATCTAGCACAGAAAGACAAGGAATCTCAGTAAAAGAAAAGATAATTGTGTACCAAGTGTACAGTGTCACAGCGGCACTCTTCTACAGCAAGTTGAAGAGGCTTATTAAGATTGGTGCAGGGATTCAGTGATCAAAAAATGCTGCAGTGGAATTTACTAAAGTACTCAAAATTATATAATTCTGTTCGGTGCATTGGACAGCAGTTCTCAAAGCATTTTACTTACTTTCTAAGGGGACGCCATTAATAAACCAGCTGATCTTTGGTTTGGGTTCTCCATTAACTCGACAAGTGAGAATGCCAGTCTCATTCGGAGCAAGAATCAGATTCCGGGGAGCGCTGATCCAGAAAGGAGCCGCTGGGGATTAAAATTATGAAAAAAGTTGATAAAAGTAAAACAAACAAATAACAGATTAATTATGAGATGTATGCTACATGTTTATTTGTTGGATGTGGATTATTGTTAATTGTATTTCTTCACCTGAACCCTTTCTTTTATTTATAATATATTTATACAGTACAGTATTTTACAGCATACATACACCCAGTGCTGTACCTTTAACAGCGACCTTGATGATGTGATGTGCAGTGCCCAGGTTGTTGGTGGCCGTGCAGCGGTAGTCACCAGCATCTCCTTCGTTAACATCAGAAATCTTGAGTGTTTTCTTGAAGTTCTTGTAGGACACTCTGTTGGTGGGCAGCTCTCCTCTATCCTTCTGCCAGGTGATGTCTGGAGAGGGCCTGTAAAAGATAAAATAAGTGCAGTATAATATTAGACATACTTAAGTAACAACCAGCCATACAATTATTATGCTTCCATTAGGAAGAATGTATGACAGATAATACAAGTAACAGCTTACAATCCCTCTGCTATGCATTCTAGCTCCAGTGTCTCCCCCTTCAGGACCATCTTGGTGCTGGTGGCTCCAAAAGGCGTCATAAAACCGGGGCGACGTTCTCCCACCGGGCTGTCTGAACACCGAAAGACAAAACCAGATCAGAACCAGACCACACCATTAAAGTAGTTTTACCCAAGGTTAAGTTTTTTTGTTTTATTTTTCAGTAATATAAATGCGGTCCATTGAGCAACTATTCATAAATGAAGGGTCTGTGCATTGAGGATAATAGGGACTGGAAATGAGTGAGTGACAAATGAAGAAGAACAATGTGCTGATTGATGCTCTGTCACATTTGGGCAATAACTGAGCGAGTTAGAAAAGAAGATGAATCTCTGTCATTAGGGTATAACTATCTGTTGCCATGACAACAATGGAGTACAGAGAACAAACCCCATCACTCCCTACACACACAGAAATGCACATAAAATCTATTTCTTTTTACACATTCTTGCGTTTGAGGTCAGAAATAACAATGACTTCATTAAAATATCCACTTCTATGGCTGATGACAATAATGCCATAATGTTAAATTAATGTTCCATTCAGGCCATCTTGGATAAGTCATAAAGAAATGCCTCATAGAGCACATAATGATCAGAATCTAAGTGGTCATATCTGATATTCTTTGTTCAAAGTATTCACAATTTAAAGAATGAAAAGAAGAGAAACTACACTCCTTTACAGCTGTGTTCATAACATTGTAAAAAATATAATGATGCGAGGGATATCACATGTTAGAATTACAGAGATTGGGCTGAGGCAGAGTTAAAGTGAGTGGATGTCAGGTTTGGTTAGACTATGGAGTAAAACCGGGGCTGGGTTCACACTGGGGGGCGCTGAATGGGAGTAAATCAGCAGCACTCACCACTAGAGTACTCAGAGATATTGTATAAAGCAGCCAAAGTTTCATTCATTGCTTCCACTGTAAATAACAGAACATTGTGAACATGCAAGAATGCTGTGAAGAATACCATTAACACTTCACAATGGTCCTTTATGTGAAGTATTTACCAACACTTAAGCAACTATTGGAGGTGTATATAATATTTTAACTTGTGTCTAATTATAACCTAAAAAAATATCAATATAAAATACTAAAAACAAGTACTGAAAATAATAAGAAGAACTACTGAGTATGAATTTTAGCATATTGTCTTTTGTAAGATTTTAATTGACAGTGCTGGTCTTGTTTATGTGTCTTACTCTCTAACACTGTGACTGAGATGGGCTGTTTCTGCTGGATGGTCTGTGTATGAGGGAAGCGAGCATAGCAGATGTAGTCACTCCTGGTGTCTTCGGGGAGAATGTTGGAAAAGTACAAATCTCCGTTTAGTGCCTGAGACACTCGTTTATCCAGCGGCAATCTTTGGAAATCTGAGACAGAAAGAAACATGTGACCCTAAGACATACATGATAAATATTCAACATGAGATAAGGTCATTTAGGGAGTTGGTAGTACCTGTTACAAAAAACTCCTTCTACAAATACTCACTCACAATTAATGAACTGTATTAAGTTTGATTAAATTATGTTTATGCAGATATATGACAACTAACTCACTGTTGTCCATCCAAAATATGACCGGAGGGGGCAATCCAGCCGGGGGCCTACACTGCAGCACCAGGGAGATTCCCTTCTGCACCACAATGGCCTCATTTCTCTCCTTTGACCACAAGGGGGACCCTGTGAGTTACAAAAGCCAAACGTATCAAATGTTGCTGAACATGTAAAAACAGGATTCTAAAATGCTGAAAGGAAGTATAATAGACGTGTTACTGGACTGTCGGATGACGATGTTGTTGGATACAGCGGTGCCATGGTCATTGTGAGCCGTACACTGATACGTTCCCTCATAGGCTTCGGCCTTTTCCCCGCTGATGTCAATGACAAGAGTCCCCGAATTGGGCTTCATTAAAACCTTGGGGTCCTTCTCTATATCAAAGTGGGTTCCATTTCTTGTCCATGAGAAGCTAGAATCAACAGGAACAACATGATAAAACCGTATCTATTTGCTTAAACCTCAAAGATCTACTGGAGTAATTGTTTCTGACTGATTTGCATAAATAATTTAGTAGCATTGTGTTGCATTTGACTTTGAGACCTGCTGTGAATCTAAAAAGTGGCTGATGCACTGAGCCAGGTGTCTTCCTCAAGCCATTATCTCCATGACAGATGTTGCCATGGTGATGCTTGGGCCTTTAATGTCTATATATACATTTTTTTTTACAAACAGCTGATTTAAAATATGTTTCCCCTTCTCAATTTTACATGCTGCTAATTAATCTGTTAGCCAGCAAGTAGGGAGTCATTAGTAAATGGTATGAGATTAGCGTTAAATCCGCTATGGCACATGGTCTAGTGAACAAGCACTATGAGGAGTATATTATTTCTTCAGAGTGTATCTCACCTGGGATGAGGCTTCCCTTTTGCTTCACAGTGGATGACTATGTTCTCTCGTGGATCAAAGATGTAATCTTTGGGGACTCTTGTGTTATAGTGGGGGGTTGGGGCACTGGTGAAATGTGAAAAATACATCAGATAGAAACCCATACAATTAGCTGTTAATGTTAATATTAGCACTCAAATGGTATAGCGGGCAAATAAGAGTGAGATACAGCACAATTATTCAAATCTAATACTATTTGAAACAAATCATAGCAAACAAAGCAATATATCAAGATTCAAAACATGGCTTACCATTCAGTGAACTGAAATAAATAAGCATATGAGCAAAAGCATTGCTAATAAATAATGTGTCACAAAAATAAAAAAAAATCCATGCAAATCTAAAGTAATATACCACTAATCCACACAAAAGTCCAAGAGCAAAAACTCCACACTCTAAGTCATACAGCAATGTTTGAGCCAACTTACATCCTTCCAGTACTTTGGCTTTTTGTCCATCATGACACGCCATTCCACAGTAATAGAATATTTAGGAAAAAGTGTTAGTTTTGGCAAAGAGTAAAGAGGTTCAGGTGAAGAAAAATGCACCTTCAAGGACTTTGTGCATTGCATTGAGCCTGACAAAGTTAAGGAACTAGGGAACCACTTTTAGTAAATAAAGATTTTAGCCCGGTACAACCAATGCAAAAAGTAGTTGAAGATTGGATAATCAATTGAATGTGACATTTTTATAATTTTTATATATGCATTTAACATATTTTAAAAACTAAAAAACAACTAAATCCATGCGAAAACATGCAACCTCTGGAAAAGTCATTGTGTTTGGTAAATAGTAGTTCTTTTGTAGCTAGCCAGTCCCTGTTGAATCCAGTTTAATTATTAAAATTCTGTTCAAAGATAAAACATTAATCTCTGAAAAAGCCAGTGATTGATGCAATACTCACGATCAAGAGGCACTTCCAGTGCTAAGGTTAGATGTTTTAAAACTAGGAATAGAAATACTCCAGTGCCTAATGCCCACTTCCTGTCCATGCTGAAAAACTGTTATTTCCTTATTCAGTTGTAGGGTCAGAGTGGTGAGCAGGGCAGAATCCAAACTGCAAGAGAAATAAAATGCTAAATATAAGCAGACAACTCTGCAATTGCACAATTTTAATAGTGTGTGTGTGTGTGTGTGTGTGTGTGTGTGTGTGTGTGTGCGTACATGCATGCGTGTGTGTGTGTGTGTGTGTGTGCGTACATGCATGCGTGTGTGCGTACATGCGTGCGTGTGTGTATGTTTGTGTGTGTATGTGCGAGCTCGCAAATTTGCCATTAATTGTGATAATGTTTTGAAAGGTAGGTAGACAGATTTTACTCTATTAGGTTTATCTTAAGTCTGTGTAGTCTTAAATAATAAGTGTCATGTTCGAACAGCTTGCCCCTCTGCCAAATTTCAGTCTTTGGAAGGAGGAGATGTCATAACAGACTTCATTAGAACTTAACAACTTAAGTACAGGCCGCTTGCCAACCTTAAGGGCCGAAATTTCACAAAGATAAACAGCAGTGTGTTTACAACAGCTTACTTCACAAAGGATTATTTAAGCACAATGCAAAAACAAAAATGTTATCTCTGCTACTTTGTGACACAATTCACATGACATTACTTGATAATATTCTGATTATGAGAACATCCCATAAAGCCCCAGTGAGAAGCCCCAGTGCCACGTGTTTGCCTGTAAACATATGGCATGTGAGTGCACTCGGCCGGAAGAGTCCAGCCGTGCTGCAGTTGCTTTGGCACATGAAGCACACAAAGGACTGTAATGAAAGCTTTTCTGTCACTGTCATATGGATCATGTTACACATGAGTGTACTGCCATAAGCACTGGATTACAAGAGACAGTCAGCACAAATACACAGAACAATGCTTGTAATAATAAATTCTCCAAAGGGCACCAAAGGGACTTGGGAGCTTGGTTCATGCCATCACTTCAGCAATTAACTGATATCAGCTATGAAAACCGTTATTTAATTTTATATACGATTATATTGTGAATTTTAGTTCTTCTGTATGCCACTCAAATGATCAGAAAAATAACCCTTTCATGAAATACATATTCCCAGGTAAGCCCAGAGATGATAGAGATGAGGCAGCAGCATGTCTCCACTGCTGAAGAGGAAACAGGTCTGATGATATCCACTATGGTAATGAACACACACAAAGTAGTGTGTCAGGGTTATTCAGCTGAGCTCGGCAGAGTGTGAGCTAAAAAAAAAACAGGACGCAGCTAATTACGCCGACACGTCCTGTTAGATGATACTCCTAGTTAATAAACACAATACAGCAGAAAAAAACACAACTGGATGTAGTAGGTGCAAACCATGTTGAATTTTCTAAAAGCCAATTTCTATATTACACTGACAATCAGTGCTGCAACTGGAGAAATAGCCTTCCCCACAGCCACAGAAGCCAGATTAAAGTCAGCTGGACCTCTAGTGATTTTCCTCAAGAGACAAAGAAGCACTTTACCTGGTTTGACTGGATATAAAAAGGACTTTGTCTAAAAGGCCAGAGATTAAACAAGTCAAGGGAAGAATGTAAATGGTCAAATGTAAAGTATAATTATGATTTAGGGATGAAGGCTATGTGCTGCATCTATATATAGTTCAGTAATGTAAGAAAAACATAATGTGCTAATGTAAATAAATTATAAAAAACAAACAACTCATTTCATCTATATAATGATGATATGCAAGTTATGAGATACTTGATTGATAAGTATCATTATTTACTTTGGGAAATGCTTTCTGACATAGAATAATTATAATATAGAGTATGTAATCTAATCTTACATGTGTGCCCTCCCTTGGTCACATCCCCAGAGAGGCAGTGTTTAATTCTGAGCCTGAAGGCAGAAAAAAATAAGCAGACAACACAGATGACTCTCAGTGCATGAGCGCCAACACACACACAGACATAAAATTAGCTGCCATGTGCAAATGTCAACATCTCCATATTTCAACAGAGAAAAAGTCAGCTGGCCTTAACTGCACAGACATTTATCAACCTAGACATTTACTTAGAAACGTCATCATTTTCTTTGTATTTGCATGTTGTTAACGCACCATTACACTGCACTTTCAACCCTCAAGTGCACAAGATGAACACTTCTCTTGGCAGACTGTGACACAAACAAATAATCTACACACAATTACAAACAACACGGCCCATTGCTCATTTTCTCAGAAGCCAAAGATTGGGGAAAAAAACAAAAAAACATAATGATGGCAGAAGTGGTCTAAGGGATGATGAGTAGGCTTTAACTAGTAGCCCGCCCATGTCTCATCCGCTTCTTGACTCAGAGGTCAAAAACCAGAGGTCGGAAAGCCATCCTCCAGCTCTGCAGTTCTGTCATCATCACTCTTTTCATGTGTTACTATCATTTCCTTTCCTTCATCAAGTCCTGTCAGTTTTGGCTCCAAGTGTTCCAGTTACATATTTGGGTCTTTTGAAGTAGTAATAGTCCCAAAGGAGGAGTTCAGTTCTTCAAAGTACATCCTATGGGTTTCCAATTGCAAATGTTAAAGTTTAAAACCAACTGGACAGTTTCTAAGCACCATATTATCATCTGTCATTTTGTCCTTGGAAAGCTATGTGAACTGCTATAGTCTCAGAAACCAGGCTAAATAATTTATTTTGTTAACCTTTAATCTCATAGCAGTGTATTACAGTGATTTACCACAAGCCATAATGAATCAACATCAAGTAGTAACATACACATTTTATAACCTAGAATAAACTGTAATTCAATGGCAAGGTCATACAACCATGTTTCAGCCATGTTTCTGATTGAATTTGCTCCATCTCCATCCATGTCCTATTACCTTTAAAACATGGATAGTTATTGGCTTAGTGCACATGGGGATCAAATACAATATTTCACTGATGACAAATGAATTAGGGATTCAAAAGGATTTCTTCTCAAACTAACAACATTGATTAAGATTAAGATATATTATTTGCCCTACAGATATTTCATGTGTTAGAAAACCAATGTGCCTGTTTTTATAATATCAGAAGAAAAGAGGAGCCTTCAGTATACACAGAAACATTAAAGCAGGAGATTAAAATAACCTTCCTTTTAATTCTAAATATAAACCAGAGCTTACATTTCTCAACAACAAAGAATCACAGTGACTTGTTCCTGTCACTGTACAAACCCTGCAGCAACATGCTAAGTTGGTCACTCTGCTGCCTACAGATAGGGACTGACGAATGACAGGCTAAATAGACGGACATGTGTGTGTTACAGACATCGAGTCACAGTAACATTTTGAGGACAGTATATTAGTGGACTGGGTCGGTCTGTTTTACGATCTATTGAAAAATCCTAGTAAGCAATAGTTCAAGTCAGGACCAAGACAATGCACTATTTCACATTATTCTTTTATTATGAAAGGTTCCAGTTGCTGCATGTACAGTTCCATCAATAGCAAAAGGTGTAACAAATCAATTTATCTGTCTTCCATCAAACGTGTGTGTGATCACATTGAAATGTCAAAATATGCTCTTCCTTTTATTATCTAATATATATTATCTAATCTGTGTAAAATTAAACATAAAATCACATTTTGTGGGCAGACAGGAATAAATTTAGCACACTGAACTACTTTCCAGGAACCAGGTCAGTGGAGAAGGAAATTCAAGCTGCACAACTAAGCTGTTTTCTTTCTTATTAAATAGGCTAGGTGTATAACATACTTACACTATTACTTCAAGTACATAGTTGTTTTTGCAACCACAGTTTCAAGAAACAGCAGTACTGAAACACAGACTAAACTGAATGATGGAAATGAAGCCAGTGAAAAAATGTGTTTACACCATACCAACATCTAAAACATGTACTGTAAAATCACAGTATATACACATTTTGTTCAATAAATACAAAATGTACTGATATTTTGTAGCCCATCTTTTTGCAACATAGAGGTACTTGTAAAATATAAATTGTACATTTTGGTGTCGTGCAGAAGCAGCACAGACCCTATTGATAGTAAATTCACAATACATAACTTAAAACTCACAGTTCCTATCAGAGATGACAACTATCTCTTGAATACAATACATTAGGTACCTCAAGATAAATCATTCATTAACAAATTGAACTATGAGCAGAAATGTAGCATAAAAAAATAAAATGACTGCATACATTTTTTGGTCATTTTTCAAGAAATATGAATGATAACACAAATCCTTTTTCTTTTACTCCGTTAGTGGTTGGGTGAAGCCATTTAATGTCAAACAATTGTGTTTAATCTTTTTTAAATCATAATGACAACAGAATCTACCAAAATGACCCTGAACAAAAGTTTCTTAATACCGTGTATTGCCACTTTTAACATCAAAGACAGCTTGAAGTCTTTTCAGAATCAGAATCAGAATTACTTTTATTCATCCCCAAGGGGAAATTCTTTTTGTTACAAACATGCAACCAACCATTGCAAGAAAAGAAATAGAGGTTTCTTTTTAAAGTAGATATAACTTAACTATAAACTATGATATCCCTAACAAACAATCTATTTACATATTCACGTGATACATGATACATATTCACATAATACATATTCACATGATGTACAGTTTACAAGTTTACAAGTTTACAAGTGGACTTAATATTGTACAGCAGGCAGAATATTGCACAGTGACTCTACCGAGGATTTACAGTACAGAGTTCAGAAGTTTGATGGCGACTGGCAGAAAATGACTTCCTGAGTCTCTCGGTGGAGCATCGTGGCAGTAACACTCTATTGCTAAACGAGCTCTTGCAGCTGACCAGTACTTTGTGGAGCGGGTGGGAGGGAAATTCCAGAATAGTCCTGATTTTGGACAACATCCTCCTCTCCGACACAACAGTCAGAGAGTCCAGCTCCTCCCCTACAACATGTCCAGCCTTCTTGATGATCTTATTGAGTCTATTAGTATCCCTCACGCGCAGACTGCTGCCCCAGCCAACCACACCTTACATGATGGCACTGGCCAACATAGACTCGAAGAACATCCTGAGCATAGTCCTGCAGATGTCAAAGGACCTCAGCCGCTTCAGAAAGAAGAAGCTCTGGCCCTTCTTGTAGACAGTGTCTACGTTCTTGCCCCAGTCCAGTTTATTGTCCAAATACACACCAAAGTATTTGTTCTCCTCCACCATGTCCACACTAACCCCCTGGATAGAGGTGGAGGTCCACCATCCATCCCATCCATCCATCCATCCATCCATCTTCTACCACTTATCCGGGCCGGGTCGCGGGGGCAGCAGTCTAAGCAGAGACGCCCAGACTTTCCTCTCCCCAAACACTTCCTCCAGCTCTTCTGGGGGGATACCGAGGCGTTCCCAGGCCAGCCGAGAGACATAGTCCCTCCAGCGTGTCCTAGGTCTTCCCCGGGGTCTCCTCCCGGTGGGACATGCCCGAAACACCTCCCTAGGGAGGCGTCCAGGAGGCATCCGAAACAGATGCCCGAGCCACCTCAGCTGGCTCCTCTCGATGTGGAGGAGCAGCGGTTCTACTTTGAGCTCCTCCCGAGTGACCGAGCTCCTCACCTTATCTCTAAGGGAGCGCCCCGCCACCCTGCGGAGAAAGCTCATTTCGGCCGCTTGTATCCGGGATCTTGTTCTTTCGGTCATGACCCAAAGCTCATGACCATAGGTGAGAGTAGGAACGTAGATTGGCCGGTAAATCGAGAGCTTTGCCTTACAGCTCAGCTCCTTCTTCACCACGACAGACCGGTACATCGACCGCATCACTGCAGAAGCTGCACCGATCAGTCTGTCAATCTCACGTTCCCTCCTTCCCTCACTCGTGAACAAGACCCCAAGATACTTGAACTCCTCCACTTGAGGCAGGATCTCTCCACCAACCTGAAGGGGACAAGCCACCCTTTTCCGACTGAGAACCATGGTCTCAGACTTGGAGGTGCTGATCCTCATCCCAGCCGCTTCACACTCGGCTGCAAACCGTGCCAGTGCGCACTGAAGGTCCTGGCTTGATGGAGCCAACAGGACAACATCATCTGCAAAAAGCAGAGACGAGATCCTGTGGTCCCCAAACCAGACTCCCTCCGGCCCCTGGCTGCGCCTAGAAATCCTGTCCATAAAGATAATGAACAGGACCAGTGACAAAGGGCAGCCCTGCCGGAGTCCAACATGCACTGGGAACAGGTCGGACTTACTGCCGGCAATGCGAACCAAGCTCCTGCTCCGGTCGTACAGGGACTGGACAGCCCTTAGCAAAGGG
Organism: Perccottus glenii; assembly: GCA_024416835.2. Taxonomy (NCBI): domain Eukaryota; kingdom Metazoa; phylum Chordata; class Actinopteri; order Gobiiformes; family Odontobutidae; genus Perccottus; species Perccottus glenii. The sequence goes on along the minus strand of CM044547.2, from coordinate 20,144,856 downwards.
CCCCGGACCCCATACTCCCAGAGCACCCCCCACAGGGCGCCACGAGGGACACAGTCAAATGCCTTCTCCAGATCCACAAAACACATGTGGACTGGTTGGGCAAACTCCCATAAACCCTCCAGCACCCTGGAGAGGGTATAGAGCTGGTCCAGTGCTCCACAAAAACCGCATTGTTCCTCCTGAATCCGAGGTTTAACTATCGGCTGCATTCTCCTCTCCAGTACCCTGGCATAGACTTTCCCGGGGAGGCTGAGGAGTGTGATCCCTCTGTAGTTGGAACACAGCCTCCGGTCCCCCTTCTTGAAAAGAGGGATCACCCCGGTCTGCCAGTCCAGAGGTACTGTCCCCGACCGCCACGCGATGTTGTAGAGGCGTGTCAACCAAGACAGCCCTACAACATCCAGAGACTTGAGGTACTCAGGGCGTATCTCATCCACCCCGGGTGTCTTGCCACCGAGGAGCTTCCCAACTACCTCAGTGACTTCGGCCTGGGTGATGGACGAGTCCACCTCCGAGCCTCCGGCCCCTGCTTCCTCAGCGGAAGACGTGTTGGTGGGGTTGAGGAGATCCTCGAAGTATTCCTTCCACCGTCCAACAATATACCCAGTTGAAGTCAGCAGGTTCCCACCTCCAATGTAAACAGTGTTGGCAGGGCACTGCTTCCCCCTCCTGAGGCGCCGGACGGTTTGCCAGAATTTCTTCGAGGCCGACCGGAGAAGTCTTTTTCCATGGCCTCACCGAACTCCTCCCAGACCCGAGTTTTAGCCTCCACGACCACCCGGGCTGCAGTCCGCTTGGCCTGCCGGTACCTATCAGCTGCCTCAGGAGTCCCACGGGCCAACCAGGCTCGGTAGGTCTCCTTCTTCAGCTTGACGGCATCCCTTACTTCCGGTGTCCACCACCGGGTTCGGGGGTTGCCGCCACTACAGGCACCGGAGACTTTACGGCCACAGCTTCGAGTGGCCGCATTGACAATGGAGGTGGAGAACATGGTCCACTCAGACTCAATGTCTCCAACCTCCCTCGGGATCTGGTCGAAGCTCTGCCGGAGGTGGGAGTTAAAGGTCTCTCTGACAGAGGGCTCTGCCAAACGTTCCCAACAGACCCTCACAATACGTTTGGGCCTGCCGAGTCTGTCCAGCTTTCTCCCCCGCCATCGGATCCAACTCACCACCAGGTGGTGATCAGTTGACAGCTCCGCCCCTCTCTTCACCCGAGTGTCCAAGACATACGGCCGGAGGTCAGATAGAACAACTACAAAGTCGATCATCGATCTCCAACCTAGGGTGTCCTGGTGCCACGTGCACTGATGGATACCTGCTTGAACATGGTGTTCGTTATGGACAAACTGTTGCTAGCACAGAAGTCCAATAACAGAACACCACTCGGGTTCAGATCCGGGGGGCCGTTCCTCCCAATCACGCCCCTCCAGGTGTCACTGTCGCTGCCCACGTGAGCGTTGAAGTCCCCCAGTAGAACGACGGAGTCCCCGGTCGGAGCACTTTCCAGCACCCCTTCCAGAGACTCCAAGAAGGCCGGGTACTCTGCACTGCCATTTGGCCCGTAAACACAAACAACAGTGAGAGACCTATCCCCGACCCGAAGGCGCAGGGAAGCGACCCTCGTTCACCGGGTGAACTCCAACACATGGTGGCTAAGCTGGGGGGCTATGAGCAAGCCCACACCAGCCCGCCGCCTCTCGCCGCAGGCAACTCCAGAGTAGTGGAGAGTCCAGCCTTTCTCGAGGATTTGGGTTCCAGAGCCCAAGCTGTGCGTGGAGGTGAGCCCGACTATCTCTAGTCGGTATCTCTCAACCTCCCGCACAAGCTCAGGCTCCTTCCCCGCCAGCGAGGTGACATTCCATGTCCCTAGCGCCAGATTCCGTGTCCGGGGATTGGGTCGTCGAGGCCTCCGCCTTCGACTGCCACCCAATCCACTTTGCACCGGCCCCTTACGGTTCCTCCCGCAGGTGGTGGGCCCACGGGAGGTCGGCCCTACGTCGCTCCTTCGGGCTGAGCCCGGCCGGGCCCCGTGGGGAAAGACCTGGCCACCAGATGCTCGCATGCGAGCCCCAACCCCGGGCCTGGCTCCAGGGTGGGGCCCCGGTTGCGCCATACCAGGCGACGTCACGGTCCTTGATTTTTTTCATCTCCTTAAAGGGTTCTGAACCGCTCTTTGTCTGGCCCGTCACCTAGGACCTGTTTGCCTTGGGAGACCCTACCAGGGGCATATAGCCCCTGACAACCTAGCTCCTAGGATCATTCGGGCTGGAGGTCCACCACCACTTCCTTAGTCTTTATCACATTGAGCTGGAGGTGGTTCTTCTCACTCCAGGTGACAAAATTATCCACAACAGTCCTGTTCTCCTTCTTGTCATCACCGCTGATGCATCCAACCACTGCAGAGTCGTCAGAGAACTTCTGAAGGTGGCAGGACTGTGTGCAGTAGTTGAAGTCTGTGGTGTAGAGGGTGAAGAGGAAAGGAGAGAGGACTGTCCCCTGCGGCACCCTGTGTTGCTGATGACAGTGTCAGACACACAGCTTTGCAGCTGCACATACTGTGGTCTACCAGTGAGGTAGTCCACAATCCAGGACACCAGGGGGGCATCTACCTGCATCACTTCCAGCTTTTCAGCCAGCGGCCCCGGCCTGATACTGTTGAATGCACTGGAGAAGTCAAAAAACATGATTCTCACAGTGGTGGCCGGTTTGTCCAGGTTGGAGTAGACTCTCTGGAGCAGGTAGATGATGGCGTCGTCCAGAGTCTTCATGGCGTGGGAGGTCAGTGCCCCGGGCCTGTAGTCCTTGGGGTCGCTGGGACGCTGCGTCTTCGGGACCGGAACGATGCATATGTCTTCCACACCAGGGGGGACTCTCTGGAGACTCAGGCTCAGGTTAAAGATCTGATGCAGAACTCCGCTGAGCTGGGGGGCACAAGCTTTCAGGACTCTGGGGCTCACAACATCAGGGCCTGCAGCTTTTCCTGCTCTGAGTCTCTGCAGTTGTTTCCTCACCTGAAACCTGTTCTTACCACCTGTACTACCACCTGTTCTTTTGTGGTAGTTGTGGATGAGGCTCTTTATTTTCTCAGATGGTAAAGTTCTTCTTGACAAAAAGCCTCTAGTTCCTGTAAATTCTAGGGCTGTCTAGTATGTTTGAGATCTTCCCAGAGTGGCTCAATGATATTGAGAGTCCTGTATTTCAGCTGAAGTTATTTGTGGGTTTCTCTTTGCATCCCGAACAATTTTTCTGGCAGTTGTGGCTGAAATTTTTGTTGGTTCTATTCTTTATTAGAGTTTTAACACTGCTATGCACAATAAATGGCTTTACCCAACCACTAACTATGGATAAAAACCTTTTTTTGTGTTGTCAGCCCACAGGATAAAGGACAGAGCTAACATATTTGTACAAAGCACTGTAGAATGCCACTTTTGTGCAGCCAGTGCCTGAGGTGAGAACCTTACCTCAGTTAAAACTGGTAGCAGCAGAAATGTGTGAAAAAGATGGGCTTTTATTGTTCAACTTTTACACTGTAAGCAGCTAGACAATAACTGTATAGAAAGTCTAAATCTTTCCATTTTGACCAAAAACACAAATATAATTTTTTTGCAAAGAAGCCATTGCTCCATTTATATTGAAGCTATATTTAAGCTATTTAATTTTTTTAAGATAACTTTATGGGTGTATTTACTTACTTTAGTCTTCACAGTAAAGTCTGTCTGACATGAACAAAGGCCACTGTAAAGTGAGAAAAAGGCCCTAATTCTGTAGGGCAAAGTCGTGGCTGGGGCTTTTGATCAAACAGTAAAACATGGGTTTGAATAGCCTCACTAATAATAACGCTGATGACAATGAATGGGTAATGTTGCACTTTTAATACTTTGGGATACAAGGAAGTATGGAAATGATGCATTCAGTCTAAAGCGGCGCTATCCAGGTGTTTTCTGTGAGACACTGAGGCACATGAGAGGTGGGGTTTTTAAAAAGTAGCTAATATTACACTTGTTTATATTAGTAGGAAAATCCCTAAAGCTGCAACATCAAACTGAACTTGATGAAGGGCCACGACAAGAATACGCGTCATGCCTTTGTTACCTGTTAGTGTTGTTATAACTTTTCTTAACCTAGCTCCTCCTATTAGCTCCACAGACCAAACTTTTATAAAGGTTAAGTAAAAAACACTATGTGCATGGAATCAACCAGAAAACTGAAGCAAACATGGATTGAACTTTTACTCACTGATGGCCAGGTTTGGTTACAACCATAGAAAATCCTGCTTAATTTGACCCATAAGCATTTTAATAGCTGCTCCACAGTTTTGCAGGTTGGTTTGATTTAGTGGAGAGATAGAACTCCTGGCATCATCGGAAGCTGCTTGCTACAGTGGAAGTTATTGAAAGAGATTCCCCTTGACTAACACCACTTCTCTGCTGCACAAAAACAAAACTGGCAGCTCTTTTGTCTGAACTAGGCCACAAACCGGATTGAACGCAGCCAACTAATCAAAACAAACTCTTTTAGTGGTGCACATGCTCTAACACACACAGCCTTTCACTTTTGGGGTCATTTATTCTGGCACCATCTGCAGAATCCCCTAGTGGCTGCTTTTCTCTGGGGCTTTATAAAGTGCTGATGGTCAGCATGTGCCAGGCTATACCTCCCCTGTGTCAACAGTGCCCCAAACAGGAGCTATTGTCCTTCCCGTTGTTTACCACAGATAATGCTGAAGTAGCAGGCGTTCTAAGCCACAAGTGACACCTCTGGAAAAAAATTGCAACAGTTAAACCCCTTAAGGTGTTAAGTAAGAAAAAGCCTGTTCCTTATTTGCTTTAGTCAAATAAATAATCTGGACTATATATATATATATATATATTAGGGCTGGGCAAGTTAACGCGTTTTTATCGCGTTAACGCATTAATGAATTAACGCCGACAATTATTTTATCGCGCGTTAACGTCGGCCGATTAGTATAGTGAAAGATGTCGGTCTGAAGAACATTCTTAGGATCACAACGAATGACTGCACGTATGAGCCGCCCTCATCCAGTGCTTTAAGTGGGCGCACGCACCTGTACTCAGTACCGCCACTTCTCCGTGCGCCCAGAACGTGCTTTTAGCGTACTGGTACGCTCATTTCGACATCTGTTTTAATAGAGGTTTTAATCCTTTGCCTGCTCTGCCGCTTTCCAGAGCGCCCTTAACAATGCACGCTTCCTAATTCGTCCCACCAAGAGCAGAGACTACATTACCCATACACCCTTGAGTTTGGCAAGTGAAAGGGAGAGGGTGTGTGAAACGCGGGAACTTCATTCACATGCTCTGACTGTAATGAAAACACAAGAGAGACATTTATATTGTTTATATTGTTATCATGTTATGATTGAAGCTCTGGACATAACTTGTTTTTCTATAACAAACTAAACAAAATATTAATGCCCTGTCAGTGGCAAATATTTTTGGTTTTAATATTTAATTTGATTACATTAATGTTTAAGTTCAGATTTACAAGAAATGTTTTAACTGCTGTAAAAAGCACATTATTTGTTTAAAGTGTTGTTTAAAGTGCAAACCAAATGTTATTGCACTTTTGTTCATATAGCAGTTCTTTAAAAATGTATGCAGTACACTAATTTTGAATTCATTATTAAATTTTGTGTATAATGCAATTAATCGCGATTAATCACAGAACATTGTGCGATTAATCGCGATTAAACATTTTAATCGTTGCCCAGCCCTAATATATATATATATATATATTTATCTATCTCTCTATCTATATCGATATCGATATTTAAAAAAAAAAAAGCCTTGAATTTAAGTGATCAGAAAAAACCCACCTTCTTATTTTAAGAGGTAAAATAGTTGACATATTACAAGGGATTTTAACAAACCATTAAATCCTTGTTAAAATCTTTCCTTTTTTTGGGAAATGTCCTTTTCTTGTTCTGCATCTTTAAATTATACTGATCGTGTCTGAGGGTGAAAAACAGAAAAGGTAGGACTACACAGACAACCACAAGACACTTTTCCCAAACCAAATATGGCACAATATAAGACAAAGTGAAACAAAAGACTGTCAAAGAATTTGATGTAGACTAATATAATTCAAAAGTCTTAAAAAACAAACAAACAAACAAAAAAAAAAGTCTTTGTTCTGTCAAGTACAATTGATTTTAAAATGATAATTGCTAAGAAAGCACTGAGACCATCTATGTGTAGTTCATTTGAAGCAATTGGAGATAATCGTCATTAAAATTTAATGTGGCTTCCAATTATAGTGCTCTGATATTTGCAGTGCTTCATGTTGCCAGACATATGGGCCTGTAACCTTGCTGCCAAAGGCTTGGTCGGATATGTGACCGTGTGTGTGTGTGTGTGTGTGTGTGTGTGTGTGTGTGTGTGTGTGTGTGTGTGTGTGTGTGTGTGTGTGTGTGTGTGTGTGTGTGCAGAAGTGTGTGTCACGCCTGTCTAAGGTCATCTCATCATGCTGCAAGGGCTCAGCCATGCAGAGGCCAAATCCATATAGGATTGTATTATGTCCTTTTCAATTGAATGTGTGCATGTGTACATACCCTGCCCTTGAAAGGCACAGTGAGGATTAAGACAATATCTGACATCTAACATTATTGGCAGTTTCATAGGGCTTGACATTACATTTTAAATGAACATATGTGAAAGGTAAAACTGCTAGAATTGGATCATTATTGCTATAGCATAATCACAGCTCACAAAGCCTTTTGACATTGTGTATGAGAAAGGAGGATGGAAAGGGGCATCCATGTTTGATAAAAAGACCAGAAATCAATACTCATTCTCAATACAGTGACACTGTCCTTTTAATACCCCATTGGGCTTGGTAACTAGCCAAATCTAATTGGTATTCCTGTATGCTTTTACTAGATAAAAGCATTGATAAGACCATAGACGCACATGGCCTTGATATGTGACTCTAGGAACAAATACCATATGAGTTATTGTCTAATGTATCTGTGCATTTGATGTGTGTGTGTCCTTCAGGACAAAATCAAGGACCGTGACGTCGCCCGGTATGGCGCAACTGGGGCCCCACCCTGGAGCCAGGCCCAGGGTTGGGTCTCGCATGCGAGCGTCTGGTGGCCGGGTCTTTCCCCACGGGGCCGCGCTCAGCCCGAAGGAGCGACGTGGGGCCGACCTCCCGTGGGCCCACCACCTGCGGGAGGAACCGTAAGGGGCCGGTGCAAAGTGGATTGGGTGGCAGTCGAAGGCGGAGGCCTCGACGACCCAATCCCCGGACACGGAATCTGGCGCTAGGGACATGGAATGTCACCTCGCTGGCGGGGAAGGAGCCTGAGCTTGTGCGGGAGGTTGAGAGATACCGACTAGAGATAGTCGGGCTCACCTCCACGAACAGCTTGGGCTCTGGAACCCAAATCCTCGAGAGAGGCTGGACTCTCCACTACTCTGGAGTTGCCTGCGGTGAGAGGCGGCGGGCTGGTGTGGGCTTGCTCATAGCCCCCCAGCTTAGCCACCATGTGTTGGAGTTCACCCCGGTGAACGAGAGGGTCGCTTCCCTGCGCCTTCGGGTCGGGGATAGGTCTCTCACTGTTGTTTGTGTTTACGGGCCAAATGGCAGTGCAGAGTACCCGGCCTTCTTGGAGTCTCTGGGAGGGGTGCTGGAAAGTGCTCCAACCGGGGACTCCGTCGTTCTACTGGGGGACTTCAACGCTCACGTGGGCAGTGACAGTGACACCTGGAGGGGCGTGATTGGGAGGAACGGTCCCCCGGATCTGAACCCGAGTGGTGTTCTGTTATTGGACTTCTGTGCTAGCAACAGTTTGTCAATAACAAACACCATGTTCAAGCGTAAGGGTGTCCATCAGTGCATGTGGCTACCAGGACACCCTAGGTTGGAGATCGATGATCGACTTTGTAGTTGTTTCATCTGACCTCCGGCCGTATGTCTTCACTCGGGTGAAGAGAGGGGCGGAGCTGTCAACTGATCACCACCTGGTGGTGAGTTGGATCCGATGGCGGGGGAGAAAGCTGGACAGACTTGGCAGGCCAAACGTACTGTGAGGGTCTTTTGAGAACATTTGGCAGAGCCCCCTGTCAGAAAGACCTTTAACTCCCACCTCCGGCAGAGCTTCGACCAGATCCCGAGGGAGGTTGGAGACATTGAGTCCAAGTGGACCATGTTCTCCACCTCCAATGTCGATGCGGCCACTCAAAGCTGTGGCCGTAAAGTCTCCGGTGCCTGTCGTGGCGGCAGACCGGGGTGGTGGTCCCTCTTTTCAAGAAGGGGGACCGGAGGGTGTGTTCCAACTATAGAGGGATCACACTCCTCAGCCTCCCCGGGAAAGTCTATGCCAGGGTATTGGAGAGGAGAATGCGGCCGATAGTTGAACCTCGGATTCAGGAGGAACAATGCGGTTTTCGTCCCAGTCGTGGAACACTGGACCAGCTCTATACCCTCTCCAGGGTGCTGGAGGGTTTATGGGAGTTTGCCCAACCAGTCCACATGTGTTTTGTGGATCTGGAGAAGGCATTCGACTGTGTCCCTCGTGGCGCCCTGTAGGGGGTGCTCTGGGAGTATGGGGTCCGGGGCCCTTTGCAAAGGGCTGTCCGGTCCCTGTACGACCGGAGCAGGAGCTTGGTTTGCATTGCCGGCAGTAAGTCCGACCTGTTCCCAGTGCATGTTGGACTCCGGCAGGGCAACCATTTGTCACCGGTCCTGTTCATTATCTTTATGGACAGGATTTCTAGGCGCAGCCAGGGGCCGGAGGGAGTCTGGTTTGGGGACCACAGGATCTCATCTCTGCTTTTTGCAGATGATGTTGTTCTGTTGGCTCCATCAAGCTAGGACCTTCAGTGTGCACTGGGAGGGTTTGCAGCCGAGTGTGTGAAGCGGTCATGACCGAAAGAACAAGATCCCGGATACAAGCGGCCAAAATGAGCTTTCTCCGCAGGGTAGCGGGGCGCTCCCTTAGAGATAAGGTGAGGAGCTCGGTCACTCGGGAGCGGCTCAAAGTAGAGCCGCTGCTCCTCCACATCGAGAGGAGCCAGCTGAGGTGGCTCGGGCATCTGTTTCGGATGCCTCCTGGACGCCTCCCTAGGGAGGTGTTTCGGGCATGTCCCACTGGGAGGAGACCCGGGGAAGACCTAGGACACGCTGGAGGGACTATGTCTCTCGGCTGGCCTGGGAACGCCTCGGTATCCCCCCGGAAGAGCTGGAGGAAGTGTCTGGGGAGAGGGAAGTCTGGGCGTCTCTGCTTAGACTGCTGCCCCCGCGACCCGGCCCCGGATAAGCTGTAGAAGATGGATGGATGGATGGGTGTCCTACAGGGAATACTTTTATTTTTATTCATTTTATGGTTTGGCTTTTAATTTTGCAAAATACAGGCATAACTGGCATATATTTGCCCTAAACCTGTAGGCTCCTAAATGCAAAAATCTTAGTGCCACCTATTTTGCCAAGGAAGTTGAGGGGTTATAAATATGTTTTGATTGAGGAATCAAGACAGTCTATGACGAAAGCAAATAGGGTGTCACCTCATTATATTTTCGCCCTAAGGACCAAAAGCTTACCTATAGCTTAACTATATAAAAAATGTGTTGCTAAGGTGGCAGGACAGATGGACAGAAGAACAGACTAATCCACTGGCTTCCCCCAGTGAGGCTAGAGGACACGGTGTAAGTGTAGAATAATGATGAAGAAAAGACAGTTCACTGAAGGATTGAGGTAGAGGCAGCTGACACGTTGACGGGAGTGAAAGGGCACGGCGGGATGGGTGGGAGAGGTAAAGGGGGACTGATTGACGGTGTTATAGCGAAGCCACAAGCTGGCATGGTCCTTTTTTCCTCCTCCATCCATCTGTTCATCAGGATTACTCATGGAGAGGGACAGACAGAGGAGAGAGGAAGCTGTAGGAGAGCAGAGGCAGAGCAGAGGATAGCAATATCCATCACCGCGATCTACAGGAAGTAAAGGTGAACCATTCTCTTGTTTAGTTCAGTACACTAAACTGCTCTGATAATGACTCAGGTCTCAAATTATGAACCACTGCAATATAGCAGAGTGCTCTCATGAGACTACTGAGGTAGGGATAATAGCAATGGGAGGTGAAAACATTGTAGAGGTTACATAATACTGTGCAGCCTGCTCCTCTAATTACAAGTACCATAGATTCCAAATTATGATTATATTTTATGGGTTTACTGTAAGGCAGATGCAGTGTGGGGCATTACACTGGCTTGTTATCTGAATGGATTTAAACAAAATGTATCTGGTGCTGCCAAATAATGAGTATTCTATCAGGAGAATATCTGAGTTTAAAACTGTAATAAATACAGAAGGATAAGAGGGACTTGTCCTTTTTTTTTTACATCACTTACATGATGTGACATAAATACTAGCTATCAGTCTGCTGTAGCATCAGTGTGGTAGATTCCTGATCTTTTTTTCATGCTGTCTGTGAGTAGCAGGTGAGCAGCAGGTGAAGCCAGACTACAGTGCACACACAGACAGATAAAAGCTAGATAATTATGTGTCTCTGCTCCTTGTTGAACGTTTGCATTATGTGTTTGAACAATGGGTAAAAAAAATGGGTTGACCTGTGCTCTCACACAAATCTATCTTATCTTGTCTTGTCCCCTGCTCAATCAAATAAAATAAAATAACCACATAGCCTTGGGATTTATACATGGTTATATACACTGCCTTGATATAAGTCACAGATGGGTCTCCAAGGTACTGTTTTACTCCCATGATACGTTTAGCTGCCCCAGAACAGGGGGGCAGTCAAGGCCGAACAGTAATAAAATCTGTCACATCCAGGGTCAGCTGACATTTAATCTGTGATGTAAACTCCACAAAATTCACAAACAGAAAGAAAACAAGAAAACACAAATTAACATGTTGTGTCTGTACCTGAGATGATTGGATTGTAGCCACTGTCTGCAGATGAAGAGTCAAACCTGCAACAAAGAAGAATATCACCATGAAACAAACACAAAATGCACTGTTTAAATTAGCACGGTGGCCTTGCTATAATGGTAAACCGAGGATTTCATCATGATAAAGCGTCAGCCAGCATAGAGCGAGGAGGGATCTGCAAAAAATGGTAGGTTTAGAGTTTCTATAATGTGAGACCTGTGCATTTGCAACTTTTTCTGTATTGTCAGAACAGTGTCCACACAGCTCTGATATAAAAAAAACTAAATCACAACAAAATGCTATTACAAGCAAAACATGCTTTAGTCACTTAGCTAAACATCAGAAAGGTAAAATTAATAATAAAATAAGCAGATTAATTTAACTCTCAAAAAGCTTTTGCTTCATGGGTAAAGCATATGTCCGTAGTTGACCAAAATAATCTTTCAAAAAAGGATTTCATCTGAGACACAAAATTCCTGAGAGAATAATATTACAAACAAAGAGACACTTTAGGCGCACAGCTCAGTTCATTCATAATGAGGCCAGTGTCAAAAACAAACGCATGAACACATGGGCACATTTTTCATGATGTCTGGGGAATAGCCAGTAAATACTAAACACAAGGCCTTCAATCAATGAACAAAATGTCTGCATTTTTATTACTTTTACCTCCAGCAGGGGAACACACAAATGAAAGGTTAACCACCACACACATAGTGCCTTACATGTCCCTCTGGCGAACCAGCAGGCTCTACGTGCCCATGAATGCATTATTATAATCTCCACAGGGACGCTTCATTCATCTCACATTAGCAAAACAAATGTAGACGGACAAAGGACTGCCAGTTCAGACATGAAGCCATTTAAACTGTACCACATCTGTACGGTTTAAAATATATATTTCACAAGAATAAAGTCTTGTTTATGTGAAACAATACTTTTAAATTCATGCTTGCCTTGTGTTGGCCATTGTCAGAAGTGAGCCTTTTGTCACAATAGTTAATAGCTAATGCCAGGGTATTGCTTTTTTAAATTATAAACCTTTTTGCTATACTGTTAGTGTTAACTGTATCATCACAATTTAACAATTTAGGATTGCTAAAGCAGGGACATTTAAAAGGATAGTTCAAAACTTTGTAAATGTTGTTTTTATAAGATAATTTTGAATCAAACTTGTATTACCTGTAGTAATGCAGTTCTGGTTTTAAGAAGCAGACAGAAGTAACACAGAAACAACGGCTTTTAGTGGGTCAGTTACACTTAACATTTAAAATGTCCATATAAAAAAAGCATATTTACAATATACATATATGTATATATTGCTGAGACTTGCACTAGTTTAGACACCTTGTTGGTTGTCCATAAGTATAAATTTATATAGTATATTAGTATAAAACTAATGTTGAAAAAACTTCTGTGGCAACAAAACCATACGACTTAACATATGGCAATTGTGTTTGCATGAAAGATCCAAATGTGGTTTAAGAAAATGAGCTAGAAAGATACTGAAAGCAGTTAAAGAGCTCCTCCCATTGCTTAATATCATGTGTTCACTAAACTCTCAGAGATATCATGGGTGAGTAGCTGCTGTCAAAACCCAAACCAAGCCAAAGCAGATACTGAAGATGTATTTAAAAATAAGTTAAATCATTTTATTTTTTGAGTACTTAAAAGTGCTTTTAAATTAAACTGACCTGACCCTAAATCATGCTAAAGTAAATGTAATAAGTGTTAATGTGAAATTTGATCTGTAGTAATTGAATCCACATTGATCATATCTGAGCTGAACTGAAACAAACTGAACTGAGCCAGGCTGAGAGGAGAAAGGGCATAGGCAGATGAGAGCTTTAGTTAGACTCAAAGGAACAAAAAGAGTCGAGACATTAATGAACAGAGACGGCAACGCACAATATCAGTAAACTCCAGTAGAAGAGGCAGAGCCAGGGCAAGAAGAGAGAATGAACAAAATAGAGAAAGAAAGCACATAAGAAAGTCAAGGTCGAAAGGGAATCTGAAACATGCATTATTAACGCGTTCATCTAGAAGTGCTTTATCATCGAGCCCTGTGTATATGTGAGGGGGAGGGACAGAGGAGAAGAAATACACATGAACAGACCCAACCTCAAGCAATAACACATCACCATGGAGACAAAAAATGGTGACTCGCCAAAAACAACAACTAAAAATGTATTGGCAAAAGTGGATGTAAAGCTTGACAGTGGTAAAGTATGTCTGGACATTTTTCAGTTTGGACAGTTAAGAAAGTAGTTATGAGGTGTATTTTGTCTAGTACAACACAAGCTAATTTAAAAATGAGAATTTGAATCCCATTGAACTTGAGGCAATGAAATGACGTGGCACTTACAGTATATTTTCACTTATTTAAACAAAAGGACTAAGCTACAAGTAATAGCGAAAGGTCAGTTAGTTTTTCTAGCTACTGCAACATATGATTACTGTTAGTGCTAAAGGCCCTAACCCAGTGAGGCCCATTGCCCAGTCTCCTGCTACTGTTAGCCACCTGACTTTATAGATCCACTGGGTTCAGTCTAACTCTTCTCTTGTGTGTGTGGTTCTTGAGGGGATTGGTGCAGGCTGGGAAACATAAGTGACCCCAGGCATGAATGGAAATGTGGGTCCCTTGTGTTGATAAGCCTGTGCAATTAACAACAGAGACATCTGCTAAAAATCTTAATGCTCTGCCTTTATTAAGCAGAGTGTTAGACACTACTAATACACACAGATCATAAACACAATAAACAGGCTAGGTAATTAAAACAAGACATATGCACAGCTCCATTATGGGGTTAATAAACATCCTCATAAAAGTGAATCTTACATGTGCCAGAAGGCATCACTATTTAATCCATTATTGTCTGATGCTTTATAAAAAGCTTGATGGATCACAATATGTGTCCCCATTGTCATACAAATACACAGTCTTTTTTTTTCATTAAAAAAATAATTTTTAATAATAAAGGCAATTGTTTAGAACCAAAATAATTTGAACTATAACATTTCTATTGAACACCTGGCTGCTGTGTGTTGCAGCCTGAAGGTTCTTCATCAAGTACCAGACACACCATCTGTGAGAAAGGGGCTACGTTGTCGGCGGCTGAATCTGTGTGTGTGTGTGTGTGTGTGTGTGTTTGTGTTCATGTACTGTCTGCATGTAACTATTGACACACAAAATAACTAATGGGCTCATTACGAGAGCCACCAGGTTGGGTCAGTGCCCCATGTCGTCAAGTAGTATAGATACCATATCCCACTGACATTAAGACAAGATGGAATTGGCTTCTTTCCCTGCTGAAGAATGTATTGAGCTGTATATATATTAAGGTTTTCTACTTTTCCTTGTAGCACAAAATATTAAAGTAGCAGTGAATGCACAACATTATTGAAAATATATTTAAAAAAACTGAATACATATATGTTACAAAAAAGAGATGCTACTTGTGCCTCAATTGGTTAAGCATACTGTATACTCTCTGTCTGGAGTCTGAGTTAAACAAGCAGACAGAAACAATACTGTAACATACAATAATTGAATTGTGATAAAAATAAATAAATAAAATAAATCACACTTTTTAACTTCAAGTGGACATCAAAAAGACTAAAGTTGCTGCAGTAACAATATTCTACAATTCAGTATAAATCAATGCAAAGCAAAGCCTCTGGTACTGTATATTTACTGTTACAATTTTTTTTTTTATTAATTATTCAAATTGCCAAATGCTAAATAAACTCCCTGTTAACTATTCATTATGCTGGTGCTTTTCCACAGCTTATCCCATTTCAGGTAAAATGTCATTGCAGGTTCTTCACTGCCTCTGACTTTACCAATTTCACATCTCGACATGGCACATCCCTGGACTTACTGAGGACTATACAATCCTATGTTTATATTGCTCTGTGTGTGAGAGACAGAGGGGGTTGGTTACCATGACTATTCTGGGTTTTTCTTTTAATTTCAGTAGTGTGGGAGCATCCTTCAGATGACAGACACACACACACAGTCGTGTCCCACATGAAAAGAGCAGCCAGACAGAACTGGGTTTAATCAGAGAGATTTACTGCCTTCCCAACTTGGTACTCCCTGTAGAGGTTAAAGGGACACTTCCTCCCATCCCCACGTTTCCCACTCAACACCACACCATGCACACAATGAAGTCATCAGGAATGTCACACAAATGCACACAGACTGAACAAGAAAGAAAAATAAATCAAGCCTAAAGAACAGTAGGAAGTAGCATTGCTCTGATGCTAAGGGATGTTTGTAAGACCAGGTATAAGTCCTCTCTGGGGACTAGATCAAATCACCAGACTCCATTTGGAGCATGCACAGAGGGAATGAGGAAGAGGAAACATGAGAATGACAGGGACCGGTAGAAGAGTGGGAGTATTGTAGCAGCACAAGAAGAAACAGACTGTACTGTACATAACACAGGAAAAGACTGGTCTGGTTTTGGCCAGTGTCCGTGCAGATGAAAAAGGCTCACCATATGCTGCCCATCTCCATTAAATCTGTAACAGTTAGAGGGATAGAGAGTTTGATTTCTATGCTAATGCAGGGAGTATAAGCTGAGACTCACATGTGAGCATACAGGTTAGCTATAGTACATAAGATATTAATTCAAGCCAATGTTAAATAGAAAATGTTATTATTATATTACATTTAAACATGACTGTGCCCACACTTATGCCTTCTCATTTAAAACAGCATTGTAGAAGGCAAATAATATCATATATTATTAAGTTATTTAAAGTACCGGTTGTCAAGGATACTAGGATCAGGATATTAGCTACTGCACAGAAAAATCAGAAGCAACAGGGTCTACAATATCTTCAAAGACAAGAAACACATTAGTGTGGACATTATTCAAAAACTAAATTGCTAAATTGTGAATCATTCAATAATTGATTTACTAATAATTACTATGGAACTAATCCAACCACACCAAACTGTACCACAAACCTATATTCAGATTGGATTTAAGGACTTATGAACTCACAGCATTGCACTGCTGCAGATTTCAGAGGGTGAAACAATATTGTTACCATGGCGGCACTCGAGCACAGTAACAACTGGTGAATTTAACAAGCAGAGCTGGCCATCAGTGACACCACATGTCAAAAACGCTACAAAAATGTCAGTGCAGCTCACACCCTACAGGCAATCTCGTCTAGGGGTACAACACAAAAGAAGGGGAATGAAAGACAAAGATGGAGATGGATGGAGAGCAAAGCAATGAGAGTGTACATAAGGAGGAAGGGAACCAGAGCTGGAAACGTGGAAATGAGACAATGGGATGTTGACAAAAGGTGGTCAAACAGTAGAGGTATAGGCCCATAGGATGCCTGGGAGACGTCTAATATTGACTGCATAACCTCCTCCTAAGACACAGAGACATGAGAGACAACTGAGGCTAATATTAGTAGCATCAGTGGAGACTGATTTCACTGTGATCTTATTAAATTAGGACTCTTCGCAAAACCTCTAGCTGGGATGAGGAAATGACAGCATAAAAAACTACAATGGCTTACGATTACAGTAAACATGCTGTTTGTTTGTGCAACTGTAACTAAGTAATGCTGAACATATCATCATATTAAAGGATTTACAAAAGAGCATGCCAGATTGGAGCTGTACTGTGAGGCAATGCAGCATGGGTAATTGGTATATCCTCCAGCAATCATGCAACACTAGCCCCGTTTGATGGAAGATCAAAACTCCAACAATGATATCAAGTCATTGAACATGCTATTTTTAGACAGTATCAAGACATTCAAAGACTACTGCCGTTTTATATATTTCTGCTCTTTTTTAATTCCATCACCCTTAGGGCTTCTGGTTGTTGTGAGCATCAGGCTATACCACATCAAAACACATCACTCATGACATTTTATCAGTCTTAATATATGTTGGAAATCACCTAGAGCTATACTGCAATGTGTCTTTACCTCAAGCCTTATCATCCCAAGGTTAGTCCCAGCTGGATACAAACAGTGGCCTTATTACAGAGCTTCTTTTGATATACTGTAGTAGGGCATTCCAACAAGAAATACATTAAACTGAATCTACTAATATGTTTAGTTATATTTCACTGTGCTAGTCTAAATATACCTATTCTAAGATAACTTAACCATCCCACATAATACCACAAAAGTTACACTGACACACACTTCTCTTTATGGTTCATCATTCCTAACAATGGCTCCACACAGACTTAAAGACTACCTAAGCAGTGGAGCATTCATGCAAATCACAGATTAGGCAAGCACCAATAATAATTTATTGCTAACAATATAGTGGATGTTTTGAAACAATTTTAAAACAGTTTTAACATTTTAAAAAGACAGCTTCAACCTGATGCTACTATAATATTAGACTTGAATCTCATCTGAAACCCAAATTTTAAAATACATACTTCACTGGAGTGACTCGAGCTGGCAATAATAGTCCACTTCAACAAAAAGACAAAACAAAGCACCACCTAAAACATCTGCAGTCTGCGCTTTAGTCAGGCTCGAACATGTTTGTGCACTTTGCATTCACATAAGTGCCACATTTGTTTATGGCCCTCCAGGTTAAACAAACACTCCAACCAATGAATTGTGTCCATTGCTTTCACTTTTAAAGCTTTGCACATACAGCTGCAAAGAGTAAACTAACAAAGGAATTAATAACAAAGACACAGAAGCAATAAAGTGTTGATGAATAAATTCATCACTACAATCTGTCTACAGTCAGAATAAACCTTACCTGAAAAAGTGACCAGTAATATTCCAATATTACTGTGTAAAAGCACTATTAATTCAGCACATTTAAGCAGAAACGACAGGACAGACACAATGAGATATAAAGTAGACACACTTCCTTTATTTGCTCGCCAGCTCAGACTACTTTTCATAAGGCAAATAAGCACAGTCAAATTCAACAAGCAACCACAACAGAAACATGTCCGTCCAAATAATAATATTCTCAGGTAAACAATGTAATTGAAAACCCTATTTTATCAAACATACGTCAGTCTTTCTTAGACCCATTTGGGACATAAGACTAATAGGCAGATGCAACATAAAAGATAAATAAAGTACAAAAAACAATAGGACAACAAGAGCCTCTTGTTCAAAAGCAGGATGTGACAGTTTGCTGTTTATATTATACCATCCTTACGGTTCTATCTAACACTGTCCATTAGACTCTTGGGATTTTGGCTAACCGTGACAAACTAAATTAACCCACTCCAGCCCGTCCAGTCTGTGTTAATGAGATTGTGTGAGATCACGCAGCTTTCTCTAAAAAATAATATGAGGTCTTGCTTTCAAGAAGTCCTGTGCCCTCTGGGTCCCCACTCTAATCCCAAAATCAATAACCTTGGTGTCAATAGAAACCCACGCACTGAGCATGAATAGATTTGTGACATCAGATACGTTATAAAGCAATGTGTTAATGTGGATGGTCTGGTACGGATCTGGGATGATAAAAAGCCTCTTTGAGTCTATCAATTAATTTCTATTGTGCCATTGTTATCTGTTTGCTTTACCAAAGGGGCTTTACAAATGAACAGCATTATTTTTACAGACAAGTTTTAACAACAGACCCTGAAACAGATTTGGTACATCCCTGCTTGTCCAAAATGTAATGGTGTTGAATAGCGACGTGAGTAAGAGTGGCAACAGACGCAAGGCATTCAATCATTTATTGCTCACTATAGTATTTTGAGGACTGGTTTTGCAACACAAATGCATAGGCAATGTTAATATAAAATACATACTACAAAGTAATAATCTTACATGAAAGGCTAATTTAGAAAGCCATGAGTCACAGCCTGCAGTGAACTAGACTAGACAGAATAAGTGTTCACAAAACCTAAACCTTTATTAACCTACCTATCAACCTTTATTTATGAGTGGATCACATCTGACAACCCTCTCTGGCCAACTGCTAAACCCTCAGCCTACACATACACTAATATAAAAAACCCTCATATTTGTCCCTTTATTTCAAATAAATATCTCAAAAAAGATATTACCCTCTACAAACTACAAAAGACATTGTGTTGTTACCAAGGACATGAGCTTCAGAGAGAACCCAGAGAACAGGACGAGGTTACACTCAGGCCTTTCTATGAGCTGGGGTTATTATCATCTGCTAAAATAGTATATGCATCTTTTATATTTATATATATTTAATAATGTAGCAACTCCAAACATGGGCATTTGATTTGGACTTTTGAGTACAGTGTGAATGTAGTGTTCTGTATGATTTATTGTTCTGTCAATTGGAAGTTGATATTTTTTTTCTGAACTATAAATATTATTAATCAATGGTTGAGTGTCTGGTTGAGTGGCTATAAATGTATTTTTGGTGTTACTTGCATCAAATGACTTCTATCTATTAAATACAGTTGTGGTTTCAGACAAATGGACAGATATTAAAGTTCTGTAAATGTACCTCACCCCTAGTGGAGGACACTAACTTCAGGATGACTGTATTAACAAGTTGCCAGTTAATGTGATCCGACAGTCCCAAGACACTCCCTAGATATCTGATAGTGTGTGGTGCGTAATTATGTCAGTGTGGACACAAGAGGACACAAGCGTGGGAAAGGTATGCAATACTATTTTAGAAAAGTAGCTGCTCTTCCACTTTTTAAAGGTCCTTTTGTAGCCTTACTATATCTTGCAGGTAATATATCACATGGCTGTAATGGATGACTATCTTCTATGAAAATGACAAAGCAATGGGGTTTCCTATGCTTGAGAACAGACAAAATGATACATCAGTCACCAACAGCACAGGTTTATGAGACTGTTCAGTTCTTTAAAAGGTATATTAGCTTAAATGCGGTAAAGGATAACAAGCAAAGCACAGGTACACTGTTATCAAAATGTCTTCAACATAAAACTTCCAATGTGCCAAAATTTGATTTGCTAATAGCAAACAAAAAAGCAATATCTGCTTGGGACCAGAGACACAGTGCAAATGCTAGCTTGCAGGTATCTGGGTAAAGGTTAAATGGGTTTTCTGAGTCATGGATCAGAGTGAATATTGGAGGAGAGATGAAGTGGGTTGAGGAACGATAAAGGCTGTGTGCATACAATGGGAAAAAAGCTGGGAGGACACTGATGAAATAAACCTTCCAAAATGGGTGTACGTACTGAGTTGTCTGCAAGCCTTTAGGCAAAGAACAGATCCTAATTTGAAGAACGCAGATGTGTTCAGATGTCATATATGAGTAAGTCACTTTTACACACAACACACATCTGTAGACACTGACATTGCAAAAAATAGATTGAGAGGGAGACTGAGGTTGAAGTAAATGCATTTGGATGGCAGTGTTGTGCCTGAACGCGTTCATTGAACGATAGTTCATGAACTCGTTCATATTTTGAAGCGACGTAAACTGAGCGTGCTGAATTACTGCCTGATGAACGCGTTACTGTGAACTCGTTCATTCTGGTGTCTGTGAAGCGGCACGCTCTCTCAGGTTAACTTCGTTCAATAGGGTGCCAGATTTCTATAGAGCCTTCCAGGCGAAAAACCCGACTAAAACACACCGCAAACCAGCCGCAAACGGGTCTTAATATGTAGAGGAAAAACACCAAACCTGGCAACACCAGCCACCAGTGTCGCGACCGCCGGCATGCGTGACGTCATCAAAAAAATAAAAATAATAAAGCATGGAGGCGACAGCAGCATGTAGTAAGGCGTATGATCATTTAAATTCATTCATGTAACTTGTTTGTTGAACCTGCCTGGTCTATTTTTCCAGGATTCCAATATTCTGTTTTAGCATGTGGACAATGGAAAATTATTAAAATTTAAAAACGTTTTCACCTTAATGATTACTGTCCTGTTTTTCTTTGAATAATTCCTCATTAAAAAGACCATTCAAGCAGCACGTTTTTCCTCATGTTCTTGAGAATGTACTGTAGGGTTGAAAGCTGCAGCTGCTACTAGTGTGGAGTGAATGGACAGCAACAAAGCATTAAAGCAACAATGTCCCCTCAATGCTAATGTAAACCCTGGTTGGATAAGGATTGAAAATTGGATATGAAAATGAAATCTAACGGATAGCTTCATTGTTAAAACTGATAAAATAATTGCTGTCTGTGATTCTACTGTATATGGGCTGTGGCAATCATTTTGAAAAGTAATAGCTCGCAGCAACATATGGAAAAAAAGAACTATGAACTAGTTCATTTTTGGAACTGTGAACTTAGTTCAAAATTTTGAAGTTTGAACTATGAACTGAACTAAAATTTGTGAACTGAACTTTGAACTAGTTCTTGTAGAAAAAGAACTTTCCCAACACTGCTGGATGGGTTTAAGAACATGTTCACAGCCTTCTATGGTTCCTTCCACAAAGACATCAGAAAGTTTCACTGGCCAAGTATGTCTGGCTTTTCAAAACTCTCCCTCTTGCTTTCTGGACAGTTCATTAAAATAAAATGGAAGCTGACAGGAAAGAGCTTAAGTGCAAGCCAAGAAAAGCCATTTAGTTAATCTGTAATATTGATTAAACTTTAAAAGCTGACATAAAAGTCCAGTAAGTTGCAGTGTTATAGCATTAAGACAGATAATCATATACATGCATGTTGGATGTAAAGTGTAAATTAAAATGTAGCTGACACCAATCTGAAAAAAACATGGCTATCAATATACGCATGTACTGTATCTGTTAAAAAACATGAGCTTGTATCCATTAACCTGTATGAAAATAGTACAAATATATAAAATAAATGGAATAGATTTAGAAAGTCTCGTTGATCTCAATCTTGTCTATTTTCAAGTCTGAGTATAAGACATCAAGGTTATCGCTCCGTCACAGAACTGGAATCAAAAGACTGCAGATAGAAGCAAACTTTGTAGAAAAGGATCTGGCCTCAATCTGTTACAACAATCAATACCATCCACAGGCATCGCTGTAACAAATATGTATTAACATACAGGACGTTATCTGCAGATTCATTTCTACAGTAAACACTAGGTAGAGAAGTGCATTATCTTTGTGTCCACCTGACATCAGCAGTAATCTGAAGTGCTACAACAGGAATGGTGACTGCATCCCGGCTGTGGTGAGTAATGCAGCCTGGCTCTGAAAAAAACAATGCAGAGTATGTGACAGCCCAAAAACCAGCCAGCTCAGCAGCTCTAAGGGTGAAAGAGACCCAGACAGAGAGGACAAAGTGACTGTGAGGGGCTTTACTGCTTATGTGAAACATTATTGAGTTTTATGGGCCAATGTCCAATGCATCAAATGATGCTGAGTAAGATCAAACAGAAAACTACGTATTTATACTGTTAGCCAAAGACCAGGCAGTCAGGCCTGCAACATAAAACATATGTACATTTAGTAAAAATCAATTTCCAGGTCTCTTTGGGAAGAAATATGTAAGATGGTTTTATGTTCTTTTGTTCCTTTTTTCCAAGACCCAAAAACATGATGCTGTCTGCTTTAATTGGTTTATCAGATAATATACGTCTTGAGCTGACAGATGACTGTTCCTCTGTAAAGCTGGTTCCTTTCAGTCCTCCTCATCCATCCACTGCCTGGACAGTTTATCATCTACTACAAAGCCATTCTTTCATATTAAAGGCAGTCTGGCCTCATCTGGGGTCAGAGAAGTAGGATCAGGACACAAGCAGACTCCAATGCACTGGAGCCATTAGTCCACAACAATTACAGATTGGTGAATGGACAACAATAGTCCTACGTGTAGTGTTATGCATTCATATTTTTACATACAGGTGCCCTAAAGAGACTGTACAAGACATGTATACACGTATCATCTAAAGCCCAAAAAAACACATGAACAAGACTCACTAAAGATTGCATACAGAAAACAACACCATGCTATCCACAAAGTAGCTTCTTGCATACCATTGACTGCAGGTCAGTGAAGTGAGTTAAAATTAAAGCTATACATAATTACACACTCTGCAAATCATGCAGGACAACTTTGAGATAACACTTCCATCAGACTAATATCCCCTAAAGTTTAGGGTTGTACATTTATCATTCAGTATAGAGAAATAATACAGCCATGACTGATATAGTGAATTTTAGCCACATCTATAATGATTATTGTTCAGGTTGGTTGGTTCAGAGCCGTCATGTGAAACTGCTGCCTTGACAGAACTGGATGTTTGGAGTTGATAAGGAAAGTATCTTAATGGTTTCTTTGACCTAAATCCCTACTTAATCGTTTTACAGCTGTGAAAAAAGATTCTGGAGGATGTGGCTAATGTTATTATTTTTAAGCCCACTGTACCAAGAATTAAGCTCCCCCCACTGGGATTTAAACATTTCTCTTTTGTTTTATTAACATTATCATTAAAGTATGACCAACTGCCCTCATGATAACAACACTGGGCACAGGATTCTCTCTTATTATATATTTAGTAAAACGTTCATTGGAAAATATATATTTTTCTTTGTAAAACATTGATTGAGTATACATATCACAAATGTTGGCACCAAAGTAATGTCCGCTATGGTGAACAGCAATCATTGACAAAATAATATGCCAAAAAGGAATCACAACATCTGGCTGAATATAAATTCCTAAATCAGACACAGTGAGTCGCAGTTACTACCAGGCAGCTCCAGTGCTCTCTCCCAATCTGTTGCCCACCTGAGCCATACAGACAGACCCTGGCCTCCCCATGAATATTAAACCCTTACCGTTTATCTTTGAAGGACATGTCTCCTCCAATTTTTCAGTTATTTCATGGTTCCTCTTTGTTACAAATCTGCAAAAATATAAGCCTATTGTAGCTCCTTCGAATGAATGAAGAATGAAGAAAACCTAAAAATATCCTTCTACTGAAGTCGAAGAGAAAAACAGCCTCTCTGTGAAATCTAGCAGCAGAATGTCAAGCTCTATGGCAAGTTTCCATTTTTTTTTTCCATTTCATCAATCTTCATCCAGTCATGCTTGTGTCTCTTAATTAAAACAGCCACCAAAACATGTCTAGCTGTGATACATGGGTTTTCACAGGGTTATGTTTAGGCCCCTCCTACCTATATACACCACTATTAAGCTGCAGGGTGTCCCAAACCAAACAATCCATGGTGCTAATTGTATTAATTTGGCTACAGTTTTATAGATGTGACAGTTGTTTTGTAAATCTATTGGGACAAAAACCCAGAATGTTGTTATTATATCGTCATTACCAAGTGCATTTATCATTAGTCATAGCTTTCTAGGGATGAATTAAAAATATTGTTATCTTTTTGTGCCAGTGCCTGGAGCAGTACAGGGCTGAAGTGATGTTATTATAATAGCAGTGCTGTTTAAAAAAGTAATAATGCTAAATGTGAGACTATCTGAGTTGCTAAAATTGAGGTAAAAAATAACATTATGCCTCATTTCTGATGTATAATTGTGTCATCAACAGTGGGCCGACAGAGAGTGCCTCTAAAACCAACCATAAGCTCCATCACCTGAGTTGTGGTCAATGAGCTGTGTTTAAACGGGGGAGCCACAGAGTGACAATGACATTGCATCTGACGTGAGTAATGGCTGGGTGCTGGCTGTGCACTGACAGACTGGGGAGTCGTCACAGGAAGCTGAAGTCATGTCTTTCGGCGTCTTGCAGGGAAAAGCGTTGCAACAGTGGCCAAGGTGCTTATAGTGCCAACACCGCATATCTGTCACATCAGCACATGCCACTGGGTTTCACGCCGCCACTGATATATACAAGGTTCCATATGAGGTTCAGCATTTAAAAATGATTAATATCACTTAAATGTAAATAAAATATGGCACCCTTCGTTCTGCTAATGTTCTGTAGTTTGCTGATGTGATTTTTGGTGATATTTCGGTTTTCTGATTCAGGTCTCTCTTGAAATAGAGATCTGTGAACTCAATGGGATTATCTGGTTAAATAAAAAAATTTAACTAAAACTTAAACTGTTTCATTGAGTTCCAGCCGGTCTGAAATGCTGAGAAGGGAGCTTTTCAAATGTAGGTTAAATGCATGGTGTTAGTGTTCTAGGCCAAAGTGTAGGCTTCATTTCACAAGAAGTATAATTATAGGTACCAAGTAAAGCAGCACATAGTAGTAGAACGTATTTAGAGTAGAGGATAAAATATTGGTATAAGTTTTTATAATGGGTGAATAATAAAGAACCTAGACTGGTGAAAAATTTAGCTGATGTCAACAACTACTCCACAAAAAATATTTTTCCCTTTCATTTCCACATTGTCAGTAGTGTGATTGTCATGATAGCATCAAGCATAAATATTTCTACCTAATGCTTGTTTAAAGTAACACAACAAGGAAGCCGTTTCTTAATGTAAACCACTTGATGACACAATAGTTGGCCATGTACCAGCATGCTTAATCCATCTTTTTAAACAATACAGGTCTCTAAAAATCCATCACTTGCACTGGTACAACAGTGATTAAACATGTCTTACAAAGCACTGTGATTTCACACACAAGACACAGTGGACTACAGTAATGCCTTAATTCTAACACAGCCTTGATTCATATGTTCACATGCTAGCATATTTGAAAAAGATTATCTTTATTATAACATAATGACACGTTTCAGGGGGAAACAACAGTTCTCTATTGGTTGTAACAAATTAAAGTTATTTGACAATTAGACTGTAGAATACTGAATTTCTCTATTCCCACAAGAGCCAATAAAAATGCTATAGCAGCAATAATAATAGCAGGCTGGTGGTGCCATCAACAGACACCTGCTGACTAAACATCTCAATATGTTTAATGGTTAAAAAGAAAGAAAAATCTGAAGTGTTTAGGGTAAGTCAAAGCACTACAGATGACACTGAGAGGCACTGTCTACAGCTGGAAGCATCTCTGGCAGACATCAAATAATCTGCTCAGTGCTGTGGGCCTGACTGCACCGGCCGGTGTTCAGCAACAATGAGAGAAAACCCTGCAGCAGCCAATGAATTCTCTCAATGGAACAACCATTTAACACAGTGTGCTTTCCCTCTGTCTAGTCGCTTTTGATGTTCCTTTTCAAGATGCAGTGCATGCACTGAGCTAAAGACTGCAACGGTCTGTCTTTGATAATCAGCAAAATCATATAAGCTAAAGAATACGACAATCGGCGTCAGGCGCCTCCATATTGCTGAATTAAAGCCAATGCACCTTGTCCTTCTGAGTAACTAGCATCGGCGGGGTGCAATTGGATCCGTGCCGACTTGACACATCCACTGCACCATTATCCTCCAGCGAAATAAGATGATAAGGAAAAATCATAAAGGAATCTCCATCTTTAAAAATGAAAAAGAAAGCATTTAAAACTCACTGTCTGCTACGCGCCGGCCCTTGTTCCTGTCCTGTCTGGGTCTATGTAGATGCTGTAAAATGATGAGGTGTTTGGGGTTGAGGGAGAGTCGTTGAGTGTGTCCCCTCCGCCGCTGCAGCAGCAAGCTGTGGTCCACACGGTTCTGCCCCCCTCACCAGCTCCCCCGCTCTGTGAAAACCAGCAGCAACAGAGATCCTCTATGCGCTGACAAGACTACCCGCTCTCATGGTTTGGAAAGAAAGGGGACCATGCTTAATCTTTAGATTTTAAAACATTTGTCGTAATAAAATAGCATTGGCTACATAGTTTATATCTAGTTATGAGAATAAATATGAAATTTCA
Source organism: Perccottus glenii (assembly GCA_024416835.2). Classification (NCBI taxonomy): domain Eukaryota; kingdom Metazoa; phylum Chordata; class Actinopteri; order Gobiiformes; family Odontobutidae; genus Perccottus; species Perccottus glenii. The sequence continues at coordinate 20,118,299 of CM044547.2, read as the reverse complement.
TATAAATATAAAGGGAACTCCGAGATTCAAGGCATCGGTTGTTCACTGTTGTGTATTGTCTGTTTAGGCTATTCACAATAGGCTACATTCAAAAATATGAAAGAGATAGGCTATCCTAAAAAGCATCCTAAAAAGTTATTAGTTAAAATTCAGTTAACTTGAGAAATATTCTATAACTTCTAAACGTGTATCAGACTGGAAGGTCTATTGATTTATTTGACTAAACCTAATTTGATTACACCTGCTATTATAAATCTAGCCTTGTCACCAGACTCCGCCCACTAGGATTAAAGCCACGGGCAACGGTCTGTGGACATCCTATTGGGATGGAGAAATTGCTCAAGAGCAAGACCTCGTTCTTTTCATCAGCAACATCATATGAAAAGTAAGTATGAGATATAAGTATGAAAGTAATGTATTCCTGTAAATAAATGGACAAAGGCCTATATCTGTGGTAGAATATCTATCTATCTATCTATCTATCTATCTATCTATCTATCTATCTATCTATCTATCTATCTATCTATCTATCTATCTATCTATCTATCTATCTATATCTAATTTTCGAATCTATACCGACTCATAGAAATATTCAGAATTAGTAAGTCATCTCTTCTGTCTATTAAACCTCTAATTGATATAGTATATTATTCATTAATGTTTTCAGACACGGGTGTTTTTGTGTTTCTGTTCTGACATAGGACCAGGGGCCTATGCAACACACAAACCTGACAACCCTGGTGCCAAACGCCCGGGTGCACACTTGATTACTTTTTGTCACCATTCCAGATTGCATTTTAAGCTAAACTGAGCAGAAACTTCTCACACATGACAGGTGCATGTGGACACTCCTGCCCTTTCTCTCAAATCGAATCTGAGACAGGCTGAGCATGTCTCACACACATTAAGACCTTGTCATTAACTCAAAACACATCAATACCAGTAATGTCCAGCAGACTGCTTCCCTCCCTTTTCCCTCCTTGGCTTCTCTGCCACTGACTGATGACACTCATACCTCACACTTGTTTTATTGGCACCAACAGATTCTTATCATCAATCTCCAATAAAAGGGTGAACATGAGAGCTGAGCTTTTACAGCTATGACTTACTCATCTGTGTTTTACCTCGAGGTACATTAGGGTCTGCAGCATAGTGTGAAAAGGGGGCTGTACATGTTTGAAAAATGCATGTGTTAACAGTCATGCAGGCCATAGGGCATTAGTATTCATAACTCCCAATGAATGTGATGAGCCTTAGGGAAAGCTTAGACAAAAACAAAGCATTCCAGAAATGTACAAGATCCTAGTGTAAGGTTTTTATCACCAAAGATAATTGCCTTACATTGGAAAAATAGTTACCCTGTTGACAATGTAGTGGTACACAAGAGAATAAGGATAGTTTTATTAGACATGCTTTGTCTGGGGAAGCAGACAGGAGCAATGTCGCAGTAAAAGCATACTGCTGTAAATGAGCCCGAGGAAATGGATTTTAAACACTTAACATGTATGTTTCTAAAAAATAGGCCAATTTTTTAATTGAGAGCAAGATTAAAAGCTATCATATACGTACTATCAATGTAATACACTGTTGCACTTTTTTTATACTCGGCCCCATCATTACTCCTTTCTATGCTGTGTTGTGTTGTATAACCCTATCTCATGGACTCATAGATTATTACAAGACTATCCCTTTAACGGCTGTTGGATTTTTGGTTGTGTCCTTAGACTAACCGACTGGGACATTTTTTTGTGGACAGCCACACCACTATGTAAACTGTTCAACAGTTTCTTTTCAATGAGGAGTTGTGATGACAGACAGAAGTTTTTTTCCACCATGACATTAGACATACCGCTGCAGAGTGTAAAATACTCCCAGGCGCTTTCAACATGTTTTCATTACTTTGTCCTGAAACTGTACGTCTCCTATCTAGTGAATGTTTAATTTACTTGTGAAAACGTAGTTCAACATACCTTACACATCTCATCAATCATTGTTTAATGTCTAAAGAGTGTCCTTCAGTTGATACAATCATTTTGGTAGCTTTATATCTTGTACTAAACAGAATGTGGTTAGTCTTGTTTTGGCGGCTACCAGACACTTTATTCTATACTGTTGTTTATACATTGTACTTCCTCAAACGGTCAAAGACGTACATTTGACAAATGCTGATGTGAACCAGCTGGAGGTCATGAGTTTGAGCTTCAAGGGTCAAGAAGACAATCATCTGAATAATGCACCAATAATCTACATAGTATCCAGCAATATATGAATTATTCTAAAAACCCTTGGTGCTTTGCTCACCACAGTGACAAATTCTGTCGACTTGGAATGAACTCATGGTTTATTTCACATTTTACCCACATTTTATTAGAAGAGCTACAGTTGATTATCACTTGTAGCCTAATGGATGAAATGCTGTTAAAACATTACTTTTACATACTGATAAAAATGTTTTTAGGCTTATTGCAGATTTGTGCCACTTGTCAATTGTGTCAAGTTAATTTTAGACCACTTACTGCCAAATACATAGTTTTTTTTGTATAACACATTTCTGCAGATGATGGACATTTTTGGAGAAACGTGGGCACGCCATACATTGACACGATGTGATGCTAGAAGAGTACTGTTGCTAGGGAACAAGAGACCAGAAGAAGGAACTCATGGTGCAGTGGTATGACCCATATCCTGCTATGCATCACACACTTTCATGTAAACCCAGCTTGGTAGGCTTCATTCCACCTTTTGCACTTTGGCCTTTAACACTCAAGGAAATTGGCAACAAGAAGGATATGGCCAGGAAGGGTTAATGTCATGACCGCCTTATTTGTCTCCGCTGTCTCCACACAGCCTACTCACAGATAATCTGTCAGTAAGCATTATATAGACATATAAGACAGATTTTTTGGAAACAACACAAATTGTCAACACCAGCATACCATTTATATTACTCTTTAACTTTGTGACATTTCTTCAGGATTCAAGGGAACACTGTGTTGTGCGGTATTGGTTTAGTTGTTTTGGGTGATATCATTGCAATTTTAAGGAGTGAATGGTATGCAATTTGAGTGAATCTACAATGGGATCAAAATAATAAAGGCAGGAGCAAAACAGGAGCAATTTATCACATGAAGACACTCAGCATTTCTCTGACGTGACGTTTGAATAATGCAGCTCTTTGTGTTCTGCATGTTGATGGAAACAACGGAAAAGCAAATAAAACCAATTACAACCAAATTCAATGTTATTTAAAGTCATTCTGATCAAAGTTTATCAATGTAGATTTATTTTATGATTTATTTATTTTGCATTTTGTTTAACAAGAAAAAAAAAGGACAGATGTATTTAATTTAGGTAAAAAGTGTGTTTATTTCATGTACATAATAACCACAAAGGGTTTGATGAATGAAGGCTTGAGAGGGTAAGTGCAAACTGCTGGACCACAATTGCTGCTAATTACAGAACAGGAATAAAACATGCTTTGTACCATGTGTTATTTATCAAGAGCAATCAAGAGTTTTATAATCATCTCAAATAATTTACATGTTATAACACAGTAAGAACATTTTTTAAAGTGCATGAGGTCATTTCTATATAGTGGTAGAAATAGGCAGTCATGATCATGTTCTCACAATGCAGTCAAGTATAAGTTACATCTTGATGTTCAAGTTACTGACATTAAGATGCTGTCAGTCTTTCTTTTAAAATGACCAACCAGTGGCAATGCTTTTTGTTAAATGGTCAAACCCATACGGACCAGTTTCTTTAACTACTAACTCAAATAACTTTCCATGAGGCACACATCTAAATGTCATTATGCTTTCTTACACAATTTTCTTATTATTAGTATTTCTCATTATTGTCTCTTTGTATTAAAAAAGTCAAAGTTGTCTTGATTTCTAAATGCTCAACTATGCTTAAAACCTAACACAACTTACTGATAAAACTCTTGAGGTAACGTTGATGCCCTACAGCTTGGAAACAAAAGGCAGCCCCTGGTACATGTCCGTTTTGAGCTTGGCCCACTCTGCCAGTCTCTGGATGGCACCCTTCTCCTGAACCAACATTGTAGCAGCTTTTCTGAGCTTTGCCTCGTTCCGCTCCAGGTAGTTCTCAGCCTCGCTCTTGAGGAAGTTCAGCTTCTCAATACGGCTCTCATTTAGAGGGATGTCCTCGCTCATGTAGGGGTTAAAGCGGAAGTAGGTGTCAGGGGAAGGAGAGCGTCTAGCATGGTGTGGACCTCTAGAAAAAAAAAAGAAAGTGGTAGTAATTTATCTTAAAGTGGGGCGCAGTGCCTCAGTGGTACAGCGGTTGTCCTATAACTGGAAGGTTGGCGGTTCGGTTCCCGTACTCCCTGGTTCATGCTGTCGTTGTGTCCTTGGGCAAGACACTTAACCCCCCTTTGCCTGGTGTATGACTGTGTGCGATTGTAGAGGTGAGTTTGGTGGTGTTTTGGAGAAGGCTGTGAATATTGTGTGTATGGTAGCCCCCCTCGCTGTCTGTCCCAGGTGTGAATGGGGTGAATGAAAGCATCATCTAAAGCGCTTTAGGTGCCCGAGATGGGTATAGAAAAGAGCTATATAAATGCACACCATTTAAAGTGGTTTATATGGTAGTAAGTAGTGAGAAAAGCTTTTCGAATTGGTGGCTTTAAATTGTCCATAATGAATTAATGAAGTGTAAACACCTGACCTCAGCCCTTTTCTTACCCTCTGTATCAGTAGCACTGCTGATCACATGGGTTAACTTGGTCTTCAGGCTTGTGTATGTGACACTGTTTTTCCCTACGGCCTCATACCGTCCAGTTCCCAGGGACAAAACACACTGTAGTGGAGTGTTGGGCCACAGGCATTTACACTCATGGATAGCCAACGCTGTGGGGTTGTTTATTAAAAGTCCTCCATCCTAGAGCAAGAAACAAGAAAAGGAAAGTTATAAAGACAAATAAATTACAAAATAAGAGTTATAAAATAGGTCAAGGCTCTTTCAAAATTGTCAGTTGAAGCATGTGGGAAATGTAGAACAGGAAATTAGCTTTCTTTAAATTATTGGTTACCATGGTTGACAAAGTATGTGTCTGGACCTTGATATTTGCATCTGCTTATAATAAATTTGTCAGGACTGCTGTGAAACTTTGCCTGCTGGGGACAAATGAGGTGAACCTAAAAGGAAGTCTCAGGGATACATGGCTAAAATTAAAGAAAGAAGTAGTTCTGGGCTGACGATGTGCTGCTCTGGCTAAGAGCCCGGTTTATTCAGACGTAAACAAGTAGAAAATCCTAAGCTACCTACTCCTTATGCTATACTAGGGCCATCCTTTTTTATCAAGACTATTGTTTTCTCCTAAATACAAAAGATAACTACACAGTTGTGCTCATAGGTTTAGGCAGAAATTGTGATTTTTTTCAGAGAATATAAATGATAACACAAAAACCTTTCTTCCACTCATAGTTAGTGGTTGGGTGAATTTATTTATTGTCAAACAACTGTGTTTACTCTTTTTAAATCATAATGACAACAGAAACTACCCAAATGACCCTGATCAAAAGTTTACTACTACATAATTATCATATTGTCATTAATGCTGTTGATCATAGTGAAGCCAACAATTAACAAAAAGGGATGCCTAAACTAGTTTAATGCCAAGTCTTTAAATCTTTTCCAACCAATTAAGTATTTTTGTTGTTATTAATTGAGACAAAAAGTGTAGCATACAAGGGATTCCCCTGCAGACAAGGGGTAAATGTTATATCATAAACAGAAAGCTAAGAAGAATGTGGGTTTTCATTATTTTAATGCTCCAAACATAAAGCTGGAGTTTGAATTTAAAAAAAATACATATTGTTTAAAATATAATAGTAATAGTTTGGTTTATAGAGAATATACAAGTTTGTAGGACTTCCTTACTTTGCAACTTCAAGATGCACCACACAGCAAAGTGCAGCTGCTTTGCCTTAAATATTTCATCAGGAAGTGACGATATACTGACATTTTTTGCCTATTTTGTTTCAAAGATTAAAACTATTATAAATAGCTAGTCCAACTTTAAGTAAGTTAAGAGTGCATTGATGATCTTCTTTATTGCTCAATCTGCTCTTCATCACTTGATAAAATTACATTTTGGGGGATATAAAAATATATATTTACATGTCTTATTATAAGAACAATTTACCCTCAGGAGTCTTTTCAAACTTTTTCAGTGTAAAGACAGCAGGTTAATTTCTCTGAGCCGACCTTCAACCTTTCACACTGGGGTTTTACATCCCAACCACAACACAAAAACAAAACACATCTGACTATGGTGTCCTAAATCTTCTTACTATGTGTATGTGCATATATGTATTTTAGCTCACTTATAGTGACAAAAGTCTCTTGAGAAATACCACTGCTAGTGCTGAAAACTAGAGTGGGAGTGTGACCCACATTATCTAGCTCCAGGTAAATGTAAAGAACATACAAGTAATAATTCATAATTAATAATGAATAAAAATACACATGTTAGCAAATTAAGATGTTTTGTGGCTTGTTTATTGATATACAGAAAACTATAATAACTCAAAATGACTTGTGTCGGTCAGGGCTTTATGATAAGAAACTACAAAAGGTAAAAAAATTGTTAAGAGGGGACAAAGCAATTTTTTCCTAAGTAGGTTATCAAAATGAAAACCTATTAGATAAAAGCCTTGAGCTTAATTGCTGCCTTAAAAAGGACCATCTAAATATATCTAGCCTAATAATGAAGCTTCATGTAGTAACAAATAAGAAGAAATCTGTGTGAACAACTTTCAGAGGGCCAGCTGAACAGAAGGGAAGAAATGGAAATTACACTGGTAATCTGAATAACAACCTTGACGGACATATTTTCATTTAAGGACCACTTCATCGAGCCTATACCATTCTTGACTCTAATGCTTTTCCCCTATCCCGTCTGCCGCCCTGACTTAATAACAAGAGCCAGCACTCATTGCCTAATGCAGTCATTAGTCAATGTCCGAATACAAATGCATGATGCGAATGAAACCTAGAGATATCTACCATGATAACATTTAAGATCAACTTTTGCAATAATTAAAATAGGCCCTAGATCTAAGTTGTGGAACTATGTTTTATCTGTGTTGGGGAGAAATAAAAATAAAATAAAATCTGCAAAGTCATTTGATTATTTCCTGACCTTTTAATACTCACAGAACATGTGGGACCACAGGATTCTCCATATGAGTAAAATACTACCAATTCATAAGAAAACATATTTAAACAAACCAACACATTTTTTACAAAATAAAAAATCAAGCAACAATCCGCTGCAGCAGTACAGTTGAACTTAAGTGGGTACAAAATCCTAAATATGTGATGGTGTTGCTTTAATGAATAAATTAATAAACAACTGTAAGAATACATCAGCTGGATTTGGATTGTTTAGCTGTGTGTTTTATGATTGGTATCTATGAAATACAACACACTGACTGTTTCCTAAACTCTCAAAACATATAGCTTGCTTATGACACTTGCTTATGCGACAACTGTGCTCTGACTTACTTCAGCAGTGTTAGATCATTTCTTTTATATTTTAGGTTTGTCATGTGTCCTTGTCATGCTGTGTGCACGGGGTTAGAAGAGACAATTAACCCCTTCCAAAACGATTTGGATGGTCAGATCAAATTCTGATCATTTTGGTCACAGCAAAACATCATAAATTAGTGCACGTCGGGTTTCTTTGCATGTGATTTACTCGTACAGAGTGAGTTGGAGTTTTGGAACACTCTAAAGTCACATAGTGTATGCCCAGCTTAATTCTCCCCACCTTTTTCCAATCTTGAGATTCTTAGTCATTTGATGCAACAAAAGATGACTATATTTTAGGCTAATGACTGTAAAGTCAAAACAAAGCTGCGTATAGATATGTCTACACACTCAAGGCTTTGACCTTACCAGCAATTGGTATTGATTGATAATGTTTCCAGTAAATTACTTTCTACGAGATATTAATAACAAGAGATGTGCTTGGATTACTGTGGTGTTGGTTATATAGTTTTGTGCTCAAGTTTCAGCACCATTTTTTAAATTTTAAACTTTTGGTGCCAGTCTCCCCCACCCATTGTAGACACAACTATTAGCAAATATTAGCACATCTATATTAAGCAACCACCAAGCAAATACATTCCCACTTTTCTCAGCTCTGTGTCATACCTGATGGAGATCTTTTCCCAGGACAAATTCCTGGAAGTAGCCCGGGGCGGCAGATGAGGCCCTGATAGCCTGCCACATTTTGTGTTTGCAGTCTCCAAGGTAGTGGGATCTCACTTCTGGCATGAATCTGTAGTTTCTAAACACATTGGCCTTAAGTGGCAAACCCCTGTTCACAATTGTGCTGACTGCTGACACCTAGTGGAAAAACAATATAATGCAAAGGTTAAAGCTAGCTTTTTGCAATTAAAATGTGTAGGTTGTTAATGGGAAAAAAAAAACACACAACTTACTTTGGGGCAGTGTGGATCCCTGGCACTTTCAATCATGCTTCCTTCACCCATCCGTTCCCTTAAAAAAATATAAAGATAAACAAACTATCAAATAGCAATCAAAAACAAGTTAAAGAGACAGTGCGGCAAACTAACTTGAGAATGTTTTCCCATATTTCGCTGTCGTAGAAAGCATGGCTCCAGCCCATCTTAACAGTTCCCACAATGACATTCTGCTTGAAAACATCTGAGCCCAACTTCCTGTACATCAGCTCACACTCTTCAAGAGGGATTTGAAAAATGCCCAGCATGAAAGCCAGGATGGCACCTACATCAAAAGTGGCATGATTTAAATAAAGAAAATGTGCTCATTAAATATACACAAGAATTTAAATTGATGGGGTTTCAGGAAAAAAAAAAAACTTTAAAACAACAAATAGTGTCGATGGTCACCTGTACTGACTCCACAGATATAGTCAAAAAGCTCATGGACACGTTTGCCAGTCAGATTCTGCAGTTTATGGAGTGTCTGAAGAGCCAGGAGCCCTCTGTGAATTGAACAAAAAGTCTCATTATATTTCACATTTCTTTTTAAATTTACTGCCACTGAAAATATTTTCAACATAATCCATAAAATTAACCTTGTTCCTCCTCCATCTATAGCCAGCACACGAATCCCTCTGCCTTTGACAGGGTCCGTGTATCCAACCACAGCTAGAGCTTCTCTCACAGCAGCTTGAAGAGGAAGGTCCCTAGCCTGGCGCAATCGCAGCAGCATGGGCAGCACACTTTCCTAAAAATGTATTATTGACATTACTGCTATATGAGAAGAAACTAAACAATGTAAACAAAATCTAATGTTATCAATAATGTTACACTAACCTTGATAGCCACCCCTCGTGTCTCTGGGAACTCCAGCAGGTGAAAACAGAGCTCCTCTACTCGAGTAATGAGAAGTTTAATATCAGTGACCCTCTGCAAACCTTTCACCAAAGCTCTGGTCCTGTTGTCTACACTTACTCTGGCTATTATCTGCAACACAATCAAAAACAGTTAAACTGCAATGAATGATTTTTAACAAATTAAACATTAGCAATAGTAGCATTAACGGTAATTATATAAATGACTAAAATTGCACTGTACCTTCTCCCTTTGACTTATCAGGTGTAGCTTGGCCTTCTGAGCTTTCTCTTCCTCACTTTCACTTTTCCCGTTTGTTTTCTCTTCTGTAGACACCTCCACATTAGTTTTATCTTTTTCAGCAGCAACAGCTTTAGGATCACCTCTGAATTTGGGCACCAGGGGTGTGATGTAGCTGCCGACAAATGCCTGAACGCTGGGCCGAGGGTAGGACAGATAGTTAGTGAAGCCTTTTTTAGAAGATGCAGCTGGCACAGGGGCAGACAGAGCTGGACTTTCTGCTGTAGAAATATCAGGAGGCGTACAAGACTTTTCTGTTCCAGAAGATGGGCGCAAAGAGGCTTCAATCATTTTAGTTTCTGCTACTGGAGACATAACGGGAATAGGATCCTTGGTTGTTCGAAGAGCAGGGTGCACAACAGGCTCAGGAGAAGGTTTATACTTTTCTTTTTGTTGTTGTGACCTCTCAATGTCTTCTACCTCTGTGCTGCTGCCAAAATAACTATTGATGTGGGTTGCTAGTGTTTTGTACGTCTCATCCATGTTGTTTGTGAAACCTGTTGGATCAAAAATCTGCAGAGTTTGTTTGGCCACATTTGTAGAAGAACTTGGCACAGATGCATTTGCAGCAGTAGCTATAGTAGATGTGGCTTTCATGCTGGCAACAAAAAGTTTTCTGTAATTTTTTGTGATTGCTGATCAATCTCTACCTCACTCTTCTCAACTTCTTTCATCTTGGTTTCAGGTGTTAGGGGAGGACATTTAGCACCATTTGATGTTAGGGTCTCTGCTTTAACAACAACTTTATCTACATGAGGGCTCTCCACTGTCAGACTCCCAGGTTTGAGGCGGGAAAACCTAGAGATGAAATCTGTGTTCCCCACTGCCTTTGTGACACTGTCGATGGTTGACCTTATACGCGACATGCGTTCACTTGCTCACGGGGTACAGCAGTAGTAAACAAAGACTTCTTTTTTAGTCAGCAGCACATAAGGATGTTGTTATGAAACCAGTGCATCATTCTAGTTGGCTATTAAGTATTAGCAAAAATATATTTACTATTTTGAAAGGATATTCAGCTGGCACATCCTGTTTCCTGAAAAATAGCCAACATAAAAACACACTTTTTAAATAAATATAATAAAATCCCATACATAAAACAACAAGATAATCAAAAACAATAAGAACACAACATAGACAATTAGCCAATAGAAACCCTGCTACACTAGTGAGCAAAAATCTTAGCGCAAGTAGCTAGCTGCTACAGCTACACCGTCATACCCCATGTGGTTGTCATAGCAACTGCACACACAAAAAACAAATGCTGACAACAAAATACTCTGTTTTATTGGACATACCTGCTAGGCTACTTAATTTGATAAACATAGACGATGGATGGCACTTCGGATTATCAGAACTTAACGCCTGAGTCAGCTTTACTGGTGAAAGCCTTGATGGACCCTTACTACTTAATGAGGAAGCAGGATGGACTTGAGAAAAACACGTTCAGAAACATTGACTGGGTTGCAAGCAAAGACTTCACTGTCGGAGGAGGGGAAAGACAGATTCACGAGTATATCAAAACCTGGGAACTCCCTCCCTGTTGGCTTTACAGTTTAGACTTCCTAGGTATCACTGAAGAGGAGTTTTGTACTTTTTACCACTACCGGACCCGCTTTAGCACACCGACCATGAGGAATCCAATTGTGGGCACAGCCAGCGTCTACTTTGCCGTAAATAAAGTCCTACCAGAAATTCAGCCTGTCGACGTGCACTACGTGATCGAGTCAAACAGGCTGGTGAACAAGGCTGGTAGTGCTGTTTTCAGAGAGAAGTGGCTGGCAGATGTTATTGAGAGCAAAACTTTACTGAGGAAAATTGTGGTGGACCTTTGGACGGAATGAAAGCACGTAACAGTAACGGACTGAATTGGGACAATGGACAGTGCCCCCAACATCGTCATCAATGGCTACAAGGGGCTGATAAAAAAGCAAAATGCCCAGAAATACAACAATATTTATATTTGTTAATTAAAACACTTATTAAAACCACACAAACCGTTTTTGTATTATGCCTCCTCTTTAACTCATTATAACCTAGCTTGCCAGCTTGCCTTGCTAGCTTAGCGTTATGTGTTAAGTGCAGTAATTAGCCTACATAGCACCGTTCACGCTTGTAAACTGGTGCTAATGACTCTATGATAACAATGTCATATTCTTACCTTAGTAAATATGCTACTAAAGTAATTAATTCACTGTGTTGCTGGTGCACCGGGAAAAGTGAATGGGGCTGTTTAGAAAAAAACAAACAGGAACAGTGCAGGAAGTGACGCTGTGCCCAGTCTGCAGTGGTCTTCAATAAACACAAGATGGGAGTAAAGCGTCTTTTTCTGAGCTCATGTCAGTATAACATTTTTAATTTTGTAACCTGAGTTAAAATACAAATGCAGTAAGAATATAAAAATAATACACTACATGCGACATATTTCATGAAATATTATTAATATTAGTAATGTTTGCAAGCTCAACTCATGGAGTATATTTCAGCACCATGGAGAGCATCCTTTCTTATTCCTTTCTTGTGTCAGTTGGCATTTTTTTAGAGACAGTTTTTACAATGCAACATATTTTTAATAGTCTATCAGTAAACAACATTCACATGACCCTTAAACATGTGATATTGATAAATGGAGCATGTAAAATCATTTGGGTGAAAAATTGTAGTACAGCCATGCATGCTAAGAAGATTTTAACATCAGTTTAAGTAGTGAAAGGAAAGCATTTTTGTGTGGGCTACTGTACAATGACCTCGCTTTAGCCATGTGACAGTTTGCTCATAATAACATATCCGCTTTCCTATAAATATAAGTCTCAAGAAGTAAAGGATAATGGCAAGCTCTAAAAGAGAGGTGATGCATGTAAAAAAAGAACAATTTTCCATTTAAATAACTTTGTTTCAACTGTGAGGGTTGTAATTATCAAACGCAACAGGCTATGTGAACAATAAATGTATTCATAGAATATTAATGTGGTTGAAAGACACCTTCTATCACCCAGTCTTACACGTAATCAGTAAAATGTGATTTATGCTTGATTTGATTATTGATCTTATTTGTTTCTAGCACCTCGGGCCACAGTACAATGTAATAAATTGGTACTATAGCACTCCCTATAACGATTGTTTTGTGTTGGGCTATTTTATGATCATTATTTTTATGAAAATTTTAATAAATTAATGTTGCTTTTGGTTACAGCTGAAGCTGCTTTTACACATCTATCCATCTTTGTAAATGTCAAAGCTTTTATATCAACCCACATGTGTGATTTCACCGCGTTTTCTTCTAATGGGATCACTGAAGTAATGGTAAACACGTATGAAGGGCTTTTGATAATGCTCTCAGCAGCCTATTGCCAGAATAAGGAAAATAGATAATAGCCTAATTCCTCAGTAATGTGTGAGAAGTAGCCTATTTAATTAAATTCATTTGACCACAATGAATTTGTAACTATTGCATTGGATCTGCTCATCTTTTTGGTGTCTGCTGGGAATAAGTTTGAGGATTTATTTACAGAAATGGCAGAAGAAATAGTAGAAAGAGTTAAGGCTACCGCCACCTTCGCTTTACTCGTCACTGTGGCAGCACTAGCCTACAACGTCGCGCGCCCGGTCATTAATGTCGCGCGTACTCACTTCCACTTTTTCAAGACAACAGCGGACAGTTATTGAAGCTTGAACTTATTGAGCTCACCAATCAAATCATCGTCAAATGGATACCAACAGAAACAGCTCTCAAAAGGCGACAGATGTTGATGTAGATGGGAAAGAACATGAACGTTTTGCGCTCATCCGCGCTGGAGTTTTAGGTTTGGTGTTTGTTATCGCATCAAGTAGCAATTTATTCTTTTTGTTTACGCTTTGGAAAAGGAGAAAAAGAAGCACGAGAACTCAACTGTTCCTCTTACATCTGTGTTTTGCAGATTTGGTTGTCGCTTTTTTCCAAGTGTTGCCGCAGTTATCCATTGAAATTACGCACAGGTTTAAGGGCACTGACTTTGTGTGCCGAGCCGTAAAATACCTTCAGGTCGTCGGGATGTTTTCCTCTGCATACATGATAGTGGCTATGACCATAGACCGCTACCATGCTGTCTGTAAACCCATGGTATCTTTCTTTAAGGGCTCGTTTAGACGATACATCTCTATAGGTGCCGCATGGTTGGTCTCCCTGACTTTCAGTACACCTCAGCTTTTCATCTTCTCTCTCCAGGAGGTCGTGGAGAATCAATTCGACTGCTGGGCCACTTTTATGGAGCCATGGGGGAACAGGATATACATCAGCTGGATCACTCTGTCAGTGTTTGCTCTGCCTGCTGTTATCTTACTCTACTGTCAGATGAGAATATGTACAACAATCTACTTCAACATGAAGAGGAAAGCGCTGCAAGCAGGACCCACGCCGCGTGCAGGTCCGAAGGGGGTGTCCAACGCCATGCTGAAGACAGTCAAAATGACGTTTGTTATTATAATGGCGTACACTGTGTGCTGGAGTCCGTTCTTTATTGTCCAGTTATGGTCAGCATGGAGTCCAACCAGTGCGCCCACTCAAGGTTAGCTTCTTGGCAAGACATCCTTTTTACAATTGCTCCTTTAATTGTCTGAAATTTAGTTGAATTTCTGCTGCTTCTAATTAGTGTCTTCCTTTTCCAGGTCCAGTTTTTGTCATTATTATGCTGCTGGCAAGTCTCAACAGCTGCACAAACCCTTGGATATACATTTACTACAGTTAAAACTAGAAGTCTGGATAACACAAAGAAATATGATCAGAGCCCATACATAATGCTGAAACTGACTTAACTCCACCATACTCTTGAAAAAATCTTGTCATAATCAGTTGTTTCATCAACTGAAGACTTTGGCAGTTCTTTGATAAATGATTCATAACTGAACCAGTAGAAAAATACGCACTCTTTACAGGCCTATACTGTCTTCTGTCTTTTTCTAATTACACATATTAAATGAAGTCCCCAATGTTATGAAAAAGTGTATTAGAGTGTAGTCTTTATTTTTGCTTTAAATTGCATGTATGTAACTAAATATTGGGTCTAATATTTTAAATAAGGAGCAGGGTGTGCAACTAGTTAAGTATTTGAGATATAGGGTGCAGTGGCTCAATAGTGGAGCGGTCATCCTCTAACCAGAAGGTTGGCGGTTTGAATTCCACTCTCCCCACACTTCATAGTGTTGTTGTGTCCTTAGGAAAGATACTTAACCCGCCTTACCTCTGGTCTTGCACTGGTATGTTTGGTGGTGGTCAGATAGGCCGTAGGTGCAAAATGGCAACCACGTAAGCGCTATAAGTCCTTTGGGAGAAAAGCGCAATATAAATCTAATTCATTATAATTTGTCACAGGTGTATTATGTGAGACAAACTACATTATCATTTTGCCACCTGAATGGAGTGATTATATGAAAAAATCTGTTTCACCTTTTGTTCATTTATTTATTTATTATATTGTTATATAAAGAGTTCAAACGTGTTGCTGTCATTTCAAATGACTTCTTGAGCATTTTATAAGTCAGTATTTTATGTATAATACAGGCACCAAGTATAAGACAAGTACCAAGTATTAAACAGGCACCAAGTATAATACAAGTACCAAGTATTATGCAGGCATGTATTACCATCGTTCTGAAAAAGATTTTCAGATTTTGGACTGAGGCTTGTGAGATGAATCCTTCCCCTGCTTTGTTTCTGTCAAGTTCATTTAAAAATTATAAAACAAGAGAAATAAATAATTTGCCACTGTGAATCCAGTGAAGGTCTTGAATGTTTTCAGTAACCATTCAGTATTCCTATACCTTTGGCTTCAGTAATAATGTTTCAGTTGTTAAGTATTTCCTTTCCATGTATCAAGATTAATTATACTTTTGAAGTCTTTCTGTTGCACTCTGTTAATTTTGCACAGCATCTTATAAAATAGAGAAGCATTTATAGAATGATTTTCAGAGAGGTTTGCTTTTTGGCATAGGTTTTTGTTACACAGCTTTTGGATTACCAAACAGCTTTACAGCTATAATGTATTTACTACACATATCTCATCAAAGGGTAGGTAAAAATTGTCCTTTAGGAGATTGGACACCTTCTATCACCCAGTCTTTCTAGAAGACTGGCTTTTCCCTTTACATATCTCAGGGTTATTCCATACGGATGAATATTTCTGTAAATAGGGAGAGATTTTTTTATCATTTTATGAATTACGTGCCATACCATGTTTGAGTGCTGATGCCTGCAATGGTTTAAATTGAGCTGCCATGCTCATTTCAAGTACTTAGGCAATTCACCTTCCATTTTCTAAAATGTAGCTATTTTTGACTATTAAAAATGCCAAATAATACATTTCAATATTTGGCAGCCCTAGACCTCCAATTTTCACTGGGTTTGTATCTTTTGGAAACTAGTTTGTGCTTTTTTTCTTCCAATCCATTGTACTGATTATATATTATCTTTGGGAATGTGATTGGCAACATCATTATTACATATATTTTAGGAATATTGCTCTTTGTAACAGCATTTACTTTCCCCCATAGGTTTAGCTTTAAGTTTCTATTTTTCAAATAATGGTTTAATTTTGGGTTCATACATCTGGTACTAGTGAAAGTGTTAATTTATGTATTTATACTATACTATACTTTATATTAGTTTGTGTACCCTTAAAATGTTTTACGAGGTGACCATTTCTGATGCAGTGCAGCTTGGTGATATACTGTAGGTAATGCTTCAGATTTTTGTCACAGTTTTCATAAATTGATTTGTGAGGATCCTTCAAAAGTAACAATATGTCATCAGCATATAAAAAAGTTTATGCTCATCACTTCCTCCCCCTACTCCCTTCATCTTCTTGTTCTGTCTGAACAGTTAGTGCCACAAGAAAGAGACCCTGTTTGGTTGATCAGGAAAGCATATAAAAAAGTGAGATCATTCTATTAGTTAAAACTGATGCTTTTAAATTATTATAAATAATGTGTATCTAGCAACAGAACTTTGGGCCAACACCAAACATTTTGAGGACTGTAAACAGGTATTTCCACTCCGCCCTGCTAGCTGCTAGGGTTTTAGATTGTATCTTCCCATCTACATAATGAAATTTGTCAATAATTTCTGGGAATTAATGTGGTCAGGGCTTCTTAAAATGTTTGTGTAAGCTGTTTAATATGATATAATTTCAAAATATCCAAAAATGTGTTAACTTGGGTGCTAATATATTAATAAAATTTCATAGTATTCAACATAAAGACCGTTTGGACCAGGAGACTTTACGTCTTTTAACTATAGTTTTGTTTTCCTAATTTCCTGCTCTGTAAAAGGAGCTTCTAGGAGGTCTGACTGCTCTTTCGAAAGCTGCGGTAACTGTAAACCATCAAAGAAGGCAGTGAAGTCTACCCCCATTGGTTTATTCTCTGACTGGTACAATTTATTTATAGAACTGATAAAAGACTGATAAAAGATGCGTAAAGGGCTTTTAATATGTAAAAGTTTGTCTTGATTATCAAAAATAGCTGCTATCATGCTATTGTTTTCTTTTAAATTTGATTGGCCAGAGGTTTCCCAATTTTATCTCCTTCTTTGTAGTGTGATAATGATGGTGTTTTCATGATGAATGAGCAGTTTGGAAATTAGTGTTGAGTGGTAATTAGGCATAAAGAGGGTCTCCGGTCATATGGACGTAATTGCCTTCGAATATTTAAGTACACTGTGAAAAAATGAGTTGTGAGGTGTATTAGGAGTGTTTAATTTGATATAGAATAGAGGACTGAAATAACATGTCATGTTAGGTGCTGCTGTCTTTCAGGATTTTAGGGTCGCACTTAACAGAAGAACTAGAAAAGATAGAAAGACAGTGACATTGCTATTGCATAGAAAGAAATTGAAACACACCAATGTCAACTGTCAGAGCAACAAAAGCCTAGAAGATGGATAGTAAATTAGTTTAGCATTCAGAAGTAACTGAAAAGTCTTCCAATTGTGAGGTAAAATGTATTTAAGTATACAATAATCTGGATATATGAACCTTCAGAAACAGAAAAAGGAATTATCAGTAACTACACACAGACAGTAGTAAAATAAATAAGCACTGCAGAATTATTAGTCCCCAAAAATTATCAATACCATGATCTAAGTTACAATTTTTTGTAAAAAGTCAATACATTTTGAGAAATTTAATTAAGTAATACAGAGAAAGTACAACGCTGATAAAGTATGGCTTGTAAAAAAATATATTAAAAATAGCTTGCATGCTCAGGCACCATCGTCAAAGCTTGTAATAAATTGTTTAGAACAATATATATGATATGTAATCTTCTAAGGCTTTCTGTTTTTCTCTAAAAGCAGCACAATTACGTTTCAAAAGGGATATCTCAGTCTCTAAAGTGTGGATTTTGGCCACAGTGCACTCCTCACTGCGGTTCAGTTCCAAGATTTTGGCATGTAAACTGACAATTTTACTCCACAGTTGATCTTTGTCTGTATCTGGTCTGGAGTATGAGTGCTCAAATACAGAGATATTCTCACCATCGTTGGGCCCTCTCTCCTCCATAAATGATCCTGCATCTGAAATCTCCACAGGGACAGGGAGGTTGAGAGTCTGGAGGCCATATGTGTCCGCAGCTGCCTCTCCATCTGATTCAAAGCACAACACTGTCATAGTCGAGCCAGACTGTCCGTCAGATTGAAGCTCAACGCAGGGGAACAATGCAAAGCTGGGTGCTGTGGGCTTTGTATCATCTGCCACCTCGCATGTAGCAGTCTGGGACTCTGGGATATTGGAAAGACAGAAAACGTCAGATTCCGGGTACAGACGAAGTCCAACTGAGATGGCGCCTGTAGTTTCTTTGTTTTCTTCACTTTCTTCCTTAGTTGTCATATTTGACTTATTGTTTGTACAACTCAAAATAAGTGGTCTGTTACAAAGAGAGTGCTTAGAACAAGTCTGCTCATTATTTGTGTCCAAAGTACAATGTCTGTCCTTGGGACTTCTTGGAACAGTGGGATTTTTTCTTTCACTGTCCTAAAATACAATAAAATAAAATATGTTAATAAATACCAAAGCAACCATAGAGTGAATAATTCTGTAAATAGTTTGAAAACAGCACAGAAACATACATCTTCAATAGGTGGAAAAATTGTTGGAATGGCTGTGTTCTTCAAGTAACGAATGCCCCATCGAATATTAAAGCAGTCTTCAGTGAAATGTTCACTGCAAAGATACTGGTGTCGACTCGGGGTCCACCCTTTTCGATGCATATTGTCCACCCATTTCTGAAGCCTGGGCTTATCATGCAGGGGAAACCTTAAGGAAATAAAGAAGAGGTAAAGAAAAGTTTTTTTTCTTAGATGTACACAAACCGGGTCATATTCTCAAAGGGTCTGTGGAAAAAGTAAAGTTAAACAGAACCTGAACAACTAAGCAACGATAGCATTACGCTGTTATTACATACGGATAGAAACTTCTCTTGTCTTGTCTAGCTGCTGTTTCGCAGCGGTTTCTGCAAACTCTTACAGCGCAGTACCGTGGCATATCTGGAGCGCAAAGACATTAAATCCCTTTTTAATTTAACTATTAAATATATATATATATAATAAACGCAACCAGGCAGTTCCGGGTTTTAGCCTTCAGTGGACGTGACGTCCTTGTTATTACTGCTGTAGTGAATCGAGGTACAATATTTAGCTACTGTAGGCTAACTCTCCGTCACTGACTGGAGCAGTAATAAATTTAAGTGTCAGCAGACATAAAGAGCATTCATTTGTAATAGTCGATACAAAAATGCTGCAAAACATTAATACACAAAAATAAAAAATATTGCAAAAGTTAATAAAAAAATACTAGATTATTCTAGATTTAAAGGCGAGGACGGAAGTGAATTTATTGTGATGTCTTGCTTTACAAACGATGAGTGTAAAGTTCATGAGCTCCCAAAAATAAATAGAAAGTCTAAAACCCGATTAAAACGGCAGCAAAGATGATAATTATGATTATTATTAGTAGTAACAGTTTTAGTTTAAGTTATTGTTTTTTCATTAACCCTCAAAATAAAATACGTTAAGGTTATATTTGAGTTATTATTACCTTTCACTCTTGATTTAAATAGGCTTTTAACTCAGAAGGGAAATAATCCGAGTAAGCCATTAATGCATCACGCTCAACGTGCGCTGTGTTTCCACCAATCACAGCAAAGCGAGTCACTGTGTTAAACAACTGACCAATGGCGTTTCGAGTCGTGGTGTTACGGCTAAAGAATGCAGGTCGTCAACAGTTATTAGCTTTCGATTACCATCAGCTGACGCTTTTGGCGGCTGGCAGCGGTATTATTGGGCTCTTCGTCTTCAGGTAGGTGCAGTTTCTGCTCTTATAATATTCTGAATCTGGTAAATATGCTACAACAAAATAAAAATATGACATGAAAAAAGTGGGGCACTCGAAGTCTCCACCTCCTAAAACTGAGTTGGCGCTGTCACTCATTCTTTCTCTTCACAACGACCACAGTAATCGTTAATAACAGTTAATAAGATATTCTCTGATTTTGTCAAGACATCTCATTTGTAATATCCATAGACTGTTCAATGAAAATGTGAGTAATGTGGAAAAAAGTCGTTGATAGAGTTGAACAGTTTTTTTTTTCTTCACAGTTGCTAAGGTGTCAAAACCAGCACTATGGCCACAGCGCAGTCCGTGTTACTTCTGGCAGTGCACATTCTGCTTGTTTCAGAGTTCATTTTGGCCAAAAGAGACTACTACGACATGCTGGGAGTACCTAAAGATGCCAATGAGCGTCAGATCAAGAAAGCCTTCCATAAGCTGGCCTTAAAGTACCATCCTGACAGAAACAAGAGCCCAGACGCAGAAGCCAAATTCAGAGAATTTGCAGAAGGTGGGTCTTATGTGTAATTACTGGTTTCTTTTTTTCCACTTGGTGAGCTGTCGCAGCCTGCTGTGACTGACAGGTTTTTACTAAAACATCTCATGGTTTACAGCAGCAGCAGACGTTACCCTATGTGTGCAGGAAAAAATATTTCTCATTCAGTGCTAACCATCTTGCCGCTATTTGAAACGGTGTATGCTACAAGTTATCTCAGAATATGAAATATTGATTCAAATGAAGCTAATAATTCACCTCCTTAAATAGTCAATACATGAGGCTACAAAGTATCGAAATTACATTTTATTATGAACATGTTTATTACTATAATCTTTTAAAATAGGTAATGAATGGTGCAGCACAGTGAATGTAAGATTTCTTCTCTGTCAGGACACTTGGTGATATTCATTTTGTGTCTTTTTCAGCATATGAGACGCTGTCAGATGACAAGAGGCGGAGAGAGTATGACCAGTTTGGACACCATCCATCACCGGGACAAGAACATAGGGGTGGAAGTGGTGGCACCGGGGACTATGACTTTAGGCAGCACTTCCAGTCATTCAACTTTAATTTTGATGACATGTTCAAAGACTCTGACCCATTTGGTCACCAACAATACCCCCACTTCCACTCCAATTCTCAAGCTCACCAAAGGCGACACTTTAACAACCACTTCCAGGCCCACCAGGAGCACATGAACAGACACAAGAGAGCTTTTGGTGGAGGAGTCTTTGATGACATGTTTGAGGACTTGGAGAAGATGTTTACCTTTAACACGCACAGCAGCAGAACTGAAAGCAGATTCAAGAGTTCAGGAAAGCAGCACTGCAGGACAGTGACACAGCGTAGAGGGAACATGGTGACCACCTTCACTGACTGCTCCTGAATGTGCTTGAACCCTTCGAACAATGTTCTCTAGGACAGTTAAGACATGTCTGGGTTTAAATTATGGGCTTAAAATTGAATGCTAATTTATCACTTGGTGAAATAGAGAAAATTTTTGTTGTGGTTTGAGATGTACGTAATAACCCAGGATCAAACTATTGGCCCGAAAGGGCTGCATTGAAGCAATAATTTCACGTACAATATACAGTAATAATTCATAGGCTTAAAATATACCTCTTCATTATGAGTTGCAATTTGCTATGCCTTTTTTATTTCTCATTTATTGCAGCCATAGCCTGTCCAGATGTATTGCTCATCTGACCATAGTTGCTCTTTTTGTATGTGTCCCATGCTAAAAAAAATAAGACTTAAATGCTACAAATGCTGATTTAAAGCACTTGTCTAAAGTTTTGCTGTGACCATGGTGCCTGACATGCTGTGTTTAAGCACGCTGTGTGTAAGCTGACCATTATTGTTACCTCATTTTAGTTTCTTCCTACTGAGACACAAGTTGCATGTAGTTCACATTGTGTTCAGTAGTTTACTCTGTTCCACTTTGTGTAGAGAGCCAGTGTGAGGCTGAATCATTGGAGAAGTTATTTTTCATAACTGATCTTTATGTGCAATATTTAGCACCTTTGCTCTTCATGTTGCCTATTGTCATTGACAGTGCTGTGTAATGTCATTGTCTAACCTGCACTTTGTGTGTTGTGGTGTGTGTGATTGTGTGTGCAAGGAGAGTGTCTAGAATGTTTGGACAATTAATAAAAATATAAGGACTTTGAGAAACTTTGAGCTTACTTCTATTTACACACACGTACATATATAAATATTTCTGAATACTAATCTGAAAAGATGGCTATGGCTGTTGACTAGTGGCCGGATGAGACTTTTGTCTAAGCTCCAATAGTGGCCGTCAATTATAAAGTAGTCCTAAGTCTGATCTTTGAAGCCCATTTATAACAACCTGATGTCCTTTAAAAAAATTATAGTTAAACATGGACAGTTGACAATACACCCAGCTTTTTAAAGTAACTGTTGTATCAATGCAAATGCTCTTTGATGCCAACATTTTTAGCAGTTTAGCTCCAATAGACAACAGTGACTCATTAAAACAAAGATATAAAGAAAAGAAAAGCAAACCTAAGGCAGATTGGCTGCAGCCACTACACACTGGGGACTACTTTTGTCCCAAGTGAGGCTTCAAATCACGCAGTCTTTCATATTTTACATAGTTTGGAAAACACTAGTGTTGACTCACCACCAGGCCAGGATTGGCTAATCGGGAGCACCGGGAAAATTCCCGGTGGGCCGGTACGTTTGTTTGGCCGCGAGGGCCGTTGTTGTCATGGGACTGGATTGAAATATTTTTTATTATTTTATTGCAGTCCCACTCTTTTTATTATTTTACCGTAGTCCCACACTCTTTTATTTAATATTTTCTAGCAGATTGCAGCCTGCAAGACAATGATGACGTTTTGACTCCCTGGCCCCGCCCCCTGGCACGCCCCCCTTGCAAGTTGCTCAAAAAAAAAAAAAAAAGTCGCATTAAAAAATGTCAAAGCTGAGCACATATTTTCTCAACAAAACAAACGAAGACGACGAGGCGGGTAAGTAAGCTAACGTTAAGGTAGTTAGGAGCAATGCAAGATGCTAGCGACCGTGCAAAACAACGTCGTATGTAAACCACCGTTCATGTATCAAAGTTTTTCTTGTAGCTCTTCAGCAGCAGCCGCCTCTAGTACCATTTGCTGCCAACAGTGAGGAG
This sequence comes from Perccottus glenii, assembly GCA_024416835.2. Lineage (NCBI taxonomy): Eukaryota > Metazoa > Chordata > Actinopteri > Gobiiformes > Odontobutidae > Perccottus > Perccottus glenii. The sequence goes on along the minus strand of CM044547.2, from coordinate 20,095,139 downwards.
CGAGGCCCAGAAACGTCCCCAAGCTCCAGTCATGAGCCCAACACACCAGAATGGGCAGGTAGTATTGTCATTCAGAAGAAATAATAGTAATGAAATGAAATAAATAAATAAACAAATAAAATTACCTAATGAAGAGCCCTGCTCAATGAAAATCATTTTCTTACTTGTTTCCAGTTCAAATATCTAAATATTCTTAACCCAAGATACATTTACAAGTGAAATGGCAGGAGAAATTGTCTTGTTTTCTGGAGAAAAAAAACAAACTAAAAATTAAGTGATTTTTTTTTTTTGTTGTTGCTTAAAAGCTAAAACTAAAACAATTAATTTTCTTACCCCATTGGCAGATAATGTAACTTGTTTTAAGCAAAAAATTACTTAATTTTAAAGTGTTTATTCATACTTGTTCACTAAATCTTGATGTAAGTTTTTTTTTTTAAAGATATTTGGACTGGAAACAAGACAAAAATACTGTAGAAAACAATGTGCCTATTGCAGACTTGTATTCTTAGGTTTTAATTTTATTATTTTAATATAGTCAGTAGGGAACTAAAGTGGGCCGGTCTAAGGCATGAAACTCCAGGGCTGAAAATGAGTCGCAATCCGGCCCTGCTCACCACAGATGTTAGGTTCACAATTTGCTGTAAACAACAGGAAAATTGATTTTCGGACAACACATGCAAAGTCACTCAAATAACCTTTCACATTCATACGGTTTAAATTTCAGGTTGTCTCAAACATGTTTACATGCCTAAAGTAGATGACTTGTAATTGGACAATTACTTATTTGTGTTTATAGGCAGTTGAACAGGTCTCCATTGTTTTTTCCTCAGAGAGCTACTTTTACAAAATGAAAATGGCAGAGAGCTACTCGTGTTTGTAACATTTATTCTCATAGCTTATTTTAACAAAATGAACCCTGACCAATATTATAGATAAACCTCTCAACAGTTAAGTGTAGCAGCCAAAAGAGGCACTACAGGCAGCAGGCAGCGTAGAGGTTCAGGAGTCCAGGAGGTGATGACATATTTATTATGCAGAAGTAGTTCAAACAGATGACGACAACTGATAAAGGCAAGCTCGTACAAAGATACACTAAATACTACAGTGAAGCTTCAGTCCATTCACAGGCACACACTCAAATAGAAAACTTGTGTGTTCTCTTTACCTGCTCATCTGTAACCCCATATGCCCTTCCCACATAGCCCTGTGACTTCTGCTATGTGCTCCGCTATGTGCACCACACACACATAATACACACACCAAATTGACTGTAACAGTCAAGAGTAGTGACTGCATACAAACTTCAGGTAATCCAACTACAGTCACTTTCTACATCTTAGATGGCACATTATCTAAACTAAACTTCTACCGTTTCTATGACAAGATGTACTTTATGCAAGTCATAGTTTTAGAAGACAAAGTCTTACACTAGCAATACAATCTCATAACTGCAAGATCATCCTCTTCAGCATTCTGTTTAATTAAGAACTGTAAGACACTGGACCAAATGAATTAAAGCATGAACTTTAAAGTGAAAATGTCATAATGAGAACAAATATTTTTTCTATATATTCAAGTCATTACATTATTCCTATTGGTCCATTCTTGTTCCTATTTTTCTCTCTCTCTACCTTGATGTTGGCTGCGGCCCCATCCACTATTGCACACTCAGAGTGGACACTGGACACTGCCAATATAAAAGTTTTTATTTGTGAAAATGTTTGTGTATTTCTATGTATTCTTCAACTGTCCTGGACACATTCCTGCACAGCCTGTCCGTCCTGGGAGTGGATCCCTCCTTCTGTGGTTCTCCCTGAGGTTTCTCTTTTTTCCCAGCTGGGTTTTTTTTGAGTTTTTCCTTACCCTGATGGAGGGTCTAAGGACAGGGGATGTTGTCTAGTGCTGTCTGTTAAGCCCTTTGAGGCGACTGTTGTTGTGATATTGGGCTATACAAAAATAAATGTCTTGTCTTGTCTTGTCTTTCTCACATTTTCTGGAACATTGCATAAAACCTCATGATAAGCAGGGCAGTCACGACTAATCCAACCCAACCCCTTTGTTCTGCTCTGATTCGACACAAAGCTGCTCTGACATAAGAGGCTGCTTGAATAAATAGCTGCCTGTTGCTTCCACCAGCACATAGAAGGGAAAAACAACATCTGCAACATGATCCCAGTCGTTAACCTTGACAACGGAGCAAAAATGCCTATTGTAGGCTTAGGAACATGGAGGGTAAGTCTGATTTTTTTGTTTAAAAAAGGGAGCACTGCTAAAACTGCTGACTCATGCTGTGATTTACTCCAGTTCTCATTTTAGTCCAATATATCTGAAACTTATAAAAACTAGTAAGAGAAATGAAAAGGCAAACAACATACTTTACTGTACCTCACCAGGGGGAACCAGGGAAGGTCATGGAAGCTGTGAAAGTGGCTATAAGTGCTGGTTACAGGCACATTGATGGAGCCTATGTGTACGAGAATGAACAGGAGGTCGGAGCAGGTATTAATGCCATGATTGAACAAGCAGTGGTGAAGAGGGAGGACTTGTTTGTAGTCAATAAGGTAAGTTTAAAAGACATTTATAACAAAAAAGAACATCTGATAATGACAAATAACTGCATGTGTAAAACCTTTTAGGTACATATTAGGCAACCTTGCACAATTTACACAAGCTATCTAGGTCTGCGTCAGAGCTAGATAGCTAGTTTGTTAGTTTGGACCTTATCATCAGGCAGTTTTATTGCTGTTATTTTACATTCATAAACTTAATTGTTCATTAACAACTCACAACATTTCCACAACATCCTTTGTTCACAGTTGTGGTGCACCTTCCATCTCCCATCCCTCGTGAGGAAAGCCTGTGAAAAGACACTCAGTGACCTAAAACTGGACTATGTGGACCTCTACCTCATGCACTTCCCTATGGGCACCAAGGTTTATACACCAGTGTACTGTTGTTTGTACAAAGGAAAGATTTGGACCAGTCTTCTTGACTATAAAATATTGTGCAACATTTGCTGCTACTTTTCAGATTAACCGGTCTTTTGGAATAGGGATGGGCAATATTAATGAAAAAAAAAAGAAATGTAACAATTTTCTCATTCGAAGATCACAAACTTTATTTTCTACTATTACCTATATTCTCTCATACAATATGTTCTACTGTTTTAGTAAATATAAAGCTTTTTCTCCAAGTTCCTGGCAATAACAAACTATTTATTAAGCTAATATGGATTATATAAAATTAATTTTTTTCTGAAAGGTATTTCTGAATATGTGTGTGTCTGAAAAGTGTTATGTTTTTTTCAAACCAACACATCAGGCTTATAACAGAGCGATGAATCCTATATTCATGCAATTTACTATTAACATTATTCGTGTGTCTTTTAGATCTGACATAGGCCTAAATCAGTCTAATCCAGTAATGAAAGTAAAGACGTTTTACTCGGGTTTAAGGATGTCAGAGGATGTCTTTCAGCAAAGAACTCCTCCAAATAGAGATCCACTGTAGTGCGATACAGCTATCTTTCCAAATTTGCAGATTGTCAACCATTCAAATTAAAACACAATAAAATATAGTCATATTGCCCAACCCCTCCCTTTCAAACATCCAAAAGCTGTACAGCTTAAGTTTAAAGAAGTTGGGGGACAAAGGAAAAAAAAAAAAAGTGAAAAAGACATGAATGACAAATAATTCTTTGTGTGTTTTTGCTGTGACAGCCAGGTAAGGAGCTTTTCCCATCTGATGAGAATGGCCAAGTTATTTCTGATGGCAGTAATTTCTTAGACACTTGGGAGGTAAACATTATATACAATAAAGGGTTATTTAAGTAACATTTGTTATTTAGTGACAACCACAGATAGTAAAGACTGTATGTTTTCTGCAGGCAATGGAGGAGCTTGTGGATGCTGGATTAGTCAAGGCTATTGGCATCTCAAACTTCAACAAACAGCAAATTGAAGCCATACTCAACAAGCCAGGTCTTAAATACAAACCTGCCAACCACCAGGTGCAGTAGACTTCTAGGATTTCTGTGTACATGTTTAGTGCAGTAACATTTTCTCTCATTAAACCTTTTTACATTTATTTTAGATTGAGTGTCACCCATACCTGAGTCAGGAGAAGCTGATCAATTACTGCCATTCAAAAGGGATCACAGTGACAGGATACAGTCCTCTGGGATCTCCAGACAGACCCTGGTGAGAAACCCCACAAGAATAATGATTAGGTCATAAATAATAATAAAAAATGTACCTCTATAATGAAAGTCAAGCATTTTACCTCTTTTGTGTCCAGGGCTCCAACAGATGAACCCACACTTCTTGAGGAACCTATTGTCAAGGCCATTGCTAACAAGTACAACAAGACTCCTGCACAGGTTTGACAAAAAACTTCAAACATCATTTTTGAAGAATATACTAAAAGTTTTGTACACAAGACATAAATAACTAATTTTTTATTTACAGTATACAATTTGGTCACGTGGGGGCTATTGCTTTTAGAACTATGCTTCATTTAAAAAGCTCAGCATGTCCAAATAAGAAACCTACCAAGAATCACACTAGAGGTGTACAGTTATAGTAAGCCATTTTTCTCGTAGGTTCTCATCAGATTTCATGTCGAGAGGAATGTGGTTGTCATCCCAAGTCTGTGACCCCCAGTCGAATAAAGGAGAATTTTCAGGTATAGAACTACTTCAATCACAGGTGTGATGTATGAGGAATGTAGAATAAATAGGCTTCAGTGATCTATTTGGCTTTTCTTGTCTTGGCTCAGATTTTTGACTTTAAGTTGAGTGATGATGACATGAAGAGCCTGCTGAGCCTCAACAAGAACTATAGAGGCTTTGATCTGAAATGGTATGTAGACCTTTTAGGGAATAATTGATAAAATTTTATGAAATAGTACTGGAACCACTGTTTTCAAAACAGTGGTGGCGCCAAACTCCACATTATCTTGTTTTTTTCCCCCCCCACAGGGCCTCACAGCATAAAGACTACCCCTTGAACGCTGAATACTAACTCATTCAGATACAGTGGTGGGAAAAGGAAGAATCCCTCTTCAAGACTATATTTTTATTAATTCATAATTTATTATTTTGATGTGAGGATTTATGTTTGTTTAACACATTCTCTGTTATTTGACTTTAATTCCAACAATGTTGAGAACTAACATTTTGAAACAAGAATTTAATTTTATGTTTACAAGAATAACTATAATTTGTTTGCGTCTGTCTAATGCAACCACTCATTTTTCAAACATGAACTACTATATTTTTATGGATATAGCCTTGAGAATAGCTATGCTGCTTGCATCCATAAAGCCATTAAACAGTGGAGTTTTTGTGGTTTGACTTAAATCTCTAGTAGAGTATGATATTACAATTAAATTTCTACTGGTCAAACCTTTACATATCCTTTATTATTTACTATTGAGTGCCCTCTAGTGGCTCTAACAGGCATAGTTCCACAACCTAGAAAGAAATCAAGACCAGACTTTATATTTTTTCAAATGCTTTAATGGTAGGCTTAGAAAGAGAGAGAGAAAAAAAACACACTAATAGGAGAATGAAAGGTGAAAGCCACGATTTTTTTTGCCTGGCACATGGTTACACATGACTTTATTACTTAATAAAAGGGAAGTATCAACTTAACAAGTATATAGCCTATTGTGTTTATTATTCAGAAACTGGAATAAATGGTTGCAATAACAGAAAAACTGGAGTGATTTTATAAGGAATACTTAAGCTCCAAATTATTATATGAACTGGCTTCAGGAGACAGTCTAGTGTTCTATTGAATCTTTTGGGAAGTAGGTAACTAAAAAGTGAAAAAGAGAGATCTCTGAGACATTTTACAGCATAAATGTAATCTTAGACCACAATGATAATACTACAGCGATCTAAAATATGAGCCATCGCCCACTATAAGCTTGGTCATTTTCACCTCAGAATTCAGCGTTGAATGGATAATCCTTGTGCTTTGTACCCCTACAGAAAAGTGAAAGGAAATTAGAAATAAATAAATAATATTTAATTTGGACAAAGAAATACTGTCTTACCAATGCATGGGACATGCTCTCCAGTTCCGGTTGAATCCCAGAATAGTCTTCATGTCCTCCTCACTTAGTTCAAAGTCAAACACCTGCAAAAATTCAAACCAAGTGTTCAAGCAAAAGGAGGTGTAAATAAAAGGAGATTAAAGCGTAATAGTACAAAAAAATAAATAAATAAATAAATGAAACTCCACCTGGAAATTCTCCTGGATTCGCTGAGGAGTGATGGACTTGGGGATTACAACCACATTCCTTTGGATTTGAAATCGGATCAGGACCTAGCGGGGCAGACAGGAAAACAGTCAAAGGTCAAACTAGTATAATTTCTATTATAATGACCACTACTTTAAAACATGATGCTCCATCTTTGTGCTTGTACCTGAGCAGGTGTTTTCTTGTGTTTCTCAGCAATGGCTTTGATGTTAGGATCTTCCAAAAGTGAAGGGTCTTCTGGTTTAGCCCTGCAGTTTAAATGTTGATTCATAATAGTTGAATATTACCGACACACACAGTTTTCTTAATGATAATTTAAAGAGAAAAGAAGCAAGAAACAGCATTACTTAGTGTTCAAACCCTGACAAAATATGATGCAAGCCACCAAACAGCCCAAAGAGGAACAACAGTCACAAGTTAAAACTGACCAAGTTAAATATGACTTTGGGACAGTACAGTGACTGGACTGTATGAAAGGTCTTGTTGTTTGATGTTTGAGGGGTTACTGACCAGGGTCTGTCAAGAGAACCCAGGGGGCTGTAGGCGGTCACAGAGATTCCCTTTGAGTGGCAGTAGTTGATCAGCTTTTCCTGAGTTAAGTATGCATGGCACTCCACCTGGTGGGACATACCAGAAACTTCAGATGGACTACTAAAAACTTGTAGGATATAGTCATTCTCTAATATATTGTTCATATTTTAAAGTATTGCAAAAGGAAAAACATTTATACATGATATATGCCAATGCCTATTTCCAACTGTGGAGATAAAAAAAGCAAGCAATATATTTATCCTTTTAATCTTTTTTGATTCTGATGCCACAGATGAGATGTTACTTTGGACAGAGGAAGATGTTTTTTCTTGGATGAGTAACCAAATGTCTTCTAATTTTAAAAACTATTTCCAGAGGCCTTCTTCATAACCATTTAATTATAATATGATCTGAAATAAAATCACAACTGAAAAATCACCAGAGACATCAAATATCAGTACTATCTCATCAAAGTCAGGGAAACATTATGTTCTGTACTTGTTTTCTGTGGTAACACGAGAATGGCTCAGTAATGTAATGTACAGCAAGAGCATAGACAACAGGACACTGATTGTAAATGATAACTCCAGAAAATAGATAAAAAATAAGGTCACCTCAACTAATTGGTTTGGCCTAAGGGAGATTGCTGAGACCGATTACAAAAGAACAGAACGTTCATTTCTGTGACTTGATGGACAGATAATGACATTATGGCCTCTTGCTCTTCTTGAAATCTGTTTTCAAATCATGTGGTGTTCAGGACTCAAAGTAAAGGGCTGGAAGACTGTGTAGTGGGTTAATACAAACTACAGTTGACAGAACAAATATTTATCACAAGTATTATACATCTAACGTGAACAGTTAATTTACCTGGTTGTTGGCAGGTTTGTATTTGAGACCTGGCTTGTTCAGAATGGCTTCAATCTGATCCTTGTTGAAGTTGGAGATACCAATAGCTTTAACCAAACCGGCATCAACAAGCTCCTCCATGGCCTACACATATGGAGAAATAGGAGTTGTTTTAAGTTGAGTTGAAGCATTTCACACTAGTCATTTACCTACAAGTAGCAGTTGTTTTGTGTTTTCATCTTACATTTGTTTTATTATTAAATTTGAACTCACCTCCCAGGTATCTAAGAAGTTAGTATCATCAGAAATAGTTGCCCCTGTGTCGTCCAAAGGAAAGAGCTCACTACCAGACTGTAACATATTAAAAGAACATTCAACAGTCTTTTAATAAAATATAACATTTTTAACATTCCCAAACATGCACAACAATTGTCTTTGTACCTACTTTAAAACCCATTGGCCAGTGAATTAAATAGAGGTCAAGGTAATCCAGTTTCAGATCATTGAGGGTCTTTTCACAGCCTTGCCTCACCAGGGACTTCTCATGGAAGGTACACCACAGCTATGAAAGTGGCAAGTGTGTTATTGTTTACTGTTTATTGTGCAAATAACACAACAAAACACATTGCATGCATACCTTGCTAACAATGAACAGTTCCTCTCTTTTGACCACACCATCCTTGATCATGGCCTGGACAGCTTCTCCCACCCTCGTCTCATTTTGGTAGACATATGCACCGTCAATGTGTCTGTATCCCGCTGCGATGGCTGCTTTTACGGCCTCTGTTACTTTTTCAGGAGGAGACTGAACACAAAAGATGATTTCAAATGACAAATGCAGCCATGGAGGAAAGTGTTTTTTTAATTTCCTGTGTCCACTGTCAGTGCTGTCCAGTGCTGACAATTTACAAAAGTCAGTGGAGTCAAACTCAATTTTATTGGTACAGCATTGGTAAATGAAACACATTTTAATTATTTCCTACACCTATTTGTCAGACCAGTCTTTGCAAAGACTCAGGGGGTAGGCTATGTAAGTTAAAATAGTTTATATTTAGCAAAATGCACTGGACACACCCCAGTTAATTGACTCAAACGTTTAATTTTTTTGATACGGCTACATTTATTGGCTGTCCATTATTGTGTCTAATGCAGCGAACATTGAGAAAGAAAATGATACATGGCGTCATGAGAAGATCCCCAGTAACCTTAGGAAAGAGCCCACGACTGTATCTTGTGCAAAGTAACCCCACACCACTATGCTGTCGTCACGTGCTGCACAAGTGCACTCTGTGAATGAGAAGCAAGAAATAAACTAGCAACCCCTGAAGACAAACCTGAAACATCAGCCAAGCAAGAGTTGTAGGTTAACCCTCAATAGTAGTGCCAAAGCAAGAAACTTCCTCATATCAAAGTTTTATAACCTCGCGCCTTTTGCCTAATGGTCAAATCCAAACGTATGCTAATTATTATACAATCTATGGTTTTGACCACTCTCCCGGCCAGTGAGTTAACCATTAACTATCTAAGATAACGTGATTATAACCCACCTTCCACGTCCCCAGTCCCAAAATGGGCATTTCTGCCCCGGTGTTCAGTTTCACCGTGGTTGCCATTGCTCCGCAGGACAAGCAGCACAACGAGAGAGAAAGAAGTGCCGATCCCAGCCAGGGTTGCCAGGTCCGTGGACAATTACCAGCCCAATGACATCTCAAAACCCGGTCCAAGTGGGTGGAAACTAGCAAAACCCGCTCATAGTGAATAAAAACTAGCCCAATTTTAGTGTCCAATCAAATTATTGTTTTTTTTCCCTCACCATTCCTAATTCTTACAGACAGTATATTTCTACACAGTCTTTAATAAATACAAACGTGTCTTAGGTCTAGATTTTCTTTTTTCCCTTGTTCTTTTGATATACCTTCTTCTCTCCGCTACTGGCCTCAGACCACATTTCTGAGTATAAATAAATACTACTCCTAAATTAGGGCTTTTCTTTTGTTCATATAAGCATATTGATGTTTATAATAATAATATTAATAATAATCATCATCACTATTTTAAGAACGTGTACCCAAGTCTTATGCTTGACTTAAGATAAAGTCACTCTGAACACTGTGTTATTGAGCAGAATAACCAGCCGCTGTTTTAATCGGTAAACGAGTCACATGAACGGCACATGCGAGCCCCTCCCACAGCGACAGTCCTCTCTGTCTGGCCTCTCTCCCTGTCTCCCCTCTGCCCCTGTCTCCTGATGCCTCTCTGCTCAGTGAGTTCTTTACAGAACAGAGCTGCTATCGTTAGTGGGTTTAACTGTATTACCTGGTCTCGTTGGCCGACTTAACGCTAACTCCAGCTTCTCCATTCCCTCGCTCTTTTTCCCTTGCAGAAAATCTCTGTCATCTCTCGGCCCCTCTGTTGTGATCCTCTCTTTTTGTGTTTAGCCCTAAAGCCTAACTATCTTTTTTAATGATTTTCAGAGCCGGTCACTGTCCAGTTTATCTCCCGCTCTTCTCAGGGATGGGTTAGACCATTTTCTCAAAAGGGTGGGAATATCACTAAATTGATTTATTAATGATAATAAAATAAAGTAAGAATAGAAAAACAAATTCAGGACAACTGGTGCATATTGAAAGTAACCAAATTGTGCGGGAAAACCCACAAACCTGGCAACCACGAGCCCAGCACTGAGCGAGCTGTGCCTCTATCAGCGATCGATTAAAGCTGTCTACCTTACTCATTCACTCATTCATGAGCAGTGGGGTTTTAACCATGGGTTAGTTATAGGTTATATTACAGTCCAGGCCGCAACCGACAGTCCAGGTCCATGCGGTAAAACACCTCTATCTTCAAGGAATAGTATTTATCATTTTTTGCTAATAGGCTAGTGCTATGTTGTTTCATTTTCTAGATAGGCCTTTCATCTTTAGTCCTTACACCACAATGGCCAAAATCGTCCACCCTTGACATTGTTTTTATGAATCTTACGCACAAATAGACCTACGTGAATGAATTAATTACATTTTCTAATTGAGTCACAAATGTAAAACTTGCCTTTCAGACATATTTCTAACTTGTGCTGTATGTGGTGTAATCATTCATCATTTCATTCTAATTTCATTCCCTGGTAGTAGGCCTAGCTATTTAATATAAACACAAAAGAAAAGAGTCTACTTTTCCTCCTATATTATTAAAACAATAAATCAGCAAAGGTAAGGATATCTGTTCTTAATTTAATTTTGAAATGAAAGATATCCATAAATTTGTATATAATGTAGCCTTATTATTTACTTTACATTAGCCCATATCAATGAAAAAAACACCCCCAAAGGACATTCTTTGTCCCCTCAACGAGACTTTTACCGTGGGCCTTTTTGCCTGTTTTCTGTTCATATCATTAACCACTAGAGGGCACCATTACCACACAATGTACGTAAGCCTCACACGTAATAATTTTATACATTAGGTAAAATGAGCCATAATTACAGTAATAGTAATACTTGCATGTATCAGCTCATCTGTTTAACTCAACTTAAATACATAAAATCTTAAATAGCCTACCTCTTGCATAATACACACTTGATGTACCTTAACACACAGTTTGTACATTTATTGTGTCTCCATACATTCAAAGACACATAAAACCTAAACATGTGAGACAAAACCTGAAACATCATTTATTAACATCCAGAGCAGAAGATATAGGATAGCCTAATATGATAAAAAAAAAAACCCAATGGGAAAAGTTATGAGTGCCAGCTGCTGCTATGTACCTCACAATGGCTCTCGCTAAAGTTTGTGTCTTTTCTTATCTTTTCCCAGCTGGACGTCTGCTTTTCAGGCCCCGTCTCCTCTGATCTAACTTCACAGACCGGAAGACCTTTTTACAGACAAGCAAACTGTCAAAGTGCCTTAGGAATCAAACACCGTCGCATGCTGTCATGATCAAAGACCCACAGGTAAACCAGACAAAGAGACAGTCACCTGAAAGAGACAAGAATTTTTATTTTTTTTATTGTAGAAGCTCTTATTTTGTGTCTGCAGAAAGATCATGTTTCACTGAGTGCATCAATTAGAAAGAGAGCAGAACAGGGCACTGAAGATAGACACATGGACTCACACAGAGAGCCTCTTAAGAAAACTTTTGGACAAAGGCTACAGAATTAGGTGAGCTTTTCAGAGTGTGTTGCTCAAAGCATTTGAAGAGAAAAAGCAGGAACAAAGTGTGGAAAAATGGATTGTTACAAATAAATATATAAGCAGAACGGTCCCTTTCCCATTATGTGCAGACATTAAGTGTTGCTGCTGGCGTCCATTCTTTTACAGATTCTACAGCAGATCACACACTTCAACAGTAAATCCTGGCCTGTCCCGGGGAGATCAAACACTTCATTTTATTTCATGGCCGCCGCTCCACCTCTTGTTTCTCCATTGGCCTTGACTTTGCTGTCTTTTTCTCTGTTTCTGCCAGAGTGCCCTGAGTCATAATCTCCACCCATAAATCTAATGTTGAGTGTCAGCTCCTGCTAAGTTCACTCACACACTTAAATTCCACACATACCGTCTACTGGACAATAACAAGATCCTTGAGAGATCCTACGTCATGAATAAACCGTAGTCGTCTGTCAAGTGTATTTAAAACACACAAAAGATGATCAAGGCCGTGTTGAGCAGTGTGTATTAAGCATTTTTATAATGTTATATAAAACTAAAAAAGTTTACTTTATTGGAAATTTAACAATTTTAACAAAATACAGCAAAGCAAAAATTCTGTATAGTTTTAAAATGAAGACTAGATACTTTGTAGATTTCACTCACTTGTTCAGTATCACTCGGCCAACTTGTAACCACAGACAGTGTGAATAAAGCACCTATTGAAATTTTAAACCCTTTGAGATAACTGACAAAACAACTTTTTTGTAAGTATAAGACAAAAAAGATTCAGGCAAATGAGCAATTAAAAAGATGTGTTTCAGGACTCCATCTAGTGGTACAAATTAATATGTCAAGCTCAAGCTGGAGGTCAGTAAAATACACTTGTCTTCTACATAATGTCAACAAAGATATTATGTTAAGTAAAAAGTGCATGTGATATCTTTTAGCCCATTTAATATAACATCTATTTGTCTCGCGAGATTTGGGAGTTTACAAACTCGGGTAAATCAACAGACTATGTTCTGTGAGCATTCCTATCTGGAAGGAGTCAGGTTAACATTTTAGTACTGGCATGTTGTAAAAAGGATGTGCATTACTAGCAATCAAAAGTTTTTATTATATATATATATATATATATATATATATATATATATATATTATACTCTGTGTATCATATTGAGGGCTGACTTGTTCATATAGTAAAGAGGTTACTTTGTTGGCCATTTATTCAGATAACGTTCTGCATTATTCTGTAATCATATATGCACTGATTGTCAGCTATTTAAACTTCCCGTATTCCTCAATCTATAGTAAATCTCTATGCATTTTAAAATCACGCTTGGATTTTGTAACAATTCATGTAGTTTGTATTAATTTATTAATTAAACATGGTGTTGGCGATGGCAGAAAGAACTGACAGATTGGACATTTGATTAGAGTTTTCATTGTAAAAGGAGACATTTAAATGCAGCATGTAAATTGGTGTTTTTCGAGGCGGCACTGGCTCAGTTGCAGAGTGATCGTCCTTCAACCGAAAGGTAGGCGGTTCGAATCCCGCTCTCCCCACAGTTCATACTGTCGCTGTGTCCTTGGGCAAGACACTTAACCCACCTTGCCTCCAGTGGTGTTCCACTGGTGGACACTGGTGAATGGAACCTTAATGTAAGTCGCTTTAAATGAAAGTGTCAACCGTAAATGTAACACTGGTGAATGTAAGTCGCTTTGGATAAAAGCGTCTGCTAAATGACTAAATGTATAAATGTATAAAATGTATGGTGTTTAGTTCCTCCATGGGAGTAGAATTATTTACAGCAATGTCAAAAGGACATACAATTAAAGTAAAAAATTACCCAACCATAATGCATATTGAATGTGTGGAAATGCTTTAAACATAGACATATAACCTTCCAATAGAAACACACACCGCCTGGTCCCAGCCTAGTCTGTCAACCTCTCGGACCCCTCAGATGTAGTTTGGTCTTTGGCTTGATTAACCACTTAGTTCAGTCTCTCAGACACAAGATTGCAGAGAAAAAGCAAGTAATGAAGTGCTTTTGAATTTACATTCCTGAGAGCTCCGGCAGACGCCTTGATTTCGGTCTGCCTTTGCTGTTTGTTCTTCGTCAAGAGATGTCTGCTATTTTAACGGTAACGCATAACAAGTGTCCATCCAACCTCCTCCATATTGCTCCCTCATCAACCTAACTGCATTGAATAAACACAATCAGCATGCATCTGAAGGGGATTTGGAGGCTTTCTCTCTCAAATGGTCCCTGATGGGCTGTTCATCGTTGTTATTATGCAGATTACACAGTGACCACGAATGCAATATTGGAGCCCTTTCCTGTCGCATTGAAATGTCATTGTTCAGAGCTGACCAAAAACATGCTGTTTTGTGCTTAGAAGTCGAGTAGCACTGTTTGCTTATGGGTAAGCTGTCTGAAGAATATGAATTAAACAAAATTCAAGCTACACTTAAAAGTCAAGCATTTTGGTGTTTATTTACAACAATACCCAAGGTTTTTTTTTAAGACCGAAAATTTAACCACATTTAACCTCATCAATTTGTCTCTTTCTATATTACAATTGTGGGCAGCAATGATGATGTAAGGCAATGACTTGCCTAGAATAATTCTCAAATAGGGCAGATGACGCTCTTGGGTAATCAGGATAGAGGAAACATGATTTGGTTTAAATCTCAGACCTTTCACTAGTCCATGTGTCTAGGAATACTGAGCTATGCACAGAAGGTATCAACTTTTTCAAAGTTTAAATTGGACGTTACAAAGAGCAGGCGGACCAGTCGACCAAACCTCTCAACCTACAGGTAACTGCAATTTGTAATGTTTATTTTCATTTTCATTAAATGTGTGATATTTACCGCACACAGTTTTAATAGTATAATAATAGGTATTCAAATTTAAGAGCATGGATTTAGAATTTACAGAAATTCAAAGATCTTGAAATAGTTTAAAATGCTCCTTGTTTACTGCTGTTTTATTCATGTATCTTCACACTGTGCACCAATACATGCAGTCATACCTGACAGGATAGACATCTGCTTAATATAAACTTTTATTGTTGTTTATATTCTACCAAACTGATTGATTTACTAAAATTGTGTTGTCTAGAAAAGATAAGGCATTCTTATGAAAATAAATTTTATTGAATTATAGACAATACGTGGTCATGGTTTTCCTTCAGACATAAAGCTCTCAGCAATATATATAGCTATCTTATAGTTATATTTAGTCTATTATTTTAGCAGATACAATACTGTCCTGGTGTTGTAGTATGTTACATCTTATTCCTAGGTGGTGAGAGTCTTGTCCAGGCTGTGTAACTGTGTCAGAACATGTTTGAAAGATCAGAATGACACAGCAGGAAAGTTTCTAAAAGTTCCTCATATGGCACTTCTCCAAAGTCATCTGATATTATTTACAATCTGTTTAAGAAAACCTGATGAACTTCTCCAATTTTGCACGCTCATCACGGGAACCGGGACCTCAAAGTGGGTCGTGTGCAGGTTTTGGGACTGAGGAGGGGAAAACCTTTGTGGCAAAATAAGCAGCGTGGGACGTGTGACGACATCACGGGACAATGAGTAACAATGAGGTTATCAATATAACCTCCATAAGATTTCTAAATATATTGTGAATAGAATTCTAACATGTTGCAAGCAATTCTTTGTAAAGGGATGAGGGTGGAACTCTATTTTTAAAAACTACAATAAGGCAAGTTTACAATGCATATTTATTTTTGGACTTTATGTGAAACAAAATCCCTTATTCCAGTTGAAAAACATTATGTAACAAAAACATATTTTATCAATATCATACTATAATGTGGCTGAGTTAACAACAATACATGCAGGTAGAGAAAATGAGTCAGATTATAATTGGCGTTTTAAACTCCATGTACACTTTACTCCGATTGGAATGGGAATCATTCAAATTTACCAAGTGGTACTAGCTGCCGAACCAAATGGGAGGAGCTAGACCTCTTAATGGGAGGAGCTAGAGCTCAATCTCCATAATGGTGGCGATTACTTCCAAATGGGCGGCGATTACTTCTGTATTGGCGGGGTTTGTTAAAGCGGAAAGACAAATTCCAGACTATGGTTAAGGTTTGGACAAGAGTCTTGGGTTTTCATAAAAAGTAACGTCATACTGCATCTGAGGGAGGCACTTTTGACATCCAATTTTAATGGCAGCTACTTCCTGCTGACATCTGCCAGTTATTAGCTGAACCCCCTCTCAACGAGGTGGAGCTGGAGCTCCGCCCATTTAGTTCTGCAGCAACACCACCTTGAATTTCTCGAACTGGATTCTTGTGAGATTTGGGAGTTTCCAAACTCGGGTAAATCCATCTTCTTGTATGCGCCAAGCAAATCGCTTGAGTCCGAACCCTTCCCTGATGGTACTGTCAAACAGATTATATTTTGTGAGTCAGGTTAAAGTAACACACCTAGATGATGCGGTTTGTCGGTTTACGGCTGCATGTAAACGTCTTACTCCGAGTAAGGTCAACAGAGCGCACTGAGCCGGACAGCAGCACAAAGTCACGTAAACAGATGAGAAAAACGCAAAGACCAATGTTTAGTGACATGTTTAGACCAACAAAGACATATAGAGTAAGGTTGCCTTTGTGTATCCTGTTATTGGTTACTGTGCTCTCTCATGTCGTAAAAAGTTTAAAAGTTTGCCCCAGCTTTTGATGTGTGCTGTCGGACGCCAAAGTTACAGAGTAATGAACGCGTTGTTCTGTTTGTTGTGTTTACAACTCGATAAGACGGCATGTTACTGTTGATATTTATTAATAACTTGATAATTATAGAACAAACAAATCATCCTGTTTTTTTAGGGTTAGGGTTTTTTCATATACCATATTATTTTAGTCTTTAAGAATTCTTTATCCTTATATTATCCAGAGTGACACGTAGACAGAGTATAATAAAAAAGGAATGACCAGGTTTTATTCTTGCAAGAATGAAGCAAAGTACAGACATGTCACAATGGTACAGAATGAGGTTTGCTTGGAGAAGTAAACAAGACTTTAGATTTAATATCACTGCAGTGAAAGCTGTAGGAGGCGTATCTTTCAGAGTTTTTAGATTTTTCTAAGATGCAGGAGTAAACTAGAAAGACACCAGAACTCAATGAAAACTAAACTAACGCAAATATTTTGACCTATCCAGAACAAAACAAACATTCTTAAAAGCAGACTTGAGTAGACATCACCAAACAAATTTACACTGTAGGGTCCCTTTAATCTTTAAAGGGGTAATGATGACAGTATCTACAGTATGTGGAGTGTGCAGAGAAGAGATAATTTGACAATTGTAAAGAACTCACTGTGCATTTCTGCAAAAACATGTATGCAAAAATGTGTGCAGCTGTAGAGCAGGGTGCAATTTTATAAAAGTGTGCAGTGTGACTTTGAATGTGCACATAGCCCTTCACAGATTAAGCAATTTGAAAAGTGACTCAAAGCTGACTCATAGCTTCAGAGAAATGTCACAGAAAAAGGAAACAAACCTACATAATTGTGTGTGTGTGTGTGTGTGTGGGGAGAAGCAAAAAGAGAAGCTGCACACAGCACCATCTTGTGGTAGCTTTTACACTTGACTAAGACTTGAGCATGGACATTTTCAGCTTTTTATATGTCATGTAAACAGCAAATGATAGTCACCTATTGTTTGTATTATCTTGTCAGAAACATACAGAGATATAGAGTGGGCTCAGAAAGTAATGTGCCGGAAGAATGTAAACATTGTCTGCTCCGAGGGCTGACTTCAAAGTGAGTCGGCAGTGGTGCACACTCTTGAACGATGAATAGTACAAGTGAATGTTCATCCACGGTCTGCAGCCTCTTCCTGAACGTGCTCTTTGAAGTCACAAAATAGATCTCATTGACTTGTGAAGTGGACACATATAGTAGCTGTTTTGCTTTGGTCAAACATGTGCCACAAACAATCTCACTCAAAAGATATGCTTTATGTGATTTCAAACTAAACAAAAGTGATAGTCGTTGACCTACTACAAAACTAAACATGTAACTATGTGAATTATCCTCAGCACTCTAGTATAAATGTAGTGTATGGTATTGATTAGGAAGTTATTACACACCATTCAGTTATGATTATGACATATCAGTAACACATATTACTTGAGTTTATCAAATCTGTAATCCCTCTCCCAGCTGTCAAATTATAGTTTAAATCCAAATCGTCTTAAACCTATCTTTGTGCAAAACATAAAATTTGCCGCTATAACATCATTATTACAAGCCAATCACAGTCAGATTTAGACATTATTAGTAATGACTATGACTATTGTGTTATTTCCTCTTGATTTCTCTAAATACCAGCTCTAATGCAGTTAAGTGTAGATGGACAGTGTAAGAATTATGTCATTTTTGCACAATGTGCAATAGCACTCACTGCCAAACAAGCCTGTATATACTGAACATGACTAAGCCAAAAACTAAGGGCTAAACTCCAAACCAGGAAACAAATAATACAAAACTTGGACTTGGACATAATCAAAAATAGTCTCAGTTGAAAACCAGGACTGTAAACCAGTATTACACCAGGACAAATCCCAAACACAAAAGGAGCCTAAGGGTATGTTTATGTTTGTAGTCATTGCTTTTAGGATAAAAAAATGCCCCCATTTTAAAACACCCACACAAGTAGAGTGTGTACCTTCTCCTGCTTACCCTGATTTGGGTCCTATTGTTGACAATTGAACAAGACCAGATTTCATTTAGAAGAGACTGAGACTCACTTTTTAAAGTGTTCTTGATGCACAAGTTTAGTGCGCATTGAGGCTGCAACATTCACACCTATCCAAGTGAATAGCACTGAAAGAGCAACCACACCAGAGTCTGCATCAACTGCACAAAACACAGCAAGTTTGAACACACCATTAATCATAAACTAAACTGTAGCTAAACCAAGTTACATAGAGGTGGTGTCCCATTAACAATGGTTTTGTGGCTACACTGTGCAAAGCCTGTAGCTTTGGCCTTGCTGCTGAGTGTCCAGACAGAGTGCTCAGTTGTCTTTATATAATAAATATGCTCAGTATTAAGGAGCTTGTTTGGCATACTTAAAGACTTGGCTTGTGTGATCTGCTGTGTCTGAGCTCTTTATCATTATCTCAGCCCACTGACTCATGTCTTGAACATAGAGAACAAAAATCTGCTGGTGTCCTTGTTCCTGACACTGTTGGATGTCAGTGGGGACAATGAGAAAGAATTAACAGTAAAAAGGCAAATAAATAGGTTATTCACATACATGACAGCTCAGCAACAAAGCTCAGTACGGACGAGAGCTGGTTTAAAAGACACAGAGGGAAAGACGGCCAGAGTGAAGCCTTGATAAGGATAACTGGTGGAGCTCAAAGAGAGGCAAGGGTTGAGCGGATTGGAGGTGGTGATGAGTGAAGAGCTGTACAAAGTAATATATCAATGGGAAATGTTTTAATGAGGCAGACACCGGAGTGTTTGGTGTGTGTATGGTGTGTGTTTTCTCATCTGTGACAAAGGCACTCCAACAATCCTCAACAATGTTACACACAACTTCCTACCCCTATGTGGGTGGGTGAGTGTAGTAAAGAAGTGTGCCAAACAGACAGGTACACTCAGAGAAAGAAAGGTGCTAGCTGATAATTTAGAGCAATCTAAAGTTGGTGTATGGAATTTTATTTAATGGAGACAATTTACAAGAAACAGGAAGCAAGAGGAATGGCATGGGGCACTGGATTTTTAACCAGTGTCATTCTGCATTACCTCTTTGAGGTGAACCACGGGATGCTCCAAAATAAATATACTGTATACTGTGTATACTTGTGTTCTCTAGTCACCTCTCAGGTGACCACCAGCACACCAACACTAACACAAGGGGATTGTTCAACACTCAAGGGATTGTAAGGTGAGGATAATAATCTACCTTTAGCATCATGTGTTCAGGACATTACAGTCACAGGGCTAATGGCTTTACACAGCTATTTAACACAAAGTAATTAGTGTTACTGACATTACTGACAGTAATCAGTAATGTGCCACGTTAGCTTGGGTAATTATGGTAAAAGTGGAGGTCAGTTTCTTGACAAAAGCATCAGTCAAATTGGATGTAAGTCCTAATCTTGAAGTTAATACTCAATAATCAGAGTATTTGCAAGTGCTCTGGTCCAAGGGACATCATAAAGAAAATGATAACTCTAAATAACAGTGGGAAATGAGGGAAAGAAAATACAAATATGAAGTACAAGACAACAGTGTAGACAAGCAGGTATAGACAACAGTACTAAAAACAGTATTAAATGTTTTCTGTCTGTGGGGAGTAGTTCAGTGACAAAAAATATGTAATAATGCAATTTTGCTATTAATAAGGAGACCATTTCAATTGGTTTTAGAAAACTAATGATAACTTATTACACAACTGACTAATCAAATAAAAGATAAAAAGAGGAAATGATGTAACAGATCTTCCTGTTTTTTAGTTTCATTTCCATTTAATTTCCTGTAGCTTCAAAAACAATGATTACACACATTTCATACATTTTCACAATAGATTTATATTAAGGCCTCAAAATCATCTGTCAACATCCAAAATGTGGAAGTATTTTGTGTAATGTGTTTTTCATGTGTTTTGTGGGTGACAAAAGTCTTGTTGGGTGGCATTCCCTGAACCACGAACTTGCTTCATGCCAGTCAATTGTTCCTTAAGAGAGATGCCTTGCTCAGGGGCAAACAGAGAAGCTCACAAACCACAGACAAAGGATTGGGCTAAACACACACAGGCAAACCACTTGTTTGCAATGACTGTCTGTGTAGGAATGCAGCTAGGTTTACAAAAACCTGTTCTCTGCTGCCCAGTCAAGCCATCCACACATTTTTCCACAGTGCCTCGACTTGCCTGAAAATTCCACTACGGAGGTATTCTGCAAAGTTTGGCGTCAGAAAGGCAATTAAATTGTGCTTGCAGCATGCTCGGACAGCTGGACAGCCATACACTTTGCCAATTAACCTCCTACATTTGAGGAGAGAAGAAGAAAGAGGGCAGAGCCAGAAAGTGCGATTATAATCACACACATTCTTCCTCTGTCTCACTTAGATTCTCTTTGTGTTCAATCAGTTCCGCATTGTAGCAATTGTATAAGTCCCTATTTTGCATGTATTCTCCATTAGTACTCCAGTGGCAGTGACAGCTAATTTGCACTCAAATATTATAATTTGGATATGAAGTACTTACTTAGCTCCTTGCTTGCGCCCTTGGCTCCCCTTGGGACCATGGGCTATTGTTGATTTCAGCCGACCTAATGCAGTTACAGCCAAGGCTCCGCTGCACTATCCAACTGTGGCCATCATCTTCATTTCAACTTGTAACAAAGAACGTAATTGGTATGTTGAATTTGGATTAAGAAGGAAGTGTTCAGGCACAAGTACTGCTGAATAAAAAAACAAAAGTAACTCAAACTAATTATTCTAAATTATCTGACAAACTTTTCTGATTGGCATAAGGAACCTGCTAATGATCATTAATGATTATCAACAAGTTTTGGAGTTTTAGCTCAATGCTTTCATAATTACAAGTGCAAATTATTGTGTAGTGTAGCAGAAATGTTTCAATGTTGAATGGGCTTTTTATTACATATCAAATGATTCTTATTAAGCTACGGCCAGTGCAAAGCTTTGCTCCACGTCACGTTAATAACCAAGACATGAAAATGTTATGAAATTAAACTTTCTAAAAACAAATGTGCACATCAAAAGTAATTGAAAAAGACTGGAGAAATTGTTGTCAAAATATAAAAGCATTTCAGCAAAAAAATTAAGTCAACATAGTTACAAGCTCTTTCTTCCTACATTGTGTAAGTCTTGGTGTTTTGCATAAAGATAATCAAAAACATATTTTAAGATTTCTAGGTTGTATCCAAAACTAGAGCTCCACATGTTTTATTTCTGGTCAAAATTCACAGTTCATGCTCATTCTGTGTCATTCAAATGTCCTTAACACACTTTGTTTTAAGGACATATTGAGAAGAAGAAGAGAGAAGAAACCTGTTACATAGCACCTTTCACATCCACACAACACAGTGCTTCACGTGCAGCCATTATTCAGGCGCTGTGGTCTTCAGGAAAATGAAATAGAGCATTTTACAAACATAACATACATAACAACAGTAGCTGTTACAACATAAAAGAAGAAGTAGGGCAACCAGAAAGTAACCCATATACACACAACCACATTGCCCTCTGGTTTCCTCTCTTTGTGTTCAATCAGAGAGTGAATATGTAATAATCCAATTAGCATAATAAAACAATCCCATTACAAAATAGTTTGATTTGCCGACTAATTGTTATCTTCATTTTTTGTTTAGAAGGAATGTTCACGTCGTGGAGCGGCCCAGACGATCAGTGGGTGATTAGACAGAGGAATGAGCGCTACGGCTTCTGGGATCCTGGAGTGTTTCCACATACTTGGCCTCAGGCTTATCTCCCTCAGCCCACTGGCACCATCCCTTACTCAGACTTCGAATGGCCACACGCTGGAGCCAACACGTGGAAGGTAGGCAGCCACAATATAATAGTGACCAGTGAATGCACTCCACTCTTTCACTGCCCATTCCAAATACAAATATATGGGTTTTACTATGGTTTACAACTTGTGTCACACAATTACAATAGATCCATTCAGATCTTTCTGTCACTAAAATGTTAGAACTCTGAAACTGACTAATTTGTAATAAAATGCAGGTGAATCTTTTTTATAATAATGTCATGATAAATGGATGACAGTTGACAGAATTTGTGATATTTTGACCAATTTTCAGAGACTATAAATTATAACACAAAAACTTTCTTTCACTTATAGTTAATGGTTGGGTGAAGCCATTTATTGTCAAACAATTGTGTTTACTCTTTTTAAATCATAATGACAAATAAAACTACCCAAATGACCCTGATCAAAAGTTTACATACCCCAGTTCTTAATACTGTGTAATGCCACCTTCAACATCAATGACACTTGAAATCTTTTGTGATAGTTGTGGGTGAGGCTCATTATTTTCTCAGACGGTAAAGCTGGCCATTCTTCTTGACAAAAATCCTCCAGTTCCTGTAAATTTTTGTGCTGTCTTGCATAAACTGCACGTTTGAGATCTGCCCAGAGTGGCTCAATGATATTGAGGTCAGAAGACTGAGATGGTCAGTCCAGAACCTTCACTTTATGCAGCTGTAGCCAATGACAGGTTAACATGGCCTTGTACTTTGGATTGTTGTCATGTTGGAACATCCAAGTACGTCCCATGCGCAGCTTTCGGGCTGATGAGTGCAAATTTTCCTCCAGTATTTTCTGATAACATGCTGCATTCATCTTTTCCTGTGCCTTTGTAGCTCACACATCCCCAAAACATCAGTGATCCACCTCCATGTTTCACAGTAGTTAAAGTAATTAACCAGGTCTAAATCCATCAGAGGCAGATTTATTAGGGATTTTAAGTAAATTTTTTAATATTCACATATTTAGATTTTATTTAGATTTTACATTTTTATTAACTTTGTTTACATCGACTTATTCAAAGTACATAACCGTATAAGCAAAATAAATTGTATGTAATTTAATTAAATTGTAAAATAAATTTTATTTTATTTATGCTTATTTATAATTTACAAATAAATAAACATTAGCCTATATTTGAAATAAATATGGGAACATTTGACGTTTACTTAAGGACTATTGGAAGTGTCTTTTGGGACAGTAATAAACAAAGTAAGTCTGGAGCCCTGATTTGTGAAACAATAAAAGGGCACTTCTAATTTGTCTCAACTCATTTCATAAAAAAAAAAAATGTGACACGTAAGGGGCGCATGTAGCAGAGTGGTTGCAGTCCTGCCTCACAACAAGAAGGTCGTGAGTTCAAAACCCGGCCGACTCAAACATTCTCGGCCGACTCCGCTCTTTCTGTGAGTAGTCTGCATGTCCTCCACGTGTTACTGTGGGTTCTCCCCGGGTACTCCGACTTCCTCCACCCGTCCAAAGACATGCATGTTTAGGTCAATTGGCAACTCTAAAGTGTCCCTAGTGAATGAATGTGAGAGTGAATGGTTGTTTGTCACTGTCTGTCTCTAAATGTCAGCCCTGCGACTAACTGGCCACTGTCCAGGGTGTACCCCGCCTCAGGCCCAAAGCTGCTGGGATAGCCTCCAGTCACCCGCGACCCCTAATGGGACTAAGCGGTAGAAAATGAATGAATGAATGAAAATCAAATTGTGAAATCAGAATCATTAATTAATCATTAATCGAATTGAATTGTGAGTTGAGTGAATCGTTACATCTCTATTTAGTGGCCATTCAAACCTGTTTGTGTCAACTTGTGTGCATGTTATCAGGCCAAAATCACCAGGGTATTTGATCAAGGTAATTTGGATAGTTTCTTTTGTCATTATGATTTAAAAAAAGTAAACACAATTTGACAATAAATGGCTTCACCCAACCACTAACTATGAGTGAAAGAAAGGGTTTTGTTTTATCATTTACAGTATATTCTCTGAAAAATGGCCAAACAATCACAAATTTTAAACTTATGAGCACAACTGTAGAAAAGCTAATAATCCCCATTAGTTCTGGTTTCACTATTTTAGTATTGAGGGTCTTGCTACTGTATACCTCTACTGACTAAATCTGCTCAGCCTCATCTGTGGTTCTGTGCATTATTGTAGTTGTATGTTTATTTACAACATTACCTTACATAGTAAGCAGGTAAAGAATGCAAGCAACACCACACTAATGACCTATTCAGCACCACAGAAATAATTACTCTCTTGTCAGTCTAAGAAAAGTGTTGTCACATGCATAATTACACCGTATCATCAAATGCAACAGGTCTATAAATATGAAACCCCAACAGGTCGTAAATGCAGCAGGCCTCCTGCTGGATGCCACATTTATAAAACAACAACATGTGTCATTGATGTGCAGTAGTCTTTTCTTGTTAAAAATGTTAACTTGTGGTCTACATGGTCTATTAATATTAGTCTTTCAGAGTCGGCATTCCTGCCTGACGCAGAACTTAGTCTGATTTGACCCTAGCTGTTGTTCGTCAAGAAGGGTTTGAATGAACTCTGTGTTTTAGGGGTCATTTCTTTGGAATTCTGCCTTTAGGATTGTAGCACCATTGTCCAGCCAAGTAAAACCCCACACAACATGCTCACGAGCACTGGGCCATAATTGGCTGCTACAATTACAGTATTGTATGATATTGTATAAGTGTATGCATACATTGTGTATTTATGAGCTGCTGGATATACGTATTAGATGTTTTTATAGATTGCACTGAGATTGCAAAGATCATTTGGGATTCATAAATCAGATCTATTTTTTTGCATTGCTTTGGTGTCAAAGCGAGGTTGAATTTTGAATATGTTGGATGCGTAGGGCTATTTTCAAAAGCAGCCAAACAACTCCCAGATCGGCTGCGGTTGTCTCTTAGGCTTTTGGGGAGGGAATTTTTGTAAGGGAGATATGAATCAGACTGTTAGAGTTGGAGGAACAGAAAACATCCCTACATTAGATGGATGACTGATAGACTTCAAAGCATTGTTGCTCTCTGTTTTTCCACATCTGTAGGAACCCTTTCATGTGCTAAAGTTGCTCTGGTGTCTGTGTCTGTGTGTAACGGTTTATGAGTCAATACCTGCCCCAAGGTGCGAGCAGCTCAGAAGAAGAAGAGCGTATTGGGAGCTGAATTTGAAGCTGGTTAGATGCAGTGGGACTGTGTTAATAAAAAAAAAATATTTTAACAACTTTTTTTTAACCATTTGATAAACAACATGCCTTTAAAAAGACTCAGATAGGTTTTCTTTTTGTAATATCTTTGTGATTATATATTATATTTGTTGTAATTTAATATTCTAAGTATTACTCAAAAAACATGTTTATTAAATAATTTTATTCAGATTTTCAACTTATCTTTTGTAAGTTTTCTAAAAAAAATTACCTTTTATTTGACTACAGTGTAGCTTTTAATCACTGCGTCTTCATCAACTGTAGCCTTCTCATTTTAACAGTGATGGTAACTATATCTATAAATGTCATCCCTCAGGATAATCCCAGTACTGTTCATTGTAAGGTGGTATACATTATTGTAAATTGTCTGAACCAAATGTTACTGAACAACACAACCTTGATATACAGTATGAGCTGACATCACACTTTATTGTGGTGTGCATGTATCTGTGAGTCAGGCCCATGTGTGTGGCATATGTTCATTGTGTAGGTAAAATATATGAAAAAAGTGGACTATTCTAGAGTTCGCTAACATTTCCCAGCAAACTAAGTCCAACCAAATGTGTGCGTTTGTCAGTTTGTAGGTGTGTGCATGAGTGTGTGCAGCTATTTTTCTATCTATACTTTTGGGCTGGTTGTTTTGCCTGTTGGGTTGCAAAGTGGCAAATAGGTTACTTCAACTAAAACACATGGGTTTGATTTCTTTAGGTCTATGTTTTTTGTGTGTGTCCTTTTTGTGCTGCTGGAGTCTCTCCTGGTCCAACAGCTTCCTGACACTGGACAAACTTATAAAAAGAGGCCAGATGAGCTTAATTGCCCACAGGAGTGACTATAAGAGTCAAGAAAGTCTGTTTTAGTTGTTTACATGTAAAAAAAAGTTAAGTTAAGTTAAGAATAACAAGTGCTGGTATTGTAACTGTGAATTCTTATTATCTAAGGTGGGCCAACATAATAGAATTGTGGTGTTATTGTTTAACCAGACCTACATATAAATGCTTCCAACACCGGTCATTGTAGACCCATGTTGTGCTTTAGTGTATTTGGGCTAAAATATTGCACACTTATACAACACATGAAACAAAATCCTAATGCAGTTGTAAGAAACAACTTCTTTACTGACATGGGCTACATTCAATTCACAATTAGCAATGTGCACAAAATCCATGCATTTATTGAACATATATATATTTTTTGCAGGCATGGTATAAAAATGCTTATCCCAGCAGTAGTGAAGGAAAACAAAATGTCAATATATACGTATCACCAACTAAACTTGATAAAAAAAAACAAAAACATTTTCTTCTTCTAAAAAGACACTCCTTCACCTTTGAAGTTTTGGCGGTAAAGAGAAAACTATAAAGAATATGAGAAATAAATGAAGCAGGAATGGAGCCGAGGATAAGGAGAGTGTCTGGGCAGCAGGGACTTGAGCAGCCAGAGCATGAGAGAATAGAGTGATTGGTTTGGACCACCCATCTGGACTGGCAAAGAGCCTGGACTGCCGTTTCTCTGCTGGACTAGATGCATGGATGAATGGATGGATGAAGAGAAGCAGGAATCCTGTGTACGAATCCACAGAGATGGACTAATGTACTGGAAATATTATATATTTCAAGAGAAAAACACACATCTGCAACAACATGCAACATGGTTCAGTCACATTAAGCCTATAGCTCTCAAACTTTAAAGTTGGATCAAGTATTTGGTGTAGCCTATTTCAAATAATCAAATCATGTTTTTAGGGCTTAAAATGAATAAATAACATTTCAGTCTGAAGTCTGGAAATTATATACACTGCCATATTCACCATTGAGAAGCTTTCATAGGCCCTTAACTTGAATTAACAATTTTGAATCCTTATCTTGACTAGATGATATCTAGTTTAGTGCCTTATTTGTATGCCTGATTGTAATTTCTGTACATTTTAATGAGCATGGTAAATAACATATTTTAATCATCTGAAAAGCAGTAATCATGAGCATTATCAGCCAGTGAGTTAAGTGAGTTAAGACTGATACACATCTCCTGATTAGATCTTTGCAAAATGCAAAATTATTTAAAAGAGCTAATCCTTTCAAGAGATTTCCTCCTCTGTCTGTACCAACCTGAGCTTTGTGACCGTGCATGTCCAACCAGCAGGCTGAATTACACAGTATGTTGTAAATGAAATTAGCTAATCAAATAAGGCCTCAGGCTTTAATTGTGTTTTCTCTGTGACTCACAGTTTTTCTTCAGCTAACTTCTAAAAAGGCTAAACTAGGCAACGTACTTTTAACAGGCTGGCACAGAACTGTCATTAACACGTGGAGAGATACAACGTTTTCTCTTGTGTCTAACGTTCATCCTTAAAATAACGTTATGACCAGACAGTCACTGAGTTTACGCACAAAGGATTAAACTAAAATGGAGTTTTTTGAGAGCTCTTAACACATTAATTCCATTTTTGTTTGCTGATATTTCCATCTTTACACACACTCTTTTTGTGTTTTATTTTATATATTTTTTTAATAATAATTTTTAGCACCATAATGTTAAAAAAAAACATTCACAACAACTTTGTGGTCTTCAAATATTAGAACATGTTTAATTCTCACATACTGTACATTGATATTGAATTATGCATTAAGCAAGTATTTAGTAAAGGTTTCATTTTATAAAACATCTATTGGTCATTCTTTATTAAGACATTTAGTGTACCTTAATGCTGGTCCACTTTTAGTAGTAAAAACATCTTTCTTGAACAATTGGATTTCTGTTTAGATGTACACTAACAAGAACTTACAGTGTTTTACCAGTGTGCTGAATGGATTGGAACACACAATAGTAGTTGTTTTGCATCCCATAAATAATGATAAACTTATGATAAACTTATTTCTAAACAGATTTAAATTTGTTGAGGAAATGCTTTGTTTTTTGTTTTCCTTGACACCAGAGTCAGTTTATATAAAGCTATACACTAACTGTCCAGTTCTCCAGATTAAGAAGTGGCACAAATAACACATACATAGTTCACATAAATCTTAGACTATCACCTTCAAGTAAGTAAGTAAGTAAATGCATGTTTTATGACTTACTGTAGGGAGTAGGAAATAATTAAATTATGAGAATAGATACAGGGACTGACCAATGGCCAATGCCACCCCCCATCATCCTGTCCAAACAGGGACAATGTAGGCTACTTTACTGACAGGGTAATGGTAAATGGAGTGTTTATATAGCACTTTTTTGTACCTGGCTGTACAGCTTCCATTTACCCCATTCACACACACAATCACACCTGGAGCAGACAGAGAGGGGGGCTGCCATACAAGGTCCTCATGGCCTCTCCGACCACCACCAAACTCACCTCCACAATCACACACATTCATACACCAGTGCTACAGACACTGGAGCCAAGTGTCTTGCCCAAGGACACAACAACAGTATGAACTGGGGAGAGCATGAATCAAACCACCAACCTTCCAAATATAGGACGACCGCTCTACCACTGAGCCTCTGCGCCCAAAACCTTTTAGTATTTTTTTTTTTTATCAGGCTTTATCTGGCTAAGCATAAAGTTGGACTTGCTGTCTTAAAGTAGGCCGAGGCCCAACTAAAAATGAGAATATTAACAAAGTTTTCTATCAAAAGTTAGTTACTCGTGAGCAGTGAACAGAAGGACTGGACTGAATACTGAAAACTGAATACACTCATCTTTTCTTTTATGTTTGTAAATTAGATGGATCCACCAGACAGGAGTCCTATAGCCTACAAGTTAGTTAAAATTTGATTAATAAAACATTAATCTGCTAATATACTAAAATACAGTCCCACATACAAATTATAATTCAACTCATTTATTTAAAAAAGTTTAAGCCAGTGAGCTAGAGTTATTCAAATGGTCTGGCATTGAATTGATACTTTATTTAATTGAAACCCTTACACTCAACTATTATGTGGTGCCCAGCAAGCTCCACATCTTTCACAAAAAGATATTTTTATTAGTTAGTATTTGTATTAGTACTATTATTAGTTTATTAGTATGCTAACATAATGCGTATTAATGTACACATTTGTGGGTTGCGTTTTATCTTAAAACATTAATTATAATGCTCAGCAGAGGTAAGGAGTAGATAGGAAGAAATAGACCTATATTTATTGTGTAATGTTATTCTATGTGTCAGTCACTGTGTGCAGTAACTACTGTAACAAAAAGGAAAAGATAATATCAGTTTCTGTGCCACCCCTGTTTGAGCAGTGGCCTCGGTCGGGCCATCCTTATATTGTCTGTCTCTGCCACTGGATGGAGGGAGAGGAGGAGGAGAGAGGAGTGTGCGAATACAAAAGTGAGTGACAGTAGAAAGGAAGCAGTCTTTGGATGCATTTTAATAACTGTGAACACAAAGGCAGAATGCAGAATTTGCAAGATTAAGGCGGCCATAAAAGAAAGTTCAGAACCACACTGACACATTTAAATGAGTCCATAAGAGTAAGCCCGAGGCTACACCTCTCTTGTTGACTCCATCAGTGAAATCTCACTGAATACACAAGTGTCTGTGCATTTGTAAGCTAATTGCATTGTTTAGTTTTGACAGCATCTATGTTTTCATTTTACAGTGTGAGATACACAGAAAGAAATGCATATATACATATACATATACAAAATGCACACGCAGGTGAACTAAATGTTTTATTGCAAAATGTGAGTTATGGACACCAACATTTTGTAAAAGTTCAGGGTTAATGTTCTGGCAAAACAAAATAAATTTTGTTTGTGTTGAAATAAGCTATGAGAAAAAATGTTATGAACACGAGTAGCTCTCTGCGATTTTCATTTTGTAAAAGTAGCTCTCTGAGGAAAAAGGTTGGAAAGCCCTGATGTAAAGGTTCTCACAGAGGTGTTTCCCTCAACCTCCTCTTCTTCAAATGAAAGGGTTTTCTGAGACTAATAGGATTAGACACAATGGCTTATGTTTGATTCTCTGCCTCATACTGACCATAACTCCATCCAACACACACAAAGTGCCCTTACATCCAACCTTTGACCTCTCCTACGCGGGCTGTCCTTACAACAGAAGGAATCAAGCAGACAAACTGTTTCGGTAATTGACACGCAGAACAAAAACACAGACCGCTTCTGGTTAAACATATCATAATCCTTCAAGGTGGGGTGCAAGGGGGATTCAAGGCCACCAAGATAGCTATTCACAGCATCCACAGACACAGGGACCTCCGGGAAAGACATTGTGAGGTGTTGGTAGACTTGGTATGGCACTCCTGGGAATAATGCAGCCACAAAACACTGGAGAAATGTTTTTTTGACTATATAAGTAAAGATTTATGTCTTTTACTAGCTGTGTTTCCCAAGAATTATATTGTTACGTATATGTAAAATGGTACTTGACTTACAGTACACTGAATTGTGTTTTTGCCGAGAAAGGTTTTACTTGTATGTATTATTTTGAGATCCATTGATGTATAGCAGATGTGACATGTGTCTTGACAGTAGACCTCTCATTCAGAGAGTTGTGGTTATTTTACAGATGAGTTTAGTGCGGTTTTGTGTAAGTCTTTAAATTAGTCTGCCTCAGTGCCAACTCCGCCTGTTTCACATGAACACATGCAGCTCCACTAAAACCCAAGTTCATAAATCATTTCATGATTTCATTTCACTGACCCTGAGAAGTTTACATTTAGATTCATTCACATCAACATTTCTGCCATTACATTATCCATCCATAGAATCACCATTTAGTGAGGTATCTTTGAGGACACAGGGTTTTCATTATGGCTAAATATAAATAAATATTTAAATAAACACATTTTGGATATCCAGGAAAAGGGATTTTTAATTGATTAGGTTCAGATTGTAAAGCTATCACTGCGCTGACAAAAGGTCATTGTTTTCAGTTCATTTAGGGACAATCATTGTAGCCATTATACTAACTATGTAGGCTCTTTTCCCACTTTTATCTCCCCCCATCATTCTCATTTATGGCTCATTTAGTACTGGGCACTATCCCAGGCCACATTAGAATGGTTGTTTGTTTGACCCCAGGCCTTCAGGTAAAACAAGATTTTTATTGAGACACTTGACCTTTAATTTGTGAATAGTTACATCAACCCTTGGGTTAGGGCTACAGTTGGGCTGAGGGTTAGGACTTAGGGTCATGGTAGTGTTGCAGTCAACACCAAAGTAACTGAGACCAAGTCGAGACCGAGATTTGTAAGGATTGAGCCTGAATCAAGAATGAGAGAAATATGTGATAAATTAGAAGACATACCTGGGAATAAAAAATATTTTTAAGTTGAGATAAAATGTATGTTTTCTTCCAATCACAAGAATGTTGTTGACAAATACTTTTGTTGTGGTTTTGACTAGTGTTGGTTTAAAATCCTGAGATCTCTTGGTCAGAGACCCAAACAAAACCGAGTAAAGTCAGTTTTAGGCTGAGACGTAACCAAGACCTTCAAAAATTGGGTTTAAGAATAATCTGAAGACCAAGTGATACAACACACGGTCATGGTTAAAATAAAGTGATTTAAAAAAAAATATTTAAAAATAATAATCAATGAAAAAGGAGTTGTGTTTCTCAAAAATATATATATTTGGCAATAATAATAAATAAATAAATACTGTATATTATGACTTAATACATTTTGCAACACCAACCCTCACTTCCCAGAGGGTTAGGTTGAAGCAATGCACCTAATACAGGCATTAATCTAACTGGCATCACTAGGGCCCCTGCAAACTCTGTAGCCTTTATGAGATTAATGCAATGGATCGAGCAGGTGTCTGCCAAAATTCCACCCCTATTTAAAACTCCAGACCCATTCCAGCAACCTAATCCTATTAGGCCTAATTGAGTGAAGTCGACAGTCTTTTTCAGTTAAACTAAGTTCATGCACTAATAGGATTCAAAAGGGGGTAAGAAAAAGGTACAATGTCTAAAGAGTAGTAGTAGTGTTGGTGTGTGGCTGGGGAAGTGGATAGTCTGGATCAGGGAGCAAGTCAGCTGGGACGCTGTGTTGGGACCAGTAGAGACTTCCTGCTGGGCTTTGGGGGTCTGTGTTTAAGGTAGAAAATGGGAGTGGGCTGGAGGTCTCCCCAGAGGCTAGATAAGCTCAGAGTGGGGAACAAGGCCAACATCATTGATGTTCTGGGACCCCCACTGTGTCTGTGTGTGTCCTCAAGTGTTTATGATCCATGATTAATAGACATAGTGATTCATGGAGAAATAAACCCTTTGGTTTCTGATCTAAAAGACAAATACTGGGAATTTAATTTTAATTTAGCATGCATTAGAGGAGGCTACACACATTTATTATAAAACGGTATTATTATAGATCCAGATACAACAATGTTTATTTTTATGAAACATAAGGAAATGACAATAAACGGTGTATTTTATCATTATCATCATTATTTATCATTTTATCATCATTTTGTCATTAATATTAATTACTTCCTTTTGCTGAAACCAAACCAAATTGTTTATTATTTTATTGTCAAAGTCAATAAATGAAGTAGAAAAGTTAAGTATTTGTTTATTTACTAATAACAATTTAATATTTTTATGGAGCGCTAATGTGTTAGTATCTCATAACAATCAATATGACTAGGGCCTCTTTGCTGGTGACCCTAGTGTTGGACATAAATCCTGACGTTTCTTGCCTATTGAGAAAAAGCTCATAAATAATCAGGTCCAAAAATCATGTGTTTCTCATATTTTATTCACAGTTTTGGGCAGAAATCTGTCTGTTTCATTCTTTGTGTGTCTAAATGACTTCAAAACCTGTTACACTTCACTCCCAATGTAAAATTGAATCCTCAGAAGCAAACTAACAAAGCATCTTCTTGGGGACGGATAATCTTTACAGTACTGTACAGAAGTTAGAAATGTTTAATAATCACATAACTTTGTTTTAGACTATGTCAATGAAAGACTAGTATTAAAAATGGTTTTGGTAAACTAACAATTCTAAAGCAATCAATAAAGCGTTAATAAAATTAAGATTGCCAAAACCTAAATTCTAGACAGAGATTAACCAGGAACAGGGTGTATTAAGTAAAATGTACATGTCTGCCTCTAGGGGCTCTCAATTATCAATCTTGACGTAAGATTATAATTCTTGAATGGTTAATAATACTCACCATGCTCTCAGAAATTAAGACCTTGGATAAGCTGATAAAATTTAAAATTATAATTTATATAATCATGTAATTATTTCTCTATATTTGAACATTGAAAACATCTGGCATAGAATCAGTCAAAGGTCACCAAAACATATAATGTAAGTTTTTTTAACAAAAATAAAAGAAGAGTAGCTTTTATCTTTTTAGGATTAGAGACAATTTAACAGAAATTTTCTTCTCATTCATGATAGGATGCTTATCTTTATATAAAACTTCCATTAAGAAACAGTTTCGCCATCGGTTTAAGGACGAATCCAAAACTTGTCATCTCAGTGTGTCCTTGTTTTTGGCTTGTGGCTACTACAATCTACTACGATCTTATCAACTCCTTTGTTAACATCACTCCCTCTTTGGTCCATGTTTAAAGAAAAGATGAACAGTCATGATAGGCTGATCTTCACACAGCAAATTAGAGAGGTCAGAGTAGGACACAGTGTTTGGCCAGTGGCGTCAGTGACATAGACACGGCCTGAGGTCCTGCTCTTTCTGAGCTGCTTATGACCAGATGTGCTACACTGGGTTTCCTTTGAAGAAAACATATCCAAAAGACTTCAGAGAGGGCAAACACTTCCCTCTGTGATCTCCAGGTGTCTCAAATGTTGAAAGTGGAAAAGAGATTTCTGCCAAAAATATTTAAACAAATTCTGCTTTATCAGTTTTATTCAGTTGATATGAAATGTTTAACTTTATGTTTTTAAACTAAGGATCTGCTATGGCCTCAGTTCAATATATCTTAACAATAAATTTGAGTTACAACCTCTATGGTTCATAAAGACAATTGTAAACTACACAGCAGGTAATTAAGCTATTACATGCTGTCTTTTCTCAAAATTAGATTAAAGATGGTTTGGCCTTCATAAATATCTCCTAATCTGATTAAATCTCTCCTTTTCTTCTCATTTCTCCCACAAAATTGCATTGTCTTTGTTTCCTTCATTTTACAACAAAATTCCTTTACAATGTCAATGTTTCTTTCCTTTGAAGTTGGCTGCTTCTCTGCCTGTTTTCCATGGGGCATGTAAAAATACCAAATTTGTATTTGCAGTTCTTTAAAGTAAAAAGTTTTTTATTTAATTTTGCAAACACACTGTGTTCTGATGCAGATAATAGCTGGACTTCATCCTAAACTAAGCAATGCGTTTCCAATGGCCCGTTAAAAGTGGCTCAAACTGTAACAAATTCAGAGGCACAAACTCTTTTAACAGTTATGGGATTGAAAGATAGAAGAAGTTGGGTACAGTTAAGTTTTCATAACTGAAAAGGGGCCAAAGTGACCCCAAAAAGCTTAACATAGTACCTTATAACTTTAGGAACACTTTAGTCTGGGGTTCCAAATCTGTGGCCAGCTTTCAAAAAGGTGGTGCTAAACACTGGCGTTTGCTGATTGGGCAGTTGATAATCCCTAATCAAGCAAAAATATGAAGTGAACATAAAACAGGATTTGTATGTGTAATGTTTTTAAAAGAGGAGATCCCACAGAACGTATGAAAAGTCTTGAAGGAGGGGTTAAAATAGACACAGCTCAGTACAATGATATAACAAAAATACAAAGAAGAAAAAATCAAAGAATTGGAATAATTGGCATAATTCAAGGTGGCTGGGCACAGTCAGGGGGAGTGTCAGTGTTGGGCGAATCTTTTGCCATCCTCAAAGAGAGACGGTTTGCACAATTAGCCACGCGAACTCTGACCCCGCTCAGAATAATTAATGAATAACAGAGGGGATAAAGACAAAAAGCGCAGAACGGTGTGGTTGAGTGGTGAGCAAGGGTAATACATCAAAGAATGCCGTTAATTGGCCCTGTGGCTTTCATTCTTTGCCCTATTTCTTTCAATTCATTGACTCAAAATAATGGGTTCAGGTTCATTATCAACAGGTCGTAAGCCCTGGGAGTGCCAAAATTCAACAGGAGAGTCATGGGTGTGTGTCAGAGTGAGCTACCATGTGGACTGAATGTGTGTGTAAAATGACTTAGCATATGCCTGGCCCCCCAAAGTCCTGACAACACACAAGAAAAACTAAGAGTTGTAACGTAGGGCTTAGAGGAGAGCAACAGTCTGCCATTGTTAGGATTGTTTTGAAAGTTGTAACTCCACGGCTACAAGTGTTGTCAAGATGTTGGAATATAACTGGTACAGACAGGTAAGTTCACCATACAAACTTTTGTCATGCCACTTCAGGTCAAAGGTTATGATGCACTGTAATGTACTGTTATGTCATTGTCTTCTGTGAAAGATTTAAATTGTATAATGCAAAATTAATTATAATTGACAATAAGTTTACAATGCTTTATTTTAGGCAATGTTGGATTACCATAATTTCATTATTCTGAAATTCCACTTTATTCCCAGTACTTTAAATTAAATGTTCAAACAATAAATTATCATGTGCAGTTTAGACAAACAGTGGCCTTGTTTCAAAAGATAATCAGGTCAAGTTTAGGTCCAAATATTGTCAGTTTAAATGCAATCAAAGGCTGATTGTTTCCAAGGTTATTCAAGGCTCAAACGTGCCAAGTGTAAGCGATCACGTAAAATCAATGAGGACAAACAGACCTAATACTGTTGACTATATATATATACACACACACACACACACACACACACACACACACACACACACACACACACACTTATAAATTACTATTTTTGCACACACATATATATATATATTACAGTTGTGCTCATAGGTTTATAAACCCTGGCAGAATTTGGGATTTTTTGTGCCATTTTTCAAAGATTATGATTGATAACAAAAAAATAAATCCCTCACTAATGAATATTTAATTGTTGGGTGCAGCCTTTATTGTCAAACAACTGTTTTTTTCTCTTTTTAAATCATAATGGCAACAGAAACTACCCAAATGACCCTGATCAAAAGTTTACATACTCCATTTCTTAATAATGTGTATTGGCCACTTTTAACTTCAATGACAGCTTGAAGTCTTTTGTGGTAGTTGTGGATGAGGCTCTTTATTTTCTCAGATGATAAAGCTGCCCATTCTTCTTGGCAAAAAGCTTCCAGTTCCTGAAAATTCTTGGGCTGTCTTGCATAAACTGCCCGTTTGAGATCTCCCCAGAGTGGCTCAATGATACTGAGGTCAGGAGACTGAGATGGTCAGTCCAGAACCTTCACTTTATGCTGCTGTAGCCAATGACAGGTCGACTTGGCTTTATGCTTTGGATTGTTGTCATGCGCAGCTTTCGGGCTGTCAACTTGTGTGCATGTTATCAGGCCAAAATCACCAGGGTTTGTAAACCTTTGAGCAAGGTCATTTGGGTATTTTCTGTTGTCATAATGATTTAAAAAGAGTAAACACCGTTGTTTTACAATTAATGGCTTCACCCAACCATTAACTATGAGTGAAAAAGGGTTTTGTTTTATCATTTATATTCTCTGAAAAATGACCAAACAATCACAAAGTGGCCAGGCTAACCTAACTTTTTTTAAATCTTTGGAACATATAATAGCTCAGAGATATGTAAGATTTGAAAAATACAGACTTGAAATCTCTTGGAATAAGAGACAAAACGTCTTCACCTTGAAAACCAATTTCAGATGCCTTTGCTTTAAAATTTTCTGTCTTTGACGTTTAGTTTAGGCATCCTTACAAAGTCTTGCTATTTTTAACAGTTGTGTTTCTTGCTCAAGTATAATAGTATTTTTTACCCTCAATGTCATGAGTGCTAAAACACAAACTTTTTACATTTCTGGAGTGTTATTTTTGCCATTGTTTGCCAAAATCAAAGCAAATCAACCGTAAACCTAACATAAGAAATTACTAATACACATACACACAATGGGTTGTGGTTCATTTTTATTTTAGCAGGCAAACAAACAAGAACCTAAGTACTGTATATTCTTGTCTCTCCTACTATAGTATAGTGTACCTATATACAGTATATACCTGTGTGACCTAGGTGCCAATAGCTTTACTCAACCCAGTACACATAAAATAACTACTAATACAAAACTAACTTCCAAAGGTATACCTATTACTGTGGTTTTGTTGTCTTGTGTCCATGTTTCATGAAATTGTTCACTTAGGAGACTGGGTTGTGATAAGAATGTGCAGAGAAACAAGGGGAAATTGGTTAAACACATTATGGTTTGGTGTCCTTTCTATGCCTTACTACTTTCTAAATGTTTTGTCTTTTTATCTGTATTGACCGATACCTGTTTTTGACATTGATTCAGAGACGTTAACCCCAGGTGAAATAATTTTGCACATGTTCTGAAGCACCATAAAGGAGCCGGAGTTAGAGGTTAACTCAATTACAGACACCTATTCTCCACACATGACTGTGTTATAATAACTTGTTGAACACATACTTTAGCTTACCCACATGTCTGTCTACAGCACACTTGGCTTTTACTACTGCTTTAATTGCTAGAGAGGTTTCCCAAACCTGGGTGAGCCATGTCAAGCAATTAATATCCTAAAATACGCCTTTTAAGTGAGTCTTTTGGTGTGCGGGCTCCCCATTGTGATGAAAAGACTGATGTCGTCTCACGTTATCCTCGCGCAGGTGCCTTCCTTGCCTGCATATCAGATCATTAGCATAAGCAAAGACCAAGAAAGAGCTAGACAGACATAGATACATTGCAAGAGAGAGTTAGGCTGCAGAGCAGACAGAGAGGAAAGAACTGAAGAATAAATCAGGAGCTTGAGTTGAGGGAGCTGGGTTTAAATCTTTAAAAGAGTGAACTACTGACCTGGAAATGTGACGTTCAGAGCTTTGAATGAGCAGTGAGAAAGTATGCTAACTCCATTCACAGTTTTCACCTGTATGTAATGCTATAAAGATATACTTATTGCATTCCACCTCAGTCACAACACTTTGCTAAAAGTAAGATTTTAGCAGTGTCAAACTAAATTTACATTTAACCCTTAGTAATTCAATAAGTGATTCAGTAATACATTTTAGCACATCTACTCATAAACCAGTTATCATTTTGAGCTTGTTGATCTTATAACTAATTCAGAAATACTGCATTGATTATAAACTCACACCCACAATTTTTGGCAAGTCATAATGTTACAGCTAAGGGCATGTGGGTTTAGTCAGAGAACATGTAGCCATCTTATGTTTTGGGTTAAAATCAGAACATTATGTTTATGGGGCGGCAGTAGCTCAGTGGGTAGAGCGGTCGTCTTTCAACCGGAAGGTAGGCGGTTCGATTCCCACTCTCCCCACAGTTCATACTGTCATTGTGTCCTTGGGCAAGACACTTAACCCACCTTGCCTCCAGTGACTGTGACACTGGTAATGTAATGTAATGTAAGTCGCTTTGGATAAAAAGCGTCTGCTAAATGAATAAATGGAAATGTAAATGTTGCATAATGACAAGACGTGGTATGAATGACATGGTCAAAACTATACTGACTGTTGACTTTTTACCTTCTTAGCCTGTTTAGTGACTTAATATAATGTGAAACTCAGGGCCCAAAAAGAACAGTGAAGTATTTGAGTAAAGGTGTCACTGAAAGATCTCCCCTGTTTTGACACAGACAGCTCAACAGTGTGATGGTCTACCTATTTACACGTTTACATAAGATGAGTTCTGTTCACCATTGGACTGAGACTAATGGCTTTTTGGAAACCGGAAAATCAATGTGAAACATATGGGATAGCACAGAACAGATGCAAGTGGTAAGTCGGCATAGTGTGCCTTGAAGTGGTTGAAACAGCTGCAAGGCCTTTTAATCTAAAATGAATTTTCACTGATACAAACTGTACACACTTTTGATTTGATTCTCCTTTGTGAAAACATTGCACATCACAAGAAAGGAAAAAAAACGCACAGCAAAGCGGCATTCTTCTAAGTTCACGCTCGCATTTTCAACACATAAGTCGAATAAATACGCATGCTTGAACCCTGACACTGGTGGGAGCAGGAAATTCAAAGCCTCTGATGGATTTGTCAAAAGCATTAGCAATGCCAGGTGCCATTAGAATTAGAATACTATTGAGAAAGCTGTACATTTTTATCTGTAACTTTAGCAAAAGATGGATGAAAAGTAACATGCTTGAGTGAAGCACTGGGTCTTGTATACAGTGGAGGAGTTGGTAGTGATAAAATCTGTGTAGCCCACTGGGAACTGGTAAAAACTAAATGTGGAAAACGTAAAATAAATTGAACTCAGGCACAGCTAATTACCTAAATTAAGCCAAGACTGGATGAGCTGTGTGATCTGATAAGCAACCGGAAAGTAAATAGAGATGAAAAAATATATTTAGCATTGAGTGAGTTACAACAAGACAGTAATTTTTGTAAAACTAAAACACATTGAGTTTGGTGCAGAATAACGTCATGTCTTTGGTGTGGTGTACATATTTTCAAGATTCAGAAAATAGTTATTGAGTTAGGATTTATTTTATTGTCCCAAATAATGTTTTAGGCACAAGGAAGTATCTTGTGTATGTAGCGTGTGATTAAACCCCTGGCTTTGTGCTGCATCTCCCTAAAGTATCAACTTTTTTTGCATTGATGAGAAGGGCACTCTTGCCTTCATCACATCTGGCTGTTCGTTCAAAAGGCAGGGGCTTAAAGATAGCAGAACACAGCCAACAAGCGCCTCTTTGTCCCTCGCACAAACCAGATATTATTAGTTCGGCTAAGGTCATAGTTGATTGAATTTTCGTTTTAGTTCTCATTAAACAGCTATTGCATTATTTAATTTCCCACAATCAAGTTAGGATGAGAGCGGGTGTGGGGAGGCGGGGGTGGAGGGGGTAATCAATAACCCCACAAAAAAGCTTTTGAACCAGGGTTTACAAATTTAGCCAACAAATGACTATGCTGCTTAGGATAAGTGGGTTGCTCTGTTTGATGCCATGTTAAGCTTCAAAGCTCTGAAAGTTTGATCTTTATTCTTTTCAGAGACCTGCTGTGCCATGCTATGTTATGAGGCCAGATAAAAACATGTATAATATGCATTAGTAAGTAAGTAATTTACTAGTTAATATTCATATACTAAACCTGTTACAGGAGTTATTTTTATATCACACTGTACAGTGTCCAATACAACAGACTATATTAGACACAAAAATGTGTTTTTGTAAGTGAAGCCATTGTTGCTATTTTAAATAAGATGTGAGCATAATAGAACAGCACTAAAAGGTCTAGAATATGTTATGTATATAAAGGTGTAATGTGGCACAGAAAGGTATGTTGCTGTGAATGTTACTGTTGTATTGAAAACCGCTGCCCAAGTCATAGTCAGGACCAAAGCCAGTGAACCCAGATCAAGACAAGGCCAAGACATTTTGTGACTGATGCTGACACAATGCATAACACAGAATGAGAGACACCAGGGGACAGTTTTAAATATCAAACACCACCAGCACTCATCACCAATGAAAAAAATCATTGCAGCTTTGCTTGCATTTATCAGAGCAGGAAGGAGCTATGAGTGATGTAAATAAATAATAAACTTTCCATCCAATCAATGTCTGTTGATAGATACAACTGTGTTTTTCAAAATAGGTTTGACTCATCAAACCTATTGATTATAACCTTAGGATTAAGATTATAGTATATTTCTCATATTGAGATAGAACCAAACCAGTCCAGTGTAAATGTGAAGTACAAGTCCCTATGTGTGAAGGATGTAGGGCGTATACTCTTTAAACTACATAACGTATGAATAACTTGTGTGTGAGCAGTGTGAATGTGTGAATCTTTTAAACTGTTGATTTATGTTCCTGGGGGACTTACAGACAGTTGCTTTTGAGTTTTCAGTCTATGAATGTATTAATCCACTTATTTATTACACAATGTTGTCAACTATTGTGCTGCTGTTGTTTTAGATCTTAACTTGATCAGCCTTTAGTAAGATACCAAAGATTATAGTCTTTTTTTTCAAATTAAATCTTCATTTATGTTTGAACAATTTTGTAAAAAAAGAAAATGCACAGTATTCACTGCTTTATTATATACA
This sequence comes from Perccottus glenii, assembly GCA_024416835.2. Classification (NCBI taxonomy): domain Eukaryota; kingdom Metazoa; phylum Chordata; class Actinopteri; order Gobiiformes; family Odontobutidae; genus Perccottus; species Perccottus glenii. Next base: position 20,053,424 of record CM044547.2, on the reverse strand, counting down.
GTATAACTAAATATACAATTAACATACAGTAATATACAGGTCCATAAATATTGGGACATTGACACAATTCTAATATTTTTGGCTCTATACACCACCACAATGGATTTGAAATGAAACGAACAAGATGTGCTTTAACTGCAGACTTTAATTTGAGTTGATCTTGGTCTCATTGGTCCATAGGATGTTGTTCCAGAACTGTGAAGGCTTTTTTAGATGTTGTTTGGCAAATTCTAATCTGGCCTTCCTGTTTTTGAGGCTCACCAATGGTTTACATCTTGTGGTGAACCCTCTGTGAACTCTGGTGAAGTCTTCTCTTGAGTGTTGACTTTGACACACCTTCCTCCTGGAGAGTGTTCTTGATCTGGTCAACTGTTGTGAAGGGTGTTTTCTTCACCAGGGAAAGATTTCTTCGGTCATCCACCACAGTTGTTTTCCGTGGTCTTCCGGGTCTTTTGGTGTTGCTGAGTTTTTTCAGCCTAATGATGGCTTGCTTCACTGATAGTGACAGCTCTTTGGATCTCATATTGAGAGTTGACAACAACAGTTTCCAAATGCAAATAGCACACTTGAAATGAACTTTGAACCTTTTATCTGCTCCTTGTAAATGGGATAATAAGGGAATAAGACACACCTGGCCATGGAACAGCTGAGCAGCCAATTGTCCCATTACTTTTATTACCCATTACTCCCTTAAACAGTGGGAGGCTCATATACAAACTGTTGTAATTCCTACACTGTTCACCTGATTTGGATGCAAATACTCTCAAATTAAAGCTAAAAGTCTGTTAAAGCACATTTGTTTCGTTTCAAATCCATTGTGGTGGTGTATAGAGTCAAAAAGATTAGAATTGTGTCGCTGTCCCACTATTTATTGACCTGACTGTACATACAGTTTGCATTATATGCTTACATAGCTTTACACTACATCAAACAAATAATAAGCAGATAATAACTCAATGTCATTGTAACCTCTATTCGATGTTATTGAATCTAATAATACTCACTTACTACTTATAAGGATGTATAAACTTTTTTTGAGTATATATGACTGCACATCAATATAAGGGGTTAAACAAACTGTGAAAAGCAGTCTTTTAAAAACATACCATTTTATATGATGTCTTACATAGCATTTCATGTAAATGCTTGTTAACAACAGAACATGATTTGACAGACGTAAAGTCTTTACCACATAAGAGGAAGGCCTATAAATAGAATACATTTCTGTAATATTATCACCATGACCATTCTATTCTAGCCCTGACATTGGATCAGTGTACATTTTTATATGCATTCATCATTTTGTTATGAAACCAACACATAGTTCATTTACTGTAATGTTAAAAATACTAACAAAACGGTGACGTAGTGTTGATCAGCAAATGTTCTATTAAATATTTATTTTAACTGCTGCTGTCTGACATTCAGTCAAGTGCATAACTTTAATAAGACTTTATCAAACAGCTCACCAGGCTTGTTATTCAATGTCTGCCAAACTGAGAGATTAAAGTTGTCTAACAGGAAATTTCATGACATCATTTTATGAGGCGATCTCCAGTTCTAGCTCATTGGACAGTGAGGGTCAAGGATGAGCTGCCCCTTTCTAGGCTGCACACTTTACCCACAATGCTTTTCTCTGAATTATTCAGTACCTTTATAGTTGTAGTTTAAAACTTATCTTTAAAATGGCCAGTTTCTTACAGTACAGTTTGACCACTTTACTTAAAATACATGAGGAGTTGAAAGAAAATACTGCAGATGCCAAATGTCAGTTGGAAATATTATTAAATTATGTTATATTAAATGTGTATTATTATCACACGTGATCAATCAAAATGGTTTAATTACACTTAAATTTTTCTGTATTGTTTTGAGGAGGCCTCAGTGCCCAGAGAACAATCTACAGCACATCCAACTCAGTCTTTAACAACATACAAACAAGCAAAAAGGGAATCAGGAACTTTTCTCTTCCTCTACGTACATTTGTTTAGACGACCTACACTCTGTGTACAGGTGTTCCTGTGAACAAACTGCTTTTCACTGCACATGGTTTAGGCAAAAACTGTATTATTGGATTTTGGCTAATTACATAAGCTCGGCTGACAGTGAGCACAGGGTGTAGTGCACCCTGTGGCTCCTCCCCCTTCCCGTCCCTCTGCTTTCAGAAGTCTAGGCTCTGATGGTTTATGTAATGTTTGTAAATGTGAAATTAGAGACAAATTAGTGGGTAGATCTCAGGAATGTGTTTCTTTGCTTATTATTCACGTTAACAGAATCATAAAGGGATATGAATGTATTTGCTTCATGATATCAGCTTTGCTGTAAAGAATCTTTATCTTCTGAAATAATTATAATATTATTTTGTAGAAAAAATCATGTTGAAACTAATTATTTATTGGAGGCTATTTGACAATATCTCTAAAAGGAGCTTTATTACTTATTTTAAAACAACCCCAATCTTTTGTTTGTATCAGCATGCAAATATTTATTTTTTATTGTTTAGATTTTTTCTTTTCAACAAAAACAAACACAGACTGCATATCCAAAAGATTTTAATGCCTATTTTAAATACAGCACCAAAAATGTGCAACACTGTTCCTTATTAGCTTCACTACTAGCTTCATAAAGCAGATCCAGGAACTTGAGTGTGAGAGCTTAATTATATGCTTTTCAGCTCCACACAGCATCTTGTATAGATTTTAATTATTTTTCTACAACACTGTTGAGGTAGAGCATTTTCATAAATTCAATATTTCATCAAGGCAACAAGACAGAGACAGCCTCACATACAGTTTCATGTGTAATCCACTTAAAATGGCAGTAATATTTAATTCATCTGAGAATCATTAAAAGTGCAGTGGTGCTGTGTCCATTATGCATTCCTTTTCTAGCAGGATAAAACAGTCCTCAGATGTGGGCGCTGCACTTTGAAGTGTTGTCTCAGAAGCAGGCCAACTCTTACAGGAAGCCCCTGATGTTTTAAACATGCCATACAGGGGCACTAACAAAGGTGGGCACTTGCGGCTTGCCCCATGCGCCAAAATGGCCATCTAGGAATTTGGACTGATCTTTTAGAGCCTGTACATACAGTGGACATCAAATAAACAAATATGGGCGTTGATCTGAGGACAAAACAGTGATGTCCCAACAGACCGATGCACAGGGAGATGAACGTGTGTCATGTTTATTTTTGCTCATAAGGAAAAGTCCTTTACACTGAGATTACTGTACAAATTGTATTAGGGCTGGCATCCTCTATGTAATAAAGTCCTGCAGTGTAGGAACAAACTGTGATTTTACAGCACAGAGCAGCCTTATTATCCTATTGTCTATTATAGACCATTTCATGTAAATGCTTGTTAACAACAGAACATGATTTGACAGACGTAAAGTCTTTACCACATAAGAGGAAGGCCTATAAATAGAATACATTTCTGTAATATTATCACCATGACCATTCTATTCTAGCCCTGACATTGGATCAGTGTACATTTTTATATGCATTCATCATTTTGTTATGAAACCAACACATAGTTCATTTACTGTAATGTTAAAAATACTAACAAAACGGTGACGTAGTGTTGATCAGCAAATGTTCTATTAAATATTTATTTTAACTGCTGCTGTCTGACATTCAGTCAAGTGCATAACTTTAATAAGACTTTATCAAACAGCTCACCAGGCTTGTTATTCAATGTCTGCCAAACTGAGAGATTAAAGTTGTCTAACAGGAAATTTCATGACATCATTTTATGAGGCGATCTCCAGTTCTAGCTCATTGGACAGTGAGGGTCAAGGATGAGCTGCCCCTTTCTAGGCTGCACACTTTACCCACAATGCTTTTCTCTGAATTGTTCAGTACCTTTATAGTTGTAGTTTAAAACTTATCTTTAAAATGGCCAGTTTCTTACAGTACAGTTTGACCACTTTACTTAAAATACATGAGGAGTTGAAAGAAAATACTGCAGATGCCAAATGTCAGTTAGAAATATTATTAAATTATGTTATATTAAATGTGTCTTATTATCACACGTGATCAATCAAAATGGTTTAATTACACTTTAATTTTTCTGTATTGTTTTGAGGAGGCCTCAGTGCCCAGAGAACAATCTACAGCACATCCAACTCAGTCTTTAACAACATACAAACAAGCAAAAAGGGAATCAGGAACTTTTCTCTTCCTCTACATACATTTGTTTAGACGACCTACACTCTGTGTACAGGTGTTCCTGTGAACAAACTGCTTTTCTCTGCACATGGTTTAAGCAAAAACTGTATTATTGGATTTTGGCTAATTACATAAGCTCGGCTGACAGTGAGCACAGGGTGTAGTGCACCCTGTGGCTCCTCCCCCTTCCTGTCCCTCTGCTTTCAGAAGTCTAGGCTCTGATGGTTTATGTAATGTTTGTAAATGTAAAATTAGAGACAAATTAGTGGGTAGATCTCAGGAATGTGTTTCTTTGCTTACTATTCATGTTAACAGAACCATAAAGGGATATGAATGTATTTGCTTCATGATATCAGCTTTGCTGTAAAGAATCTTTATCTTCTGAAATAATTATAATATTATTTTGTAGAAAAAATCATGTTGAAACTAATTATTTATTGGAGGCTATTTGACAATATCTCTAAAAGGAGCTTTATTACTTATTTTAAAACAACCCCAATCTTTTGTTTGTATCAGCATGCAAATATTTATTTTTTATTGTTTCGATTTTTTCTTTTCAACAAAAACAAACACAGACTGCATATCCAAAGGATTTTAATGCATATTTTAAATACAGCACCAAAAATGTGCAACACTGTTCCTTATTAGCTTCACTACTAGCTTCATAAAGCAGATCCAGGAACTTGAGTGTGAGAGCTTAATTATATGCTTTTCAGCTCCACACAGCATCTTGTATAAATTTTAATTATTTTTCTACAACACTGTTGAGATAGAGCATTTTCATAAATTCAATATTTCATCAAGGCAACAAGACAGAGACAGCCTCACATACAGTTTCATGTGTAATCCACTTAAAATGGCAGTAATATTTAATTCATCTGAGAATCATTAAAAGTGCAGTGGTGCTGTGTCCATTATGCATTCCTTTTCTAGCAGGATAAAACAGTCCTCAGATGTGGGCGCTGCACTTTGAAGTGTTGTCTCAGAAGCAGGCCAACTCTTACAGGAAGCCCCTGATGTTTTAAACATGCCATACAGGGGCACTAACAAAGTGGGCACTTGCACTTGCCCATGTGCCAAAATGGCCATCTAGGAATTTGGACTGATCTTTTAGAGCCTGTACATACAGTGGACATCAAATAAACAAATATGGGCGTTGATCTGAGGACAAAGACAGTGATGTCCCAACAGACCGATGCACAGGAGATGAACGTGTCATGTTTATTTTTGCTAAAAAATAAAAAAATAAAGAAAAACAGTCCTTTACACTGAAATGATTACTGTACTATTCATTCTTAACATGAAGATTGTTTGGCTTATTTTATTGTCTATTATAGACCATGCAGCAAAATAATACACGGCTCTAGATTTAATAATGATTTTGAATTATGTCTTTATTTTATTTAATTTGCCTTATTGCATCTTGTGTTCTTATGTTCAACTATAATATATTTATTACTGTACCAAAAGAATACATGTTCTGTTTGGAATCATCACGGATCAGAAACGGGTATAAAGAAAATAAAAGTGCTGCCCACATTTGGGTGTTTGGATGTTGAATTAGGTATATGGTAGTAATATTTAAAATACTTTTATGTATCCTCTAAATAATAGTAGGGAACAACACCAATTGACCAAAACTATAACGCAGTGCCTCCTTCAGTGTCATCATGTCTTTAATGATGCAGCACAGCATCAAGACATTTTGTCAGATGTACAATGTTTTTTGTTTAGATAAAAGTATGTATGTGTATTAGATTATATACAGTATTTGTAAATTAAGTCATACTTTGATTATCCTCTGCTCCGTCAGTTAAAAAAAGAAAGATTAGCCTTTTTATAATTTTAGCTTTTTTTAAATTTGATATTTGAATAATGTATGGCTAGAAAAGCATTGTTAATACTACAATTACCTCTCGCATTAATAACCAGGGCTATTGACTTTTTAGTACAATTTCCAACCTAGATTTGTGTTTAAAATATACGCACGTCTGCATTGTCCTCATATATATTTGATTTTGTTCCACTTCAAATCCAAATTGCTTAACATTTAAGTAACAGTGGGACTATAGGCCTGAGATTCATACTGTGCCTTTCCAGTTTTGCTGTGTCCAGTAAATTTCTGAGCACTTTTCTGGGAAGACCTTTACAAGCCAATGCTCTGTTGTAAATGACTGGTTTGATAGCTCCTTGGTCAAGATAGCAACTTTGTGTCTGAATACATTTGCACGCATACACAGATTATATTTTTGTGTGTTTCCCATGCAGCTAAAGCCATGGCTGTCGATAGCGATGGTTAAAAACTCAGGGAGGGAAATGGGTGATATAAACTGGGCAGAATGTGCTGAGCTGGGCTGGATGTTCTTTGGGAAGGAAAAGTGCGGCGATCCACAATCAGGAACTCACAGTCTGTCACTTTATTTCAACCCCCTCATATATGTCCAATATCCCCCCCAACTTCCATCTGCATTTCTGCTTCTGTCAGGCCTTTCCCTGACCAAAACACCAGTGAACGCAGAGGAAACGGCCTGTGCACCTCTTGAAAAAGCTGATGTGTCATTCCTTCCTTTTTCTTTTTGGTGTTTTCTGCAAACCTCAGGAAGGAGGCTTGCAGCAGTTCTCTTCTCACTTGTCTCAGGCTCCTACGCTGAGAGACAGATTTTGTTCTGCTAAGATTCCAGCCGCTCCAGTGTTCTGGAGCCATGCGCCGACGTTGTGTGGTCAAAGTGATTACCTTGACAGAGATCCAGCTTGTGCAGGTAGGGGGTTGAAAATAGAGCAACACCAGGAACAGAAAAAACTGTTGATGTGTATCAATGAGCGCGTATGTTTGTGATATGAAATGCATGCACTTACAGGAAGAATAAGTGTGTAGCCAGCGTGGAATGCTAATTTTGTGATCAGTTAGCAGTGGCAGTCTTATCTCTCTTTGCATTTCACAATCTATGGGTGTGTGGTTACAGTCATGTAATGGTTAGCAATCTCAGCAAAAATACAGTTACCATGTCTAAGGAGGCTTTTTGTTACACTTTCATCTTTACTGTTTAGATTTAAGATTGGTAAAAAGATATTTGAAGTCTGCATGGTTCACAGCCTTCTGTATCGGTATCAATATGTGTTTTGCAGAAATGAATCTAAGTCTGAGTCTAAGACTACTGCTAGCTTTTGTCCAACATTTGTAAAACTATTTCATGTCCTCAGCACCAGTGGTTTCATGGTTTATTTTTCCTGAAGTGAAAGAAGAACTTGGGCAAGATTGAAACTTGGTTAGGCAAGACATTTTTTTCTTTAGAAGAAACACCTGTCAGTTTGTAACAGCTTTGGAACTAAAAGGACACTTCAATAAACTTTGAGGTAAATCACATCACTTTTACTGGTGATGACAAAGTTAGCTTTAATATGGAGTAGTTGAGCGGTTGAGGTATAACAATTGTCTGCAGAGGTTCTCAGTCATCCAGGACATATTCAAGAAAAGGTTTTAACAAAGGCATCTGGATGGAGGTGACAACATTAATCGGTGAATATAGTAATAATAGTTGTTGCTACATAATACCTTTTTGTAAAGAACTACAAAGCTGGGCAATGCCATGTATATGTTTTATAGTTTTTAGCATATTTTCAGTTCTATTTTAGATAGAGTGTGGCAATCAAGAGAACTCACTTTGATTCAAATAATCACTTTGTAGCTCTATTCATTGTAAAAGTAACATGGCAGGTGCTTGTATTGAAATGTCTATTTACAGTCGTTAGTGCCGTTGTAATTGTACTACATAGAGGGTAATTTTGTTGACTTTAGCAGACTTTATTAGCCTCATTAGTCTCATTTAGATGTTTTATTTCAAGAGTTTAATATTTTTAATGAAGATAATGAGGTTAGGAAGTTGATCTTCTAATTTTAAGTAACTAACTAACCACAGGAAGTGCTAAATCAACCAACAATATGAATTTAAGGGATTCTCTATAAAAAAACATAAAAATGAAGTGTCTTGGGTTTGCATGCTATAAACAAATAAGATAAGTGTGGTGATGGAAAGAGAACCTGTAAACGTACCTCGAGCATCCACCTCAAGTTGATTGAGTGATGTTATTTATTTATTTAGGACAGCGTACATTAAGTCAAAGCAGAGATCAGAGAACAGCATTTCTACGACATGTGCAGATCATTGCAGCAGGTGTCACTTGCTACATTATAAAAGAAAACAATATAGGCAAACAGTGTGTCTATCGAAAAAGTGAGAGTTCAAAACTGAGGCCTTGATTTGATTCAGATATAATTCCAGGCCTCTGTGTATGGCTGGCATTGATAATTTTCAGCATGTCCTCTTCACACATGCACAGGCTTGCCATTGTCAAGGTTGGCCTCAATGACTGAAGCACCATTACCTCTGAAATCTAATCAGATTTCCTTAAGTAGATAACAAGCGTGTCTCCGGCATTTACAGTAGTGAGAAAGCTGAAGTGAAACCAGGACAATCCTCTGTCACACAGAGCAGATGTGCAAAGCAGCCCTGGCATTCCTCCTGCTAGCCGTAGTGACATATATGTTGATTGGCCAACAACTGGCATCTTGTTTAGCCTTGATAGCCCAAATAAGAGCTCTCAGTCACTACTGACAAGATGAGTATTGTGTTGTGTCTGTTCGTGGTTATAGGTGGATGAATGGTGAATCACACTGGTAGCTGACAAGGGGAATTTAATGCCGAGTTTTAGTAGGAAACGGACACAGCTAAAAGTGCCTTCTGTTTAGCATTGTAGTGTTATTTGTTTTATTTACTGTAATGCTCTGTTGTAAATGACTGGTTTATAGTCTGGTTTAACTGGTAAAACTATTTTAAAGTTAGGAAATATCAGAGTTAGTTAAAGAAAAAAGACCAGACAAGACTTTGCCATTAGTTGGAACTGATGAACTGATAACCAGTAACAATTGTATGTATTGTTTGGATTCCCTAAAATACTTTACTGGCTATAAACTAATAAAGTGACTGACAGTGTGCTCCAAACTATAACTGAATTAGGCATTTTAGGTGAGATGTTCCATCCAGAAATAACTAACAATAAAACAGAACTCATAATAGATTTATTTGAGTTGCTTTTTTTAGTAAATTGTCTCCAATATCTGCAGTGAATGAATAAAAGGCCTGGTTAAAAATGGCATTAGAAAAGTTATTTAAAACACCACAGAAGAACAAGGGTCAATTGTACTGCTACAACCCCTGAAGCAGGCCGCAGAGGACAGTGGGAGCTGACCGCTGATTGGTCAGTGACACAGAAAAGGGCGGTCCGGATGAATTAGTGATAGTCGTTAAAGGCAGACATCCTGCAGTGATCAAACTCTGGGTGATCTGACAGTCCAGTGTTTGAAGTGATTATCATGCTACGCAACATAAAGGCTTACCCCCAGCTTTGGGCCTAATTAGTTCACTTAGAGGCCTTTATAAGACTTTGGTAGGGGACTGCAAGGGACAGTCACTCACTTAAAAGCCAGAAGGGTAGTAGCAGCAGCAGCAGTAGACCAGCCAGGATCATAAAGTTGGTTTGCTGCTACATCCAAACAAACCAATCTGAAGATTATCTGCTTTTCTGAGAATGCCACACTTAACTGACTGCAGTTACTACACCATGAGGGACGCAACCAGAGCTTCAAATGTAAGGAACTTTAAAAGAAGTTTCTTTGTATTTGTCTGTCTGTGTGTTTACAAAATCTGGGTTTGGTAATATTTAAAGCTGCTATCAACATTCACTTTAGTCGTCAGCTCATATTTGTTTTGTTATGTATTCGGCTGCTGCCAGATGCAACATTTCTAAAACTGCTATTTTGTATTTTTAAATATGAATGAATGAATATTGAGTCTATGAGTTCTTTTAAATACTTTGCTTTGCTTTCGAGTTAGCAAAACATATTGATACACGTAAAAGGTGACCACCAAACTACATTTGGGAAGAAAGAGAAATGTGAAGAGAAACAATGTTTACTTGTGACAGTATTTAGTATGGAGTGTGAAGATTATTCCCCCTATTGTGAGTGTGTTGTTGTGGATCTACAGGGCTATGATTGGGTTTATTTACTAGAAAAAAGTGACAGTGAAAACTTACTGTGAGATCATCTTGTCACAGAAATAATCATTGCTGTGATTAACTCTGTGATTACCTCATAAACTCAAATGTTTCTTGTAACTTAAATTGCATGTGATGTGTTTGCAGGTACCAAGCCACCTGGAGAACTCCAAGTTCCACCTCCATCAAAGCCAGAGCCCGCAGGTCAAGCAATATATGACACTGGGCTCCAAGATACCCTCTTCAGCTGCTCAGGGCCACGCCATGCCGCATCCGCACCCCCCCGGGCAGCCAATGGCCACTGTCCCGATTATGAGGAATGGACACATGCCCTCGGTCAGCGACAGCAGCAATCCAGACAGCCCTGTGACGCTGCTCACTATGGGCAGCACTGACAGCGAGGTGAGTGTCAAACAGGACTGTGTGTGAACTGAAGCGAGGGGAAAGAAGTGAAATTGAAACAAATATTATTTAATAGGTCATAAATTTTGTAAATTTCACAACTTTTTGGTCAAGCTGTACTTTTGCTTTGGTAGCTTTGAGCTTTGTCTAGAATCTTTTAAATGATTTGCTTTGAAGTGAAATCATGGCTGTTACTCTGTTTTTCAATGTTTTTATTGTAAACCTGTTCTTCTCAAATTGGATTGTTTATTAGTGTCAACAACACAAAGCAGTCCTGAATAATTATTGAAACAAAGTGATGCCATGATTGACCTCTTTCTCTGTGTGTGTGTGTGTGTGTGTGTGTGTGTGTGTGTGTGTGTGTGTGTGTGTGTGTGTGTGCTCATCAATAACTTCAGACAAACAGTCTCTGAGAGAAGCCCCTTTCAAAGAAGATAATAGTTTGATAACAGATGCATGATATAACACAAATGATCCTAAATTTACACATAGTGGTGGAAAATCTGTTATTGGATTAATCTCTAATAGTCCCTCCCCTTTTTTCTGACATCTAGTTTGGATTGAATGTATGAGCTTTTCAAAAGCTCAAACTTGGACACTATTTAAATTCTGTTACAAACATCAGAAATCAGTCTGTCTGTGAATACACTGAAATTACTGTTTTCTTTTAGTTTCCAATGGATGAGGTTATTGATGACCTAATTAGTCTTGAGTCCGGTTTCAATGATGGGGGCTTGGATTGCATGGAGCCTAACATCATAATGCAAAACAATGTAAGTATAAATTACATTAACTCTTGCTGAGCTACTGCCTGATATCCTCCTGTCTACACTAATTTTGTTCAACTAACAACTCTGTTAACTTAAATGGGAAGCCTACGCAAACATAAATATGCAGCTTGACTAGCTTGGGAACAGGGGGACCTGCTTTCGAAAGAGGTCAGCTTAAGTCCAGAGATGAGTCAAAGTTCATTGGGGCTTAGCAACATTTCTCACATTACTCAAGAAGATCAACAATGAAGATTAAGTTTAAAGAAGCCAATGTGGATCTGTGACAATATATGACATGAGCAGATTTAATGTACCACTGTGTTTCCCAGATGGAAACAAAAATTGTATTTGAATAAAGAATGCAGCAACACCTCAACCCAAAACAGAACGTAGGCTCGCAGTTATACATGCTAACAGACACATTGACAACACACAACAATACTGTGACAGAGAAGGAATGAGGGGGCGGGAGGACGCAGGAGCCAGAATGTTGTAAATGAGGACATAGACAAGACAAGGCAAGAGTTATTTGTAGCAGCGAGTTACTGAGCCATTGGATTGGGCTAATGCATACACTCCCCATGGACTAGTTCATAAATGATACCATGTTTAAATGAATCAATTCATTCTAATTAGTCATACAGTACAATGCATCACATCATTTTGCCGTGTCAACACATCCAGGAACACAGATGAAGGAGGGACTGAAGTGATTTCAATAGGAGTAGTAGGAGGATTGTTGCAATCTTTCATTTTGATAAGCACTTGTGTCTCATCCTCCTCTATGTCTTCCATCTTGGTGAGAAAATGAGAAAAAAATGCTATGCAAACCAAACCAAAGCAAATGCAAATATTTGATATGTCTGCAGATTTTTTTGTTTTGTTTCGACTCCTCAACATTTCTTCTTCCATTTCCTTCCATCTCGTAGCTTGACATTCAGCCTTATCGTGTTCACCACTCTGGTAGTTAGATTTGACACACATCGTGGATGAAATTGGCTCTGCGCATCCTAAAATTTGTGCTGGCTTTAGTAACATGTTCCCATAAATACACAAATGTGAATTAGACACACATGTGTGTCAGCACGCTATATCATGACATTCTCTCCAGTCCCTGAAAAGGCGTCATTATCGCAGAACTGATGCATGCTTTTCCAGACAAGACGAGGCCCGAACGAAAACAGTTTTGTCTCTGTTCAAGCAGTTGACCTAGCTAGCCTTTTCATCTAATGGTGTACTATTTTCAACACAAAGGCCATCTCTGTTTTAGGAGCACTTTCAAGTGAAAGGGTTTCAAAAATGGTGACATTAACAGAAAGCTCACAGTGGATTGCAGGGCAGGGTTGGAGGTCAGGCTGACATGGACTCAGTCCCAGTTTAGCTGAGGCCTGGTTCTTGGGTAATTCTTTGTAATGTAAAACAAGCAAAACAGCAGCTGAGAGCAGTCACTTTTGTTTTTGATGCCCTGCTGTGGGAGACATGGGGTACTACAGCTCCCTGTGGGGACAACCACAGCCAGCGGCCTGGGGCCTGACAACCCATCTTCCCGGGTTCACTCCACATCTTACATGCTGTCATTTTAAATCCCACTGGCAGAAACAAAGGCTCACAGCAGCTAAAAACAATTACTTGTGTTGTGGCTTTTGTGGAAGTGACTGGTGACTGACCTTGTCCTGTCTGTCTGGTGTTTCCTCCCCCAGGTGTCCCTCAGTAGCAGCATGCTGGACATCTATGGGGGTGAACAAGGTATGAACGCCCCTAAAGGTGGAATGAGTCCCACATCTAACCCCACAAAGCTCACTGTTAAAAGGGAATACACAGGTATGAACCCATACCATAGTCTTGATTTAACAACTAAATATTTTACACAATTTACACACTTTACACAATTTATACACTTTACACATATAACACATTAAATTTGAATATAATAATTGTTTGATATCTCATGATAATACATTGCTTTAATTATAACAGTGAATATTTGTGAGTGGGTGAGTATTGGTGTACTGTTGCACATCTGTCACGAACACTGATCTATTCTTAGGCTGAACAAACGTTTAGACTTAGGGCTCAAAAAAGGCAGACATTTCTTATTAATGTCACGCATCAAGCAAGAAGCCTAATTGATTTAGGAAACAGAAAGGAAGCCAGACGAACCCTTCACTCTCCAGGGGCAAATAAGTAAATTGGCATGTGTTTCATTTGAGTATAGGGTGAGGAGGACAATGGGCTGTTACACAGACTTGAAATTGTACTGATTGAATCAACACAGACAAATTGGGAAATCCAATCTCAGGTCCCAATTATGTAATTTAGAAGAATGTGGAGACAAATTTGGACGCAGTGGCATTTTTGTCTCACTGGGCACAGATTAGCGAATTTGCTAAACTGTCTTAATTACAGAGTGAGTAGTTTACAACTTTTTTTTTTTTTTACAATGCTCTTTCAGTTTATGTGCGTGAAAAAGGTCAAACTTGTGTCTGTGCTGCAAGCAAGGCACAAAAACATCACTTTCTGTGTGACCCTTGCACTGAACCCCTCAAAACAACAGGCTATGTGTCTCCTTAATGGATTTTTTTTTGTGGTCTACTGCTCAGTGTTCATTGTCTTTTGGTTTCTAAATTAGTGTGCGTTTCTAATCCATTCGTTCCTTTTTGTGATTTATTTTTTCACAGAGCATGACACAAGGGTGATGGCCAAAGAGAGACAGAAAAAAGACAACCATAATTTGAGTAAGTGTCTTTCAAGTCACAGTTTATCATTTCATAAAGAGTTTTACTTAGGCTTTCCCACCGATGACAATGCTTTCATTATTATAACTTGTTTTTTTTTCACAGTTGAAAGAAGAAGACGATACAACATCAACTACAGGATTAAGGAGCTGGGGACACTCATACCAAAGTCCAATGACCCGTAAGTTTCCAAATATGAAACAATACACTTGCACATTTCTCTTTATAGCAATGATGCAAATGCAAAAGCTTGTCTGGCCAAGGAAGCATATTAAATTCTAAGCACAAAGACACTCTAAACGTTGTTCATTGAATTTAAATGAGCACTCGAGCACATTTCAGTCATATTTCAAGGGTGCACTTGAACTTCCATTGTCGTCTCCGCTCCAGGAGCCGTACATCCTCTCACTGGGTCCCTGCAGTTCAGCTCAAAGCATGAATGATGAGCAAAAAGGGTCAAATGCAAAGAAGCGGGCCACACCATTTGAATCAAAGTTTGAGGCACAATTGGAACATAGAGGCAGAATATGGGCCTGAATAGAAATCTGCCAGCCATCTTTTACTATTGAACTTTGCTTCAAATTTTAAATGGAGGGTTAGCGTTGTCATCGTGTCATTAACACGGGATAAAAGAGATTATTAGCGCAGATCAGACCAACGTCTCACTCGTGCGGAAAAGGACATTTTTACTACACCTACCCTTTCCATTTTAAAGAAAAAGCAATAATATCTACAAAATAATGACTTGCACTCTAGCACCTTAAGTCCAGTGCTCCATTTTCTTCTCCTGTCTTCCGATTTAGCTCATTTTCTCTTCACCTATTTTTACTCACGGATTAATTTTACCGAACAAGGAGGTACGAGAATGGACTTTGAGCATTAAGTATTCTATTAAAATTCCCATTCTGTGTCCCCATGTAATGTCCAAAGATGAATAATTGCCCCGTGTAAATTGCCATTTTCTATTCATATCATAAAAAGGAAGGAAAGCTCTGTGTTAAAACTTTTCCCCTCTCCTCTGGAGCTGAGGATATTCTGCCGACATTAGAGGTGGTGTGTAAAAGGTTATCTTTAACATTTGTCCTTTCTGCAGAGACATGCGCTGGAACAAAGGCACCATCCTGAAGGCCTCGGTGGAGTACATAAGGTGGCTACAGAAGGAGCAGCAGCATGCTCGTGAGCTGGAGAGTCGGCAGAAGAAGCTGGAGCAGGCCAACAGGAGGCTGCTGCTAAGGATTCAGGTATGTACCTCTGCAAGTAATAATAAGTTATGTGAAATTATTTGAAATTTCTACTATTGTCATTTGAGAAATTGTGACAGCTCCAACTGGAAACCATGATTTATTAGCTCTTATTCAAAAAGCACACTTTATCCTTATTGTTTCTGTCTTGGTTTAATTTCCACCATTAAAGCTTTACGACCCACCAATGTAAACTCATTTCCACCTCCAGCTTCAAGCTTTACAACCCTGAAACCTAATCAAGCCTTCCTCCTAGTCTCTACTGCTGTTTACATGACACAACCCCCTTCCCTGAGTGCAGTGCTATTTACCTGTTGAATACAAAAAGAGTGTCACCCCCAATTTCCCCCTACACAGATCAGGAGTAGATGATGACATCATTACGTGTGCCTTCACACACAAGTGTTAAGTTCACAGGCAAGATTTGTAATTATAACTCTTTCCAGAAGGCATTAACCACACATAAAGATGACACACATTAAGGATAGGCCAAATAGAACAATGATTTTGGTGAGCTTTTCAACATAATGCAGGGGAGTTTGTGTCAACTCCCAAACTTTGTAATGGGAATATAATTTGATCGGTCCAACCCACCTTTAGGATGCTGAGGTCTAAGGCAGGGGTAATTCCATTGTAAATGCAGTACTAACTAAAAGTGCAAAGTGCAGCTTGTTAGCTACACCATGTATTATGACAAGCTCAGTTATTTTTATCATTGTCTATCTAGATTTATATTTTATCAAAATAAGGTAATAGCCTACTAAAACCTTAAATTAAAGATAGTCACCACTGCGTAGGCGCTTTTGATTTTCATTTTTGTAACATCACCACACAACCACACAGATAAGGGTTTCACAGCACTTTATGTGAGGTTGATATGTTGGTGTACAGTATGAGCTTGGCTAAAGCTACACATACTGCCTTTTTGGATACACAATCATTTAAACAGCTCCAAGCAACCATCCTATTATTTTTAATGCATACCTAAATTATTCTGTTTTGTCTTTTAAGGAGCTTGAGATCCAAGCCAGAGCACATGGCTTGCCCAACATGGCTACACCCCTGGGGTCAGTGGAGCTCTCATCCCACCTCCTCAAACAACAACAGCAGCAGCAGCTGTCCCCTCAGGCCCAGCAGCCCTCCCTTTACCAGGAGGACCCCAACAACGACTACCTCCAGAGGATAGCTGTAGTAGCCACTGTCCCATCTATCCCAGCTGCCGCCGGACCTCAAGACCACATGGCCAACATTGACGGCTGCACCACCTTCTCTGACCCGCTGTCCCACTTCACAGACTTCTTCAGCTCCACACTCAAAGAAGAGCATCGACTGGACGACATCCTCATAGATGACCCCCTCTCGCCATTTGGGACCGACCCACTCCTGTCTGCCGGATCGCCAGAAGCTGCGTCCAAGGACAGCAGCCGAAGGAGCAGCTTTAGCTCGGCCGAGGGAGACGAACTATAATGGACCGACTTGTCCACTAACACACTGTACCAAAAACAGTCACTTCATTGGTCCTGGTTGATCAGGTTAAAACTCCAATGACCCAAAGACCGGGGCAGGAAAGATTCTGCTTGTGTTAGTACTGATAGACAATCCACTGCCTCCCTGGACAGAAAAGAAACAGACTCATGGGAAAAAGGGAGACAATCATGGGCCTTAAGGAAAATTATGTAAAAAGCCATTTATATATATTTTAAACACTGGGTAGTCATACACTGTAACATATGTAAAAAATCACTGAAAGCCTGTCACCTCTGTGTTTTTCACTTTTCTAAAGCAACTGAACAAACACAGTTGGACTTATGTGCCTTATTCACACTTTTTAATATGAAAAACCATTATGGTACCATAATGGTAGTCTAACATGTCTTCAGTCTCAACTTTTACATTTTTATATTTATATATGTATATTAATCCACATATTCTTAAAATATATCTTATCTAACACAATCTTTTTTATTGTTTGTGGGGATGGGAAATGTAATAAACCCCTCGTTTCATAAAACTTTTCAATTTTTTGGGGTGATTTCACTAGTTATCAGAACAAAACAACAACAAATTCTAGCATTTACTGTTAATCCCTTTACATCAGTTAAAGTTAAAAATGTTACTCTTGTATAGTATAGTATAGTATAGTATAGTATAGTATAGTATAGTATAGTATAGTATAGTATAGTATAGTATAGTATAGTATAGTATAGTATAGTATAGTATAGTATAGTATAGTTGTTTTATACTGTAGTTAGTCAGTATAGTGCCGAGTGGTTAGCGCTACTGCCTCACAGCAAGAAGGTTGTGAGTCCGGCCTTTCTGTGAGGAGTCGTCATGTCCTCCATGTGTTACCCTGCACACCCTGACCATTGTCCAGGGTGTACCCTGGACAATAAGCCTAAGGTCCCAAAGTTGCTGGGGTGGGCTCCAGTCACTTGCGACCTCTAATGGGAAGAAAAAAGCGGTAGAAAATGAATGAGTGAGATAAGTAGAGGAGGGGGTAATACTTGTGATAATAGTTAGAGTTGTTTGTTGAATCAAAGAAGTTTCCTTTTAAGGTATAGGAAGCATGAGCAGCGTGTGCTTTAATTACTTTGGAGTATGAAGTTTGGATAAATATTGAAGTTTGAGACAAATGCATTCCTCTATTTGTATATGATACTGAATGATTTAAAAGATGATCATCAACATGCTCTGATCTAATCACAAAGTCATGCATTAATAATACAACAAACGGCTGTGGAAAGAAACACATCAACACCTCCCAAATGGATTTCTCATCAAAGCGCTCCTGAGTTAATGTTTGAGCACGACTTATTAGTGTGTGTTTCGCAGTAATGCAATCAAAACATTCTTCCTCTTTAGCTGCAAATAAGACTGACAAATCAATGGTTATGGAATATAGCCACTCCAACTACAAAGTGGTGAGTGATGTTTATGAGTAATTGGCCAAAGCTGTTATGGAAGGTAAATATAGATTTCCATTATGCTGAAAAACATGAAGGTCTAAGAAAGTAAGAGTTGGCACGATTGAAATTAAATTGCTACATTAATGATTTGAGAACTTGTGTCTTATAATTTGAGAAAGATACATGGATCCAATTATAATTCATGCGTCCTGAAGATACGAGTTAACTCTTTTGAGGTTAGATGGAGAAACAAAACATTCCCACATAAACTTTCTAAGCAATTCATTCTCTTCATATCAAAGGCAATCATGGACAAGGTTTAAGGCCAGTGATGCATAGGCTTCAAAAGGAAATGTGGTCGGATGAGGCAACGGTGACATCAGAACAAGCGACTTTTTATTTGGAATATCACACTTTATCATGGACCATTTTGGAAACTCACAGGAAGTGATACAGCAAAGTGTGTACAGCAATTGAGAAAGCAGCATCTGTATTGGATTCCATTGCTATGCTAGAAACATTAGCTGTGTGACTGCAACATACATGTAAAAAAAAAAATGGGACAGCTCTAATCACAAAATCTTTCCCTGCATCTACCTCCTACGAGCCTTTTCTAATACTATACTTGAGAAACAGATTTTTTGTTTGTTGTAATACCTTCCACAAAACTTGCACATCTTGTAAATCCATCTTTTTATTCATTTTAAGAGCCTTCAAAATGTCCTTCCCTAAAGAATTACCTCATTGAAAAGTGAGGATAAAAGGATTGCTGCTGCTCTAATATAAATTCAACAGCAGGTGGCAGCAGTGGGCTGTGTTTTGGATGCAGTCTGATGATAAAAAGTAAGTCTGTGCAAGAGTGGGGCGCAACAAAGAACAGTTGCCTAGGATTATTTAAGAAAGGCAATAAAGTACAATGGTTCCTCCAAGCCTGTTTGAAGCCATTTACCATGCAGTATAAAAAACAAAAAAGTTGCTGAAAAGTACTTTCACATATGGAATAAATAGCACATGCCAGTATAATCTAAAGTCTATGGTAGTCCCTATACTTCCCAGTATAAACTGACAAATCTGAAGAAGGCAAGTGATGTCGTGAACCTCACAGTGGAGTCGTTCTGTCACCAAAACAACGTTGTCAGACCTCCTGCCACCCACCAACACTGACACCAGCACTGAGCCCGAGAAGCTGTCACCTGTGCCGATGCCACAGCTGCCAGCGTGCTACAATGCATTCACCTGTCGAGCCTGCCATTGGCAACTCTTAATCACCTCTAGCTGAGGTGACTCACTTTGGAGCGCAGCAAACACCGCCGCATCAGGCCGCACACACACACACACACACACACACACACACACACACACACACACACACACACACACACACACACACACACACACACACACACACACACACACACACACACACACACACACACACACAGTCACCATGGAGCACACAAACAAGCCTAATCAAATGTGCACACACAAGCACAAACACACACGTATGCACAAGTGTGTGTGTGATTGCAGCCCATTGCCACACATCAGCCCCATACGGCGAAGAGAAGGGAAAAAAATAACCACCTAAAAGCCCTCATCACAATCTGGACTGTGACAAGACTTGTGCACAAATTAGGTGAAATTTGAGTGGGAATAACAATATGACAGCAGGCAGTGAGGCACCAAACATCAAGTGTCATATCTATTTTCAGCCATGACTCAGAGCTGTGTGACAAACAACACCATACTGCTTCTCAATCAGTCAGCCCGTCGACTGGGAATGTGGCAAACTAGGCCCTAGATGAGTTTTCCCTTCAGGAAAAATAAGAAATGATCTGAGGTAAAGGTCAATGGAAAGGTTAAATTAGGAAACTTTTCTGAAATTGTAGTGTTTAAAAACTCTTGCTAACATTATTGTCTGGTCTGTGTGTACATTAATCTGTTCCATGATTGTGTAGGGCACTGGTCCGCATGCTGCTTTTATTAAGGACCACACCCTGACCAGTGCTCAACAAACTCCCACGTCACTCGACTCACAAGGCCCCACGTGCATTAACAACGGAACACAAGAGAGATGAAAAAAATAAAAGTGGTTGAGCCTTCTCAAAATGCTATAAAATTAATGTGATTTCCAGAGTTTTTATGAATCTTGCCAGATGCCAAATACATAACTTCAAACAAATTGACTTCCAATTATTGGTGCAGCGCACCACTTCCAGATGTGCAACAGATGGGGCTGGGGCGACCAAAGGTGTCTCAACCCAGCTCTTTGTGTTATTCCGCAGTAAAACGGCCGTACAGTTGTATGTGTTTTAAATCACCACGGGCTGTGGGCTGGAGGTGAAGGGAAGGACAGGGGGATAGTGGGGGGAATGAAAGCACATCATTAGTGCAGACAGTGGAGCTCCATATGTAGCTTTAATATGGCTTGATATTATGTAAAGGCAGATGCTAGAGCTGAAAGCTGGAGCTATATCAAAAAGGTGGAGGATTCACAAATGTAAATGTTAATGCGATCTCTGCTATAACTTCTAGTGCTGGGATTAAATAGTAAAAAGGAACAATTATGGGGATGGCTTTTTTGTGCATATGTTAATAGCTTACAATATCCTTGCAATCATAAAGTACATTAGATATGATTAGAAGATATCCACAGTACATAGTTTTAGATTCTAGGTTTTATAATAGACATAAACGCCACTGCACTTTGTTCAATTGTTAATGAAGTCTCTACTCAGAAACCTCAAGTAATTTGATTAGTCACCGGTAAAGCTACATCAAAGTAAAACACGTGATTTAAGTTGAAAAAGTGCTTAGTAGAAACTCAGACTTTTGTTCACTGTCACTGGAAACAAAGGTGTAGGGCAGCTCATGTCTTTAAACCATTTGCACTGGACACTTGTCCCAGTGCAATGCATTTGTTCAAGAACCCAGGCTAGTAGAAAGGCAATGGCGAGAGGGGGGTGACATCGGGCAAATGACTAGCACCCCTTATTTTTATTTTTGTGTCATCATTATATATTGGACAAATCAATAGAAAAAAACATATCTGTCCTTACCAAATACAAAATTTCCTGAAGAGATGGTTGTATTATTTACAGTCAGAGCCATTTAAAGCAGGTAATTTACATCCATCCTGACTGAAAACTAAAGCGTATATTCACTGTGGCTGTAGTGGGTCTCCTCAGATTTAGAGCAAAAACTCTCCTCTCTGCTGATCTGTTTCAGTGAGTCGTCCACACAAACACAGAGTGGGGAGCACTGTCTACATATTCTCTTTCTTTAATTCTCTGGCTTCATCAGAGTTGTATGCTAATCCTACTAGTGATGGTCCCCCCGCCCCACAGGCCCCAGTACATGCACACACCCATTCACTTTAGCCACACACACCCACACACACAGTACGCCCACACTTTAACCTTGTGTAATCTCACTGACCTTGGGCTGAATGGAAGCTACGGAAAAGAAGTCAGTGATTGATTTGTAATTCAAAAGAGGAGTGATGACCACTGTGCCCCCAATGGCCTGCTGCTGAGAAGCACCTTTACCACCAGTGGATTTAAAAAGAGGCAACTAAATAAATGAGCACCTTAAAACCTGTATGTTTTTATGACTTTAATATTGTTAAAGATGATTAACATTGTGTTTTTGAGTACTTCAATCAAAAAGAAGAAGCTACATTTGTCACTACATTGTAGACTGATGATAAATTGCCTGGCTTAGTATTATTTCATTGGACTCAGAGCCTGCTGTACCCAACATAACCTGTGTTTAAACAAATATGAATGAGGTCATCACAGAAGAAGTACATTAACATTTAACTTTTACTTAACACTAATTTCAGTTAAGTTTACATGCAATGTTTATAACTTATCATGACATTATATTTGTTTGTCTGAATCAGGTGCAGTAGTTATTTGCCCCAAGACAGATTGTGTACAAAAAGAGGAATATTTAAACTGGTCATTAGTCATTAGTATTGAAGGTGCATTGTGGGGACTGTAAAATGAAATGTAGGCATTAGGTTCACATTGGGGGAGAGCATAAAGATGCTGGTCATTAGTAGATGAGGATAATTGGTGCTGTGTGGGCCCCTGTGTTTAGGCGCACTGATGGGCATCTCGCTGCATTATTTATTCTCTTCCCCCTCTCAGTGCTGTTCTCTCTATCGTGCTCTGTGTCGGCCCAGGCCATGCACTCAATGGGCCTTAGGAGCCGCTCTCATCTATTATAGATAGGTAATTGTTTATTAAATGCAGGCCTGACCCTATTATGCCTATTACTCATGTGCCGCACACCAGTGTGGCTGGCAAGTGTCTGAATTTTTCCATATTCTAAAAGATCTGACGGTCCCCTGTCGAGGACGTGAGGACGTGAGGCCGTTTGGCGTAAGTAGTGAGCAAGTGTCAGCATCCACAGTTGAGGGAGAAGAAAAGAAGGAGAAAATACATAGAGACTGGAAAAAAGAGTGGAGCTGGCAGGGAGGAGGATGATGAAAAATCAAGCCAATGCCCGTGTGGCAGCCACCGGCCAGAGAAGTATCTCTCTCCTTCTCCTCCAAGGCTTGAGGATGGAGCAAAAGACAAAGGGTGAGCTAAAGAGATGCTTTGCTTCTCATTACACTGACTCCTAATCTACCTCTGCCCTATCCTGGGCAATCCCTGCTCCAGGCGTTTGGAGGCTAAAGCTTCAAACTAGGCAGTTTGTCCAAAGCGGATTCATTACCTTAGATAGGACTTGCAATGAGCCTAAAATGTCACATTTTAACTTCACATTTCAGTCCAAACCTGGTTAAACAGACACTAGAGGTCAGTATTGCAACAGAGTTCACATGCCTAGCTGCTGTTCTTTTGCACCAGTAGACTACAGTGAGCTCAGAGTAGACACAGACATTACAAAAGATAGGGGGGACTGGAAAAATTATTCAGGTAATGGAAATGAATTGAAATGAAATGATTAAGTTCAGTTAATTACTTGGAAGCTTAGGCAAATCAGCTTAACTTATATCAAAATCATTATTTTAGCCAGAACTGCAGATTCACGGAGAAGATATTTAGCCAACATGTTCTTAAAGCAGTGTATGTAAAGTAGGATTGGGCTAATGGATTAGAGCTAATAGTGCATGTACTACTGCTATCAAGACAGAAATAAATGTGCAAGTGGAAATGACAGGGATGAGTTGGAAGCCGCAGATAACTCACAGTGAAAGTTTATTGTCACAGTATTTATATTCATCTTAATATTACCTTATGAATGACATCTGTGTGAAATACCAACTTCATCTTTGAGTAAACAGTTCAAACATGGGAAATAAATTCTGTCAAAATACTCAGCGAGATGTCACTCCAACCCAGCAGTGAGGACTGGCTGCACTGCAGTGATGTGGCATGATGTAGTGATGTGCACAATGGCATGTCACTGGTTATTGGCTGGGTCGGGAGTGATTAACATGGAGTGTTAATTAGGGGGTTGTCAGGAGTGGGTGTGTGGCTAACAACATGGTTCTGAACTGCTCAGTCGCACATAAACACGCAGCTCGGTGTAGGAGCAGGCCGCCTTTTACAATTAAAATATAACTGTCAATTAGTGCCAGAAAAAATTATT
Source organism: Perccottus glenii (assembly GCA_024416835.2). NCBI lineage: Eukaryota > Metazoa > Chordata > Actinopteri > Gobiiformes > Odontobutidae > Perccottus > Perccottus glenii. Next base: position 20,029,544 of record CM044547.2, on the reverse strand, counting down.
TCAGTGCCGAAATGTTTTCATATCCTACCTGAAGAAGAAGACAGTGAGGATTCAATAATGTTGGCACAAATGATACAAATGCAATAAAAAAGTATGATTGAAGCACAAACAATTTTATATAAATAAATTATATGATAAATATATGATTTGATTTGACTTGATTAATGTTTGGCAAAATATACTGTATGTAAACGGATAAATGGATTACAAGTAAAAATGAAACATATATAAACACATAATTATAGTCTGCTATTATTTATAGTGCATTTTAATGTAAAATTTAGTTATTTTAGAAAATGGTGAACAAATAACCAAACAAATAAATACAACAACAAAAATATAATGTTTAATCAAATAATAAAAATACTTCATTATTTACAATACATCAAAACGTGAATAATTTGTTGAAAGACAGAAAATGCTACTCAATAATAAAAAACACACAAACATCTCACTCATATTAATATTAAATAAAATAATAATAATAGATAAATAATAGTAATAAAATATTTGATAATAATAAAAGTCCTGCTGTAGATGTGCCGTGCAGGAGCAGGGCTCCAGTGAAACATGTGCTGTTGAGTTGAAGAGAAGAGTGTGAGCAGAGTGACTGGGAGTGAGTACAAGTGAGTGAGGAGTGAGAGGCAGTCGTCGCGCCTCTCTTCCCAAAGCTTATTTATTCTGGCGGCATCCAGCGCTCTGATTAGACAGCCCCAGACACCTCTAATGCTCCTCCACAATGAACAAGCTGCTGCTGTTTCAATGGCCTTATCTGTTGTGCCGTGTTCAGTAAAGAATGCTGCAGTTGTCAGCGGGCCTCGAACACATCATCTGAGCAGCTAATGCCACATTGGGATTAGCTGCTTTCAATTGACATAGACCAACGCTAAAGCTGCAAACAGTTTACAGGACCTTCCGTTTTGTGTGGAACAAATAGAATCTAATTAAAGAGTTGAGAGAGTAGAGGAGGTGTAGGAAAGCAGGGAGACACAAACACGTTGAATATTACTCTCAACATGCAAATTCCTTTTTGTTAGCTTCCATGCCTTTTAATACCCAGAGAGAGTAAAATACCTTTTTCCACATTACGGTATTTGTCATGTTCAGTTGGAGCTGTCATAGCTAGAACAGTGTGCGCTAATGTGTGTAATCTGCTTTGCAACACATCAATTATGATGGATATTGCTCCGGCGCCATGCTTCTAGGGTTTTTATACAAGCCTAGAGGGGAATCAGTCTTTTCTTGTTAGGCAACCTGTTTAGTAAATAATGATCCACTTTGAGCCGGGCTGATGCCGTATAATGTGATCGGCGTTCACGCATGCACACAAACACACACACACACACACACACACATGCACCGCACACACACACATGCACATACACACATGCATGTGCTGGTGTGTGCGGTGCATATGTAAGGTGCAAAAAGGATCAAGCCAACTAGATCAAAAAACACTTTAGGTGCAGACTGAAATTCAATCATTCCTGTGCTGTGTAAAACCCACGTCACAGAGAAGCCTTAAACTCAATATCTGTGAATTAAGTATTTCCAGAGCGGTCTGAGCTAACAAAGAGACAGACGTAAATATTTAGATCTTACACTGTGTTAAGGTAAAGTCATTTTCTAACAAAGCTGCATTTAGAGAGCTTCTTCTTGTGCACTTATGATTGTTGTCCATTTTTGTCAAAAGTCTTTAAAACCTTTACAAGCTCCTCCCTTTTCTCATATTTACTTTTCACTCCCACAATTTGTGAATGCTACAAGAAACACAAGGACAGCTATTCAAAAACTTTAGCCATTAGCCTCACTAAACGCAACAACAAACTTTATGACTGTAATGTTTTAACCACATTTTGTCCCTGTGCAAGTTTAAATGGTAATAATGAATGGTTGTGTGGTTTAGGCCACTATTATCATTTTTATCATAAAATAAACATAAGTTTGTGGTTCTCTGCAGTGGTTCACTTAACTCAACAATTTTTTCTTTGATTTAAACCTTTAATCTCTTCCAAAACGTGTAAATGTTTTTTTATTTTGGCCAAGTCATAGGATGTGTGTCCACATTTTGAAACATCATGAACTATTTGGACTTGTCAACTAAAAGGGACAGAGACGTGTAAACTCAGGTCCATTGTGATTTCTGGTTCCTCTGTACCGTGTCTGGGGAGGACTCCAGCTTTGGGCCCTTTGGGAGCTGCATTGGATCACATGGAGATCCTCGACAGATTCTCCCTACACTCCACTTCACTCCACTTCACTCACTCAGTCAGTCAGTCAGGAGGCAGGTAACAGACAGCAGCAGAGAGGCCCTTCCTTCTCTGTGCAATGAACACGCTCTTAAAGTGTCAGCACAAAACCTTGAGCTGCACTGGGACCGGCTCTCACACTCCGCACTGTGCATGTGTTTGTGTTTTCTTGTTCCCAGCAATCATGTGGGTTCACACATCTCTGTCAAAGTGAAAAAGCTCTAAGGTTTTTGTGGCGTAATCCTAGATAGGGACAGACACGGCTGGATATTCTATTTACTATCGAAGCTGTTCCCCGATGTCCCATAAAGCCCCTCTGAACTAAGCTGGCCTGGGTTAAAGCTCCCCAGCGACGGCAGACTGAGCACCTGCCCACAGTGTGTGTGTCAGCTTGTTTATGTGAGCCCCTCCTCAACCCACTGTAATGGCTTTATTTATGAAGTGGCAGCACCACTAACAGGCAGGTGATAAAGGGGGAGATAGTGCATGGCATGCCTGGCCCTGCAGCCATGCTATCCTCATGGCTTTAAAAAATTGATACTATTTGACACTGTGTGCTCATCGTGTGAGAAGCAGGCGACAGAGGGGTGAGAGTAGGTAGTAAGTCCCATTTTTAAACAATCCAAGACGATGTTTTAGGTTGATATTAATATTTAAACTAAATGCACTTGGGTCTCTTTTGGATAATGTTTACACTGTTGATTGACATTACGTTTCTTTATCTAATCAAGAATGCAGCAAAACATCCAATCAATGTCTATTTAATTTCCATGCATCATGAGTTAGACCTCTGGAGAGAAAATTAAACTTGGCTCATTCAGCAATTTAGCTTGACAGAAAATATCAAACTAGAGGATATATAAATGTCAATGAAAAAGAACTATATTGAGAAATAAACACATCATAGTTTTACATTGGAAAGCCCCAAAAAGCGAGAATGAGGACATTTCCTGTGTATTCCCTGAGACATTGACCTGTTCACCCATGAGATCAGCAGGGTTTCTTGAGATGCACAATCCTGGTAAAACATCTTCACCATCGCCTTTAAACTCTCCTCCCTATCCTCTTCTTTCCTTCCTTTTCCTCTCTTGCACTTTCCAAACTCTCACTGTCTCGTGCTTGCTATAAAAGTTTGTGTGAGCACATTAACCTCAGCCTGTGCCTGAGCACACCTGTGAGCTGGGTAAACCCCTCATTAAAATTAACATATGACTTGCTATTAAATGTGCACTGACGCTGTTTTTCTTTCCATTGTGCCACTGTGAGCAAGCTGCTGACTGAAGCCCACAGTTCTCAGGGGCACCATTGCCTTGTTTACCTGAATATGATTTACTATTTCCTTTAGACACAATGACACTGAATTGATGGCGTCTGGCTGCGGCCAACGTTGCATGACGGCAAAAGCAGCAATAGGTTTGCAAGCTCGTTGAAAGCAAAGCTTAATGTAAACCAAATGCCTATGCAGGTGCCGCTACTAAGCACAATAGCTCTCTGCAGAATAGATTTGTAATTCAAAACTGCTGTCATCACAATCAGCCAGTGTGTGTATCAGAAAAGACAGACAATGTAAAGAGACAAGGTGAAAAAGACTCTCAGCACTCATTGGGACTAAATATAGTGTCTGGCTTTCATTGTCTGACCCCAATGTGCTTTTTCTCCTATCTTTATTTAAACTCTGTTCCCCTTCCATTGACAAAATTGTGCTTAAATTTACAGCTAAAACAACCACACAGATCTTTCAGCTGTGTCATCTCAGTAAACTGCTCATTTGTTAGCAGAGATGTTAAACTAGCTGTCAGTCCGAGGTCCCATCTTGTTTTGCCAGGTGGACTAGAGCCCTTTCCCGTCAACTCCGACTGTTTTGATCCAAAACAGCTGCTTCAAGACTTGCTCAGTTGGAGAAATCTGCCTGTACAAACAAACACCTCGGCTGATGCATCTGCCAGCCATTACAAAGCTCCAAGCTGCCTTGTATCAAAATAAGCCAGGCCCGGTTTCCAGGACAGCAAATAAACACAACAGGCCTCATGGTCCATTTTTCACTGTTAAAGCTGATATGGCTGAGGCCAGTTTACTAAAACCCACCTGCTGCATCTGCACATTTGTATCTTGATGATGTGGCCTGATCTGCCAACATATATTTTTTTTCAAGGTGATATATCAATATTTTAGTTACTGGCTCTTCTTCTTATACACTGATGTAGAAAGTGTAGAATGTTAGTCCAGTGTTGAGGCACCGGTTTGCACAATGCAACAAAGTATAGTGAAAAAAAAGACACAAAAATATGAGATTTATTCTGCAACATTTTTACGTAATATGGTTATGTTATTTATACTAATTAGGCTATCAAATGTTGGTCGAACTTTTGGTATTTTATAAAATGAGAAGAAAAACTCTTATCTTACATAACTAATGATTCCACAAACTTGTATTACAAACAAACCCAGCTTAATGCCTATAAACTTGACCAACTTGGGATTCTAACAACACCTGTAACCCGACTCCTTCAAATTGGAATAAACATTAACACGGAACTTTGAGACAGGATTTCAGAAAGTTAGGGTATTAGTAATGAAACTGTTGACTGTACTTGTAAATTTTCACTTAGTCTTGTTGGCAAACTTTCATGAGAAATGCCAACGCTGGAAACCGAGAAGTTAGCTGACACACCTTTATAATAAGCAATTACCTCATTTGAATTCATCCAATTCTAGTCATGTATTCATTTTCTTAAAACGGCTAAATCAAGGTTGGTGTGTAAGGTGCATATTCCTAACTCTCAGAGAAGAATGTAGTCATCCTGACTCCTACAAGGTACAAACATGTCACTGATAGCTGTATGTTGTCAGTCATTCCAATGCAAAACTGCCATACTGATGAAAAAAAAGTGCTGTGTTAAGCAACTTGGGGAGTGCCATAGCGGTTGAAGTTAACTTGTAGGTCTACTGTGCACTTCTCCCCAGAGTGTAAGATAGTTAAGAAGTACGGAAACACTTTTATGGTGATTGAGGGAAAGTGAAAGGCGCTACGGTTAGTTGCAAGAATCCAAAGCTTGAATATCCAGGGAGAGAAAACGAGAGGAGAGGGGACAGATTGGGAGGTAAAGAATGAGGAAACATTGGAGAAAAAGAGGCATAGCATTAGCGGTGGAACGTATGTGTGTGTATGAAAATCAATGTGGATGTGTTAGAAAGGGTGAAAGGGAGGTGGCTTGTTTTCTTTGGCACACCTGCCTGGAGAAGCAGCCCTGAACAGGAAGGTCTAAAAGTTAATTACATCAGCTGTCCGAGCCAAAATAAATGTCAGACTCTGATGGATGCTGGAACTCTTGCACTGGCCTCTCCGCAGCTACTTTACCTGCCTAATTTATACATTTAAGACAGTGAACTCAATACAAAGTCTTAAACAAAACACATCAAGAATGACTAAAACAATCATATGACCTGATGCTTTTTTTACACTTTAATGAGGTATATATATTTAAAAAGAAAACACTTTGCAAAAGGGAAGAAATACAAAAAAATACAATAACAAATTCTGAATAAATTCTCATTTAAAAAGACAGATACTTAGGGTTAACAATATTTAAAGCAATTCAAAGTAACACCAACACTCAAAATATGAAACCAATGACGTGGAACATAACTGTGCTTTAAAAGACAAAATAGGCCGATAGATCATGAACACATATTTTGCCAGAACCCGTCAGATTAAAATTTACATCACAACTAAAAAAATATTTATTGAAGGGTAACAATCCCATGTTTTTGGATTTGTGTAAGGAATAGATTATGTAGAGATAAGTCTATATTAAAAATGCATGAAGATGTCCAAAGTCTATTACTGTTAAAAAGAAGTTGAATCAGACTCTTGTGGCTAATCTGTTCAAATACCTCAGATAGAAAAAAAAACAGTGTGGAAAAAAGAAAATAAATATGCAGAACTCACAAATCACATATGTGTTTTTTTCCTCTAGCGATGTTCATTGCAGAAACTTGCTCCAGAGCACTGCTGCCGGTTTTCTTGCTTTTTAATCATTCTTAATTTCACACTGCACCTAAGGGTGGCCTTGGTCGCTAAGCTTGCACCAGTCGAGCCCTGTGGCCTCCCCTGGTTTCCTCTGAACGGCTGACCATACCGTCACAATGCTATTCACCCTTGCAGCTATGTGGACTTTTAAAACACGTTATCTCCCAGTGCACTATGATGATCCCTTTGCATTAGCATAAAGTAAGCCAGCACCTCTGGTCACTCTTTACAAGTCTTCACACAAGGACAGAAAAGTTGGACACTTGCAAGCAGTTATTGTAATGCACTCTAGGTCAGCAGGAAGAAAATACAGTGTACTGCATGAATAAAGCCCTTTGGCATTCTACTCAAGAGTGGATTTATGTGTTTCTATAGAAGACCTTTCAAGCTTTAACTATAACCACTGACTCAGAAATTCTTTCTATCTTCTATATAAGGCATGACGGATTTTGATTTCCTTTAATGGAAGAAGTCAAGTTTCTGATTCCTTACAAGCTCCAAAATTTTCTAGCCTCAACCAGCGATGATAAATAGAGAAAGAGTCACAAGCATGCTTTTAGACAGCAAGCTAAATCATGGCGTGTGGGTGTCAGTTTGAACAGTGTGAGTGTAATGTTGATAGAAAAAAATTAAATAAAGTCTCAGTACATGTATTTTGTTGTAACCTTTTTAACTTTTTGAGCCATATTGAATGTAAAAGAATGGTTATATAACAGAAGATACTAAGTCTCTCTTTTCCTTATACTGTAAGTGTCAGCTGTACCATTTCTCATCTATGTCTATAGCTTTTTGTTTTTCTTCCCCTTTTCTCTGCTCTTTCCACTGTTGTTGGAGGAAATGTGTGGGAGTTGCTCAGGAGACATCATCACGAGCCACTTCGCTTGAGTGCTGGCTTCAATCAGCTCTCAAATTAATATTAATCATCCCTCCATCCCCACAAAACAAGACATTCATCTGCTTGTGATAAATACTGGAATGAACAGAAGCAGCATTTTAATCTACTATTTACAAGAGAAAAAGTTGTCTGTACATTTCTTTTTTTCATAAAATACTGACCAAAGACATTATGATTATAAAGTAATTATTCAATAACATGGATGCCTCAGTCTCTTTACTTAGCAATAAACCTTATTTGTATCCTAAAACAAAACAGATTTTGGTACCCTATAAGATTTCATCCAATCAAAAGCTAGAAGATTATGACATTTGCAAGATTTTATGAAATTTTGAATGTGAGGTTTCATCTTCATTTGAGTCTTAAAAAAATCTTTAACATTAATTTCCTCCTTTTATGGAAACTGGTTTTGGGTGGTTTTGAACAGGTTTAAGTTGGATTTGAACAGGTTTTAGATGGATTTGAACGGGTTTAAGTTGGATTTGAACAGGTTTTAGATGGTTTTGAACAGATTTGATATTGCTTTGTAGCAGAAACTGGCTTAACCTAAGATTTAACAAATAAAATGATTCAAATCCTTCTAAAACCTGCTCAAATCCAACTAAAACCTATTGTCAAAAATATCACTTTCTAAATGTATTGGAGGGAAACATAAATTATTACAAAAGGCCTCATTTCAGTTTGATGTGTGATCTAGGGCATGTCTTCTATTTGAGGGCATGCAGATTAGCTTAATTTAGTCTGAAGTAACTGTATTGATGTAATGTAGATTTGGTTTGTTGTGTGTACAGTACATGATTTAATTTTCTTATATCATTTTGTATATAAGAAAAAAAAACGGTGGCATATTCTAATATTATTAATCATTCTAAAGACAGGATGCTCAGCACATAACAGAAAGCTTTTGCCAATCACATGCTTTTATACAATTTAATAACATTTTTCACTCATTTTTTACCGCTTAGTCCCATTAGGTGTTGCGGGTGACAGGAGCAGCTTTGGGCCTTAGGCGGAGTACACCCTGGACAATAGCCAGTTAGTCGCAGGGATGACATAATAATTAATATCTTTAATATTGGACGTTCCCAAAAAAGCAAAGTGAAACACGCATCAATATTTGCACCACACTAATGTAGTTGTAGATACCTGGGGATCGCATCGGCCAGGAATATCAGAGAAGTTTAAGGTGAGCTCTAAACGTTGGATTAATATATGTATCAGAATTTTCCATCCATCCATTCTACCGCTTATCCGGGGGCGGGTCGCGGGGGCAGCAGTCTAAGCAGAGACGCTCAGACTTGCCTCTCCCCAGACACTTCTTCCAGCTCTTCCGGGGCGTTCCCAGGCCAGCCGAGAGACATAGTCCCTCCAGTGTGTCCTAGGTCTTCCCCGGGGCCTCCTCCCGGTGGGACATACCCAGAACACCTCCCTAGGGAGGCGTCCAGAAGGCATCCGAAACAGATGCCCGAGCCACCTCAGCTGGCTCCTCTCGATGTGGTATAGCAAAGTCGTGTCCAAAAGTCAGCCAAAGAGACTGAATTACTTCTTTAATTCCTAACCACTGCTGAAGGTCAACATTCACCAGTATGTCTTCATTTCTCTCCCTGTCACATGTTGCCATATTTCTTCTTTAGCAACCACAAATTGCCTTCATATAAACAGTGAAAGCAACTGTCCATTAAAAATGCTCAAAAGTAATGCGTGAAATGTTTCGAGCTCCCATTAAGACCCAGTAAAGCTTGCAGCTTCAGGCAGCCAAGACAAAAATAAGATAGAATGAGAGATGGGGAAGAATATATGGCTCCTAAAATCAGAAGTGATCATGCAGTGGAATGTTTGTGTGTGAGAAAGAGAAAAAAGAAGATGGCTGAAGGTCAGGGAGACATTGAGGCAATCACACTAATGAAAACAAACGAGAGATACAGTGGGAGCGAGAGGAAGAAAACGGAGACAGGGACAGACTGGAGCGAGTGTGTATGAGGACGACAGAAAGGCTGCCTTGGCTCAGACTAATCAAACACAACACAGTGCTCTATACCGCTGCTGAGAATTTACAGATACACCAGGCAACTCTCTGGCAACGCACTGGCTGCCATGTACTGTTCTTTTATTTACATGCCCTCGCGACCTTTAGTGAGACACACACACAACTGTACACACACACATGGCAGTAGCAATATGTGAAGGTTATTCCTGCGAAGGGATGACAGTGTTTATTCAGGGCTAGCAGGCAAACTCTGTGACATTCAGCTTGAGGAAAATGATTAATGCTACAATATACATAGGCACGAGGAGGAAAAAATCAGCTTCTATGCAGAGAGAAAGGTCTATAGCCCCCTCTCCACTAAGATGAACCGAGTCCTAGCTCTGGGCTGGTGTTATAGCAGGATTGTTGTGGGTTGAACTTGTGAGCCTTCTAGTAGCTTTCCCACAAGCTGCAAAACCTCTTTACATATAGTTTTTACATGCTGTCAAAGTTGATGCCATTCTATGGTCTTTTTATGGTCCCTATACCTTTCAAAAGGATCATGGAGAGATTATCCAAAGGATCCTCTTGTTTGTGTCTGACTGAGGGCAAAAGGGACTTAGTGCAGGAGTCGTTCACCACTCCAGCTAATGTTTTAAAGTTGTATCAGCGGAAGATAAGAAAAGCCCTTTCTGAGTTTTCACATGTCAATTTGTAATTACATAACCTCTTTATTTTTTACTTTGTTTATCGTTGACTGTTTGTTTGTACCCTGCTGCCGCCATCTCAAACATTCAAACAAACAAACATATTCATTTAGCTGATGCTTTTATCCAAAGCGACTTACATTGTTCTAATGTAATTACCAGTGTTACAGCCACAATCTGGAGGCAAGGTGGGTTAAGTGTCTTGCCCAAGGACACAACGACAGTATGAACTGTGGGGAGAGTGGGAATCGAACCGCCTACCTTCCGGTTGAAAGACGACCGCTCTACCACTGAGCTACTGCCGCCCCATTATCTCACAGTGCATTATCCAGGTTTTGTTCACAGTACACGGTTTATTTTTTGTAGAACCCACCCGAGTCGATGACATAGGCCTGCAAAATGTAGAAAAAAACAGAAAAAAAAAATTAAGAAAATAAGCAACATTTCTACAAAAGAACATGTAACATCAAAACCGTTGTGTCTTACTTGGCAACAATCGGTTGAAATGACTGTGATTATGATGCTCCATGACCTAATTCTTTGGCACATTTTAGATCAAAACATTGAATTGGTTTGAGCATGTATTAACATAAAGAAACAAGGAATAGTGCGAAAAAGGGGGGTGCACATGACGTGTAAGTGAATAAAACCTCCATTACCAGAGCCAATGTAAAGGAAGTCGCTTTTTAATTAACATTGCGTCTAATTAAACAGTAGTCATAGATCAGAAGAATAAGATATAGCGGCGTGTGGACGGGTATGGCACACACACACACACACACACACACACACACACACACACACACACACACACACACACACACACACACACACACACACACACACACACACACACAATCTTCCTTCATAATCATGTTCCTATTCCACATTCAGACTAATCATCCAACCAATCAGAAAGCTTGTGGAGCCAACAGCTTCCCACCAATAACACGAGGGGGAGATCATTGACACATTAGTAGTGATCAATACACACCAGGCCCAGAGCTGCATGTAAACTTCCCCAGAGGAGAGCCACTGCCTCAGGCACTGCACGAGCACCAGGTGTGAAACACACGCCTTTAGGAAGAAAAGCAAAGAAAAAAGGTAAGGATAAGGAAAAGAAGCAAAGTTTGATCTAATCATTTTGGAGATAATGTTTTTTAGTTTAATGAAAACATTTTAAATTGTCTAAAAGTTTATCCCTAAAAATGAACTTATTCAATGTGTCATTACTGTACCTGTTAGTATTCAGTGCTGGTTTTGGCTATGTTCACATTAATACACTCTTGCATTTTCATTATGAAACTGCATTGCAATAAAAACAAGTTTAAACTTCTCATGATTCTGCTAATCAAGGATAATGTATTGTTTAGCTCTGGCACAGTGAGCCAGTGAACCTGTGTCAACAGCTTAGTTGAGCTACACTCATAGCTCAGTTTGTTGACTGGACTACTGTCTAAGTTTACACACACAGATGGGAATCACACTATGTAATCTACAGTGCTCCACTCAGGCTAATGAGGAATTCATGGATCCTGTATTAATGAGGTATTAAAAAACATCCAGCCTTTGTTAAAAAGAGAATAGCAGAGCTAATGTTAAAACTGACTTGTCTGTAGCTTTAGGCACTAATATACAATATTAAAATTCCAGTATTCTGAACTAAAAAGCACCAGAACATGACAAAATTAGAAAAAAGCCCAGACCTAACTCAGAAGCACATTAAATTTGTAAAGAAAAAATCTATTCAAATTTAGTGCAGAATTTGCAGCTGAGTTATTATAATCTAAATACAAAATAAAATATTATTTAATTACAACAATGAAATAGTATTTGGCCTTTTTATTGACTGGTGTTATAGGGTTGATGCGATCAGTGAGCCTCCTAACCAGTCCCTCCTTCAGTTCCAGTCTGTAAACCCTGCAATGATCCAGTGAGCCAGACATAAATGCAGCCAAACACACTGAGTCAGCAGCTCTCTCACTGCCTCACGCCCGAGCTGCTCTGCTCTGGCCTATTCCACTTCAGAGGAAGGCCTAGTTTATTTTTCATTGGAAGGGGATTTGGCTGCTATCAAGTGGTAGCAGCCCAGTATCAAAAGCGTGTGTGGCTTGTAAACAGGCAGCTGGCAGTTCTCCAAACTCCCCACAGCGCTGAGCCGAGCCGAGTGCACAGTGACACTGATCCCACCCCTATCACTCCCCAACAGCCTGCGCTAATAGACCCTTCAAACACTTTCACCTCTATCTATATTTTATTCCACACATGCCAGGGCTGTTGTGGGAACACATGTTTGCGTGCCTTTACTGTGTTGTTGTGGGATGTGTATGTGTGTGCGTTTCATGCCTTCTGTGTGTCTCTCCGGATGAGGCATCTTCTTTATTGCTTGTTGTTGACATGGATCCCTTTAGCCCTTAACAGGAGTCAGCGGGAGGGCTAAGCTGCTAACCAGCCACTTCGAGGCTCACACGCAAACTGTAAACACGCACATACACATCTCACACACTGCAGCGCTCAACGAGTCCAAAAACATTATTCAGCAGGTCAACAGCCTTCCTGCCGCTGCTGTAAGCCTGTGTATACAATATGTGTGTGTGTGTGTGTACTTGTGTGAGCGCTTCAGGCTAAGGCACTCAGAGTGAAATTATGTTCTCAGACTTGCTCCGTGTTGCCCTCTTTATCCTGACAGCCAAGGAAACAGCCACAAATAAATAAGCAGAGAGCTCTTCTCCACAGACGTGACCGCCATGGCAGACTAGCACTCTGGGAGACAGTGTGAAGAAAACAGAATGGTGCTTTATTGTAAGGGTAACAGGGGACCGCGACTTGATAAGCATGGTGTATTTGTTGCATTTGTGCCACTTAAAGTCAAGCGGCTTCTGTGGGAATAGATGCTGAGGGGGCGTGTGAGGACAAAACAAGCATGGAAATACAAGTTTGGCATGGGGATATTTATAGTTTATGGCCTTTTATCAACACCACTACTAACAATATTGATTTTTTACACATCTTTTTACAGGCTTTGAAGGCTACTCAGCCTACAAAGGCTTACTTGAGTTCCAAGTTAGGAGAAATAAACTACTTCCATGCAGGGATACTGATGTTTTTTTTTAAAGCAACACCACTTTTGAGGATATATAACCACTAATAAACTTTGTAAAACAAATGTAAAGAAATGCTGCTGGAAACTTCTATGGGACTTTGTCAACTTCATGTAAATGTATTGAAGTGCTGGGTTCATGCCAAGATATTGTCATAAGATGGTAGGGTGCCTTGCAACTCAAAGTTACATTGAACCTGTTGTAGCATCTGAAATTTGTGAATTATTCTCATATACACATATCATAAGGAAGTTGATGAAGGTCAGATTGGATTTACCTTGGATTATGAAAGCCTTGTACCAAGTGTAGAAATATGGGAGGCTTTGGGTTGAATGATTTATTCACTTTATATTATACCATTGTAACATCAGCAAATAAGTTCAAATCTGGTCTTGCTTTGTTATTGCTATAGTAAATTTGTTGTGACTTACTGACATGCTTAAACAACAAAAATGCCATTACATGAGGGTTGCAGGACTGTGTGTCACTTAAACAAACGTCCAATCAATCATCTGAAAACAAAAAGGGACCTTATTTTCAAATGGTACAGTAGTAAAAAATAGGAATATTTTTAGGTCTCATAAATTTGCTTCCCAAGTCACTTCTAACCCAAATCTGTCCTTGTTTTATAGGCTACTACTTTAAAACCAAACCTTCAGTTCAGCCAGAAGTTTTCAACCTCTTTATGTCTCCAAACAGTGATAACCTCATGTGATGGCTGACCTTACAAATAAGGACTTCTGTGAAGGCACAAACCAAATTATACAGTTTGGTAATGAGCAGCCATTTTGTTTTTTTCGCCAGAGGGAATATAATCGATTTTTTGTGTTGACAGCAGGTTTATTTAAATGTCCACTGTGGTATAAAAAAGAAAAAGAGTGAGTGTTCAAATGTGGCTGATGATAATGAAAAGAAAAGCACTCCCCAGCTGGCCTATAAAAGACTTGCAGAGAGACATCTTTGAAGGTTCTCCTTCAAAGCCCCGGCTTGCCTCCACAGCTGCATCAGGGGATTTCTGTTATTAATTGAAGTTAATTTTCTGGGATATCAGTTTGCTGGGCACGTGGGAAAGATTGATAGCCCCCACGCGTCTCCTGAGTGTTGGGATGTGGAGGGGGGTTGGAGAGGGGTGAGAGGACAGAGAAATGACACTGTTCCTTCAGCATCCCAGAACCCTTTCACTTTTATCATCCCCAAATCAAATTACAAACATCGAAGGCCAACCTTGGCTGGAGGAGATTTCCATAAGATTAATTAGGCTGGCTAGCCAAAGATGGAGTGGGCAGGGAAAATATGAAATAATAAATATAGGAAGGGGCAGCAGTGGTGGTTTGTGTGGGGGGTGGGGGTAAATTATGTGTATGTGTAGAATTTGTGTGGAATGGGCAAGTCAATTGGACAATGGGTAATTAGTGCAAGCAGCAGAATCTCAAAGGCACGAGGAGGACAGCGGCATGGGGGTCTCGGTTTGGCCCCGTGATGTGGAGGGCCGTGCATCGGGGCCCACATTTAATTAGCGCCACTTTGATACCCACAGGAGTGCCAGGGGCCCCGGGGCAACCTAAACAGTGACTGACAACCCCGCACCTCCGGACTCTCCCTGCTCTCCAATTATAGATGCACCAAGCTGAGAGGGCCCCGTGTAAACCCTCAGCCACTACTGTATGTGTGCATGCAGATATGTACACACCTTTGTACTGGATGTGCACAAAACGGCCAAACAAGGCAGCCAACCAGGCAGCCAGCTACAGCCGCTTCCTATTTGTGTGCTACAAATTGGCATTTGGATTAAATGGAGCTTGAGATGCCCCGAAGGCATAAAGAGAAGACAATCTCTCACCTGGCCTGATCTGCTACCAGAGCAGACGTTTAAAATAAGGATTAATTTTGAGCAGGAGGACATGGGGAAAGAAGGAGAAAGGAAAAAAATGCACTACAGCTGTTTTCTTAGCAGCCAGATCTCTTAAACCAAACATGTGTTTTCTCTGTGTCTTTGATTGAAATTTGTATAACTAGGAGATCAATAATGCAAATTAAAAAAAATATTAAAGATCATGCACAAAGCTTTCTTAAGACATTTTGTTATAGAAAAAGGCAGCAAAATAATATACCCAAAGATACCAAAGGTATTACATTTATAATGGTAACCACATCTTTCTTCTAACTATACCCAAAAAATGTTCCCAATGCTTAAACCTAACATCTTCAGCATTCAAACGTGACACTGATGGTGTCAATTCAGTGTGTTATCTAAAGGGAAAATCCAGGCTTCCAAGTTCGAGCTACTACAGCTAAGGTCTGCCAAAAGATGCCTCAAATCACCAGCAGAGAAAATGTCATATTTCATATTTAAGCTTTGGAAATCCTAATATGTTATTAGTACATTGTCAGTATATTATTATGATACACAACATATTGATACTGACATCATTTTAAACATTTTTTTTTTCTTTTTTTCTACCAAGCCAAGACAGATTACCAAACAGCGTTCTGGTACACAATGTGCAATATTAATGAGGAGAAGCGAGTCTGAATAAGTGACTAGAAAACAGGTTGCACTAGTCTATTTTTAATGTGCAGGGATATGCCTGACACCACAACATTTTACAATGCTTGAGTTATGAACAAACAATTCCTGGATTCATGAATTATGCAAGTGCATAGCTTACAGCCAGCCCAAAACACATATTTAGTAAACAAACTGCTTACTCTTTAACTAACAAGATGCCTGTGTAAATAATAGATATTCAAATCTGTTCTCCTGACACAAAACAACAAAGTTGCAGTGTAATTTTTTGTATTATTTAGCACATTCCCCTCTGCTCCCTCTCACAGCATCCCATGCTGCCTGATCTCATACAAACATGTAAATGAAAACAGCAACATAACACTCTGTTCTCTTGTTAAAACATTTCTTTTTCACGCTTACAACCCCTGCCTGTCATAAAAGAATTAGCAGAATTTTAAATATTAATCCACATGACACATAGCTCTCACAAAGAAGAAGAAGACTTCTACAGTGACAAAGCTTTAGATTTTTAATCAAAAGAAATCCATAGGTTAAATATTGTATGTAAAAGATGGCAGTGCTAACAATATGGCAGCTAATCACATGCCTTTGTTTCTGCTGTCAAAGGTAATCCTCCACCAGTCTTTTAAGTAGCACTGTGGTGTGTTCGGTTTAGATGAATAGTGACTTCTCTAGAACAGACTGGTGGCAGTGCACCAAACAAGCTGCTGTGTGTTTACTCAGGAAGCAGAAGGTTGTGTTATTTCTTCAACAAAGCCTGTTTGATTGGAGATTGCTGTTGGTCGATAGACGAAATCAAACAAACAGAGAGTGGTAAATGGGTGGATAATCAGTGACAGAAATGTGAAATCCACTAAAAGAGATTGATCAGCCTCACACAACAGGGCAAGGGCCACTTTATCTAACTGTACAAAAAGGAAAGGGCCAAGATACAGTGGTATATACACAGATGGTAAAAATAAAAAAATGTGATTCAATCAGTAGGACTAAACATATGGTCACCACTAAGGTAGAGTGTTTTTCCAAACCACTGACACATTGACTATCACTATTTCAGGTGAACATCTCAGCTCAGTGGGTAGAGTGGTCGTCTTTCAACCGGAAGGTAGGCGGTTCGATTCCCGCTCTCCCCACAGTTCATACTGTCGTTGTGTCCTTGGGCAAGACACTTAACCCACCTTGTTCCAGTGACTGTAACACTGGTAATTACATTAGAACAATGTAAGTCCCTTTGGATAAAAGCGTCAGCTAAATGAATAAATGTAAATGTAAAATTAAGATTAGTAGAAACATTAAAATGGCAACTTTTAATGACTTCTACAAGCTGCTGAAGCCTGTTCTTGTTTTTCTACAGTCTTTGTTAAATGTCATATTTGGTGTACACTACAATGAGGAGAATAGAGGTTTGTAGTCCATGTACATCCTGTTCTGTAGATAGTAAATACAGTGGAGACATGGTACAAGGCGAATGTCATGGCCACCCCCGTCTGCTGCTACCACATGAGCTCATTTGTCACAGTTCAGGCCCCGGAGGTAGTGGACCCTCTTGACCTAGACTCTCTTTTACCCGTTAGCCTCGAGTGCCGGGGGTATCCCTTCTGTAAGCACACAACATCTCCGCCTCGTCTAGCCTTCAAGCTCACATGATTCTAGGCCTCCTCGGCACACACAGCCTGGGGAGCCCAAAGCACAGCCAGATGGGGCCTCTTGTTTCTACAACAGCCACCAGGCCTTCAGTGTAAAGCCCATGGCCCCTCTGCCCGCCTTATACATATTGATATAGAAAAACTTGGCGTGACACCTAGAAGTTGACTCAATTCGTGTAGACCCCCGACAGCTGTCAGACATTACAGCCAATCAGTTTGGCTATAAGCAGCCACTGGGCAACAAGCCCAGACTGTTGAGCACCAATGGCCTTTATTGGAAATGACAAATTAGGCCCTCTCTAAAACTCAGCTTTTTGCCCTGTGATGCAATTTGTCACCGCTTCATCTCCATTTTTTGGTGTTCACTGATACTATATCAATTTCACAATATCTAAATGTATGCCTTGCTTCTATGCCTTTCGCCAACAATTATGTGACATATATATCTAAATATTGACAGTTTTTGAGTAAATGGTTATCATATAAATGCCCAAAGTTTTTTTTTTCAAGTTAAATATTTTAGCAGTGATTTGAATGCACTACAAAGTTCTCAGCTACACCTTCAAAACCTTTCAACCATATTACTGAACACCATAAAGGCATCATAAATTTTACATTTAGACAGGTATTATTGGCTAGAGAGCGCTATTTGGATTGGGCACATGCGGAACTTCTTATGTTGAAGCCATCAAGCCATTGTTGGACACCACGCCTCATCCGTGCCACAGCTGCAAACCATTATCATTTGTTACAGATTCTGTATATCAACAAGGAAAACATTACCTAAAGGCTTCCATATGCTGAAAGAAATGCCATTCTGTGTGTTGGACACTAAATGGTTCAGAGTCATTTAACATGATCCGTTTGGACAAAGAATCTCGCTGCCTTCCAGCAAAATTTCCAACAAAAGGCACAAAAACATGTGGCGTTGATGCGTGTGAGTGCAATAACATTTACTCTGCAAATGGCTTCCACATTTGCCTGTTTTATATCAGGTAAGATGCCCTAATAATAACTCAGTGAATTGTACTTTGTGTTGCTGTAAATGGCATGCTCTACAACTTAGTCAAAAAGAGTGCTTCATTTCAGTTTCTATTATGTCACATTTAGAAACTAACACAAGTGTATCAAAACTTTTGTGACATACACAGAAATTCCTTAAAAGGATGTCATGACATTCATGTTCACTCAACTAACAGACTACATGTGTTTGTTTGTTGGCAATGCTTAGAGTCTCGTGCCTGTCATGTCCTGGCTGCTAGTGTTGGCTCAGGCCCAGAACCACCAATTAAGGCAAAATGCCAACAACATGTGCCGCTCCGGCTGCTGTGTCATCCTGCGCGCCACACGTAACAGGGAAGTCAGGCCTTTGCTGTGCTACATTAAAGCTTTAATGGCTTTCAGTTTGTCATTTAACTGTTGTAAACACCACGGCGGTGAACAGCGAGCAGCCCATGGCAATCTGTTGGTAAATTAATGAGGTGGGGGGCATTCCCGCCCAGCGCTGGCATCTCGCCAGGAGGAGACTGGGAGAGCAACAGGCTGCTGGAAAACTGAAGAGATCAAAGGTAGAATGTAGGAGAAGGTCAACGTTTAGAAAGAAGGAGAAAAAAAGTCAGAATATAAAGTAATATATGACTTTCTAAATATAAAACCAAAATTGTGCATAGCCCACTGCTGTTGAGGAGTAGGAAAGAACTTGATTGATTAGCATGATTAACAATTAACCTAAGGATCATAGCTTTGTGTCATATAAAAATATCTGCCAAAATGATAAATTGCAAAGTTGCATAAGTACCATATTAGATTAGACAAAACAAAGAAATTGATCAATGGTATTGCATGTATTTTACATTTAATAAGTAAGACTTACAGATACTGAGATTATAGAAAACAAACAAATAGTCAACAATTTAAAACAGAAAGAATGTAATGGACTGTATCCAGTTATGGTTAGACAAACAAAGTTGTTTGACCAAAATATATCATTACCAAATAAAAAGCCCTTCGAACCTTACATGAATTTACAAGGATTGCTTTATAGTGTGTCACAAAACACTATAATGTTACAGTTTAGTTCAGTCGTCACCTTATTAATTGGGTTCACGTAAGGGGCAAAGGAAGTGTCAGAGGTTCTGGCCTTTTGGCCATATGATTGTGTTTTTTGACCAAACCCCCAACCCAAAACCTCCTGTGGATTTAATTATACTGTACTGATGATTTACAACAGATAACACTATACCTACTTAAAGGTACGTATACAGTGGGGATCGAAAGTTTGGGCACCCCAGGTAAATTTTTTATTAATGTGCATAAAGACACCAAGAAAAGATGGAAAAATCTCCAAAAGGCATCAAATGACAGATTAGACATCCTTATAATAAGTCAAAAAAAGTTAGATTTTATTTACATCATTTACACTTTCAAAATAACAGAAAACAAAAAAAATGGTGTCTGCAAAAGTTTGGGCACCCTGCAGAGTTAGTACCTTGTACTGTCCCCTTTGGCAAGTATCACAGCTTGTAAACGCTTTTTGTAACTAGCCAAGAGTCTTTCAATTCTTGTTTGAAGTATCTTTGCCCATTCTTCCTTACAAAAGTCTTCCAGTTCTTTGAGATTTCTGGGCTGTCTGTCACACACTGCTCTTTTAAGGTCTATCCATAGATTTTCAATTATGTTGAGGTCAGGAGATTGTGAAGGCCATGGCAAAACCTTTAGTTTATGCCTCTTGATGTAATCAACTGTGGATTTTGAGGTGTGTTTAGGATCATTATCCATTTGTAGAAGCCATCCTCTCTTTAACTTCAGCTTTTTCACAGATGGCATCAAGTTAGCATCCAAAATTTACTGAAATTTTATTGAATCCATTTTTCTTTCTACTCGTGAAATGTTCCCTGTGCCACTGGCTGCAATACAACCCCAAAACATGATCAATCCACCCCCATACTTAACAGTTGGACAGAGGTTCTTTTCATTAAATTCTGTGCCCTTTCTTCTCCAAACATACCTTTGCTCATTCCGGCCAAAAAGTTCTATTTTAACCTCATCGATCCACAGAACTTGTTTCCAAAATGCATCAGGCTTGTCTATATGTTCATTTGCAAACTCTGATTTTTGTGTTGAGGACGTAGAAGAGGTTTTCTTCTGATGACTCTTCCATGAAGTCCATATTTGTAAGTAAGTATCTCTTTATAGTGGAATAGTGTACCACAACTCCAGTGTCTGCCAGATCTTTCTGGAGGGATCGTGCAGTCAAACGTCGGTTTTGACTTACTTTTCTCACAATCCTGCGAGCCATTCTGTCTGATATTTTTCTTGGTCTTCCAGATCTTGCTTTAACTTCCACTGTTCCTGATGACTGCCATTTCTTAATTACATTCCGAACAGAGGATATTGTCATCTGAAAACGCTTTGCTATCTTTTTATAGCCTTCTCCTGCTTTGTGAGCGTCAACTATTTTCAGTTTCAGTTTTCTAGACAACTGTTAAGAAGAACCCATGGTGCTGATTGTTGGGGCAAGGTCAGATGAGTTTGGGCATTTAAAACCTTTGAGATTGACATCACCTGGTCTATCCAGACAATGATTGAGAACAATCCATGACACTGTCAGGTCCTAGCTTGCCAAAGGGGGCAGTACAAGGTATTAACTCTGCAGGGTGCCCAAACTTTTGCAGACACCATTTTTTTGTTTTCTGTTATTTTGAAAGTGTAAATGATGTAAATAAAATCTAACTGTTTTTTACTTATTATAAGGATGTCTAATCTGTCATTTGATGCCTTTTGGAGATTTTTCCATCTTTTCTTGGCGTCTTTATGCACATTAATAAAATATTTTGCCTGGGGTGCCCAAACTTTCGATCCCCACTGTATACTGTTGTGTTGGAGAGATGTCTTGGGAGAGTCCATTTGCAATTGCATTAAACCCTTTAAAGACAGTTTTCTGAGTGGTTCTAGATATTTAAGAAAAATAATCTACAATACATGCCATTATATACTGAATACTATGTGTGTAAGCAACCCATGCCCTGCTCCACCCTTTTCCTACACTTCAAAGTAACTTTATTATAAGAGTGATTAGAGTCCACTTAACCTTTAATGATGCCATACGAGCAGCTGAGGAAAGAGTCTCTGTTTTATGTGATAGTTTCAATATGAAGAGCACTTTAAAGCCTTCCATACTGTTGGTCTGTTGAGACGCTCCACCCTCTCTGATGATACACAGCTGCTTCTCCTTCCTTCCTTCTCCTTCACCCTTTCTTTCTCTCTAACCTCTTGCTATCTCTTCTTTCTTCTTTCTCCAGCCCCTCCTCCCCCCACTTTCTTTTGCCATGAAAAAATAGGCCAAGGTAACTTGCTGGCACCTCCCCCCTCCCCAAGGGGTTTGTGTGATATTTAACTACGGCTACAGTGGCATTTACTAATTTTATATGTGCAGAATTTATGTCAGATTCTTATTCAGCGAGAACAGGGGAAAGGAGCAAAGGTGGCTGGCTCTGTGTCCACTGTGTATACACTGGTATTATGTGAACTATTCACAACACGTCCACTGACACGAGCGTTGCTATTTTGTCTATAACTCAGCTGCTTCCCAACCCAGGTGCCACAATTAAAGCCTAACCTTAGCATTTGGAGGGAGACACATGAAGAGCCAATTTGTTGTCCACCATGCACTACAAGTTCAGTACAGAGTGGCCAATAAAGGCACTCAGCTCACAGCCACAAGGGCCACAGCCTGTTGACAGGGCCATGAGGTCAATCAGATATGGCCAATACAAAAGCTCAGGGACAAGGCAAAGATGTGCAGGACAATGCTAAAACAGGCAGTGCACTGACTTGGCTGTGTAGTCCTATTGATTGTTGGAAATATAACTATAAAACTGTGTTTTTAGGAAACAAAATTTGAAAATAGAACTACTTGCATTTGCTATATAATTAATAACTGGTAACACTCTTTACAGTGTGAAGAGAAAAAAGGGAAGAATGACAAATAGATATAAGCTGGATTTGAACAGGTCACTTGCTTAAGCATCATTTTGTACAACAGACAGACTTTCTAAAACACTGATTCATTTTAGTGGTTATAAGTCCACTTGGCAAATAACTCACATTTATATTGATTCAAAATGTGGCTGAACAAAATGGTTTATGAAAGTTACACACTTGGCTACTGGAATACTCTGCCACATCTTCAAAGCAAGAGCCCAGTAAATGGTAAATGTCATGCATTTATATAGCGCTTTTTTTCACCCTTCCCGGGCACCCAAAGCGCTTTACATCGTGCTTCCACTCACCCCATTCACACACATTCACACTGTTCATTCAACACACCTCTACAGTCACACACATTCATACACCAGTGCTACGGACACTGGAGGCAAGATGGGTTAAGTGTCTTGCCCAAGGACACAACGACAGTATGAACAGGGCAGAGAGGGAATCGAACCGCCAACCTTCCAGTTATAGGACGACTGCTCTACCACTGAGCTACTCCGTCCCAGTAGGTCTAAACTCTGAGTTACACTTTATTTACAGTTCCTCAAAGTTAATACCTGCCTTTCACATCAATAAAAAAGTCCAAACCATCATATTAGTGGGAAATGAATCACAACTGGGACTAAGCGTTGCCACTGCTGATTCAACAAAATGAAATGATGTAAGACAGCACACTTAGGGCAGTACACAAAGTCAGTGTTGGCATACCATGACTACAGCCAATACTCTATTTAAAGTAAAATACTGCAGATTAACAAAAAGAAATACAAAGGCTTCTAATTGTTTTATACAATACAGTCTATGGAAAAAGTGAAGACAAAACCACCACAGAAGACTGGAAACTGAAAGTGTCATTGTGACATCAATTTGAACCTTTGATAGCTGCATATTTTGACTTCCACACTAACCTCAAAGACAGCCAACTCTGACAAGAATAAATCACAGTTTTGCACAAAATTGGAGTGCAGTAGAGGAGAGTGAAAGACAGGTAGTGATAGGGACTTGAAGAAAAAGCAAAATAGAGTTGAACGACAGGAAAGAAATGATAAAAGAAACTGCCTGAAAAGTGAGTTCAGGAGATTGACCTGTGGGGCTTAAAATCAAATTGCAACGGTATTGTATTCCCTCCCATTTCCAGTATGGCTAGTAAGCTTCTTATTGATGGAGGAGAGATGAGACCACCCATACCTGGGGCTCATCCCGCTGTCACAGCGCAGGCTGGGTGCCAGGAGGAGGGAGGAATCACACATCACATAAGGGGGGTCTTTTCTATTTTGCAGCCAAAGCCAAATCCCTGGAGTGGAATCCCGCCTCGTCCCCCAACTCAATAAAATAATTAGCTTTTGCTTGGCCCGGCCGTTAATCAAGCTGCTCTAACATATGCAAAGGCGAAGAGAGGAACAGAAAAAGACATATTCAGTTTTTTATCCGTCTTTTTTCTTGGTAAGCCGTGGCACTTTTATCTGTAAAATTCGCTGATGCGAGTTCTTTTTTCCTTAGATTTCTATAAAACATACGGGACAGCCAGATTGTATTTTAATTTTGTGTTTAGTCTACAGGAAGCCAGATTATTGCTTCACAGACTGAGGGGGGCAGAGAGGTAAATGAGAGAATCAGCATAAACGGGTTCGTTCATAATAAATCTGTTAGGTGCCGGAGAGGGAGCGATGTCATGTGAAGATATTGTTTAAATAAACTTTGCTCTCCAAGATTCCTCAGTGTGTAATTGTTAGTTGTAAATTCAACATGTGCTTGACTGTGGTGTTGCAGTCTAAACTATTACCACAAACCTCAAACAAATATGAAACTATGAACACATTAAACTCCCAAGAAGACATTTTCTAGTAGCATATTTACACAGAATCTAAACACTGTGTGGTTTTAATTTCTTTAAAAAAACACCAGCTTTATAATGAGTTTATCTAAAACAGGACTTTATGCAAATGGACCAGTCGTGATGCAGAGGTGATAGAAGGCTGTCTGACAACAAGTGAGTCTCTTCATGCATCTCATCTGTGGCGGCCTCTGCAATGGCACTAAAATATGGAGCGCTAATTTAAGGCCTGACACATGGCAGTGTCTAATTTTCCTATTTCTACATGCTACAATGTGTAGGTTGCAGATATGTGTTATACACTTACCTCTTCAGGGGATTAATCAGTGTGTTCGCACTTAATGTATATCAAGAGCAATTGGACTTTGACACCTTGTGCAAATATAGCAAATGAATCCATGTTTTAATTACAT
The DNA here is from genome assembly GCA_024416835.2 of Perccottus glenii. NCBI lineage: Eukaryota > Metazoa > Chordata > Actinopteri > Gobiiformes > Odontobutidae > Perccottus > Perccottus glenii. The sequence goes on along the minus strand of CM044547.2, from coordinate 20,005,181 downwards.
GCAAAGAAATATAAAAATATATAATATAATATACTGAGACAATCTCTAGACAGTATAAAAAGTGGCCTGTAAGTTTAGTTTGACAACAAAGATTAGGAGGTCTACGTCCCAGGGACTCTATGTAAACACTTTTTACTGTAGATTTTTGCACTGCTTCATAACAATGTTATACCGATAACAGTCCAATCTGCAATTTAACATTTGGAAAACAATTGTCAAAAAGTACTTTGTTTTCATCAGAAAATTCTGAATACCTCAAACTCATTATCCCCAAATGTGCACAGTGTATCTGACTCAGCAGGTATCTGACTTCTGCAGCTTAATTAGACTATTGCATGATTATATAGTTTAAGAGTACTGTGTGTAAAAAATGCATGGAGAAAAAGCACTGGGAAGTTTGCACTGTCTTGATTCCTGGTGGTCAAAGCCCCACACGGTCAAAACACAAAGTTAGTGCACAAGATACTCTTGAAAAACAATATTTTAGACACATGCTGAGAGAAGAAAACATGTCAATGCACACATACTCAGAGGATGAGAGCAGTCATGAGAGCTCTTATCCTTGAGAAAGAATCTATGAAAGCACACATGGATTTTCTTCTTTTGGCAGCAAGCAGCTAACAGTGAAATGCTAAATCACAACAATGTCTATACAGTCCATCAAAACAGACAGATCCATCCTCACTATTTTCTTTCCATCTTTCGGGGGCCGTGCGTCCAACGCTCACATCTCTTATGCATGATCCCATCTGTCCAGCATTGTGCAGGAATCCAGCATCAACCAACAACCTGTTCAATAAAATATTGAGGCATGGCGTTCAAAGCCATGCTAAACGCACCTGACACGAGCGAGAGGGAGTAGGGAGAGGCGCAGAATGTGTAGCTTTTGTCAGAAGAGGAGTAGAGAAACTGTTGGGAGGACTACTGTAACTCTGAGGGACCGGACTGTGGCCCGGGAGCAATGATGGTTTACTGGTGATTTACACACATCTTCAGAGCATGTGTTTGGGGGTTTGTTGACTTTTCATGTGATTTAAAGCAGCAGCTAAATTCTTTCCTGATTACTTTTGCAATCAATAATCACACTGCTATTAGGGCTGTTTACTTAAAGGACATCTGATACTGTAGACTGCACTATAAACAATAAAGTTGTGTGGCAGTCTTTTCAATTGCTAACTCTTACATTTTGTCTTACTATTTACGTTTTTTAAAAACATGTTTTCTGGGACACTGGTTTACTTTAGAGATTCCTTTGAATGCACTTGGTTCTGTGCAGCCCCAAAAGCACTATGTGTGTTACAAAAAACAAACGTGGCAGTATAGATTTACATTTACATTTATTCATTTAGCTGACGCTTTTATCCAAAGCGACTTACATTGTTCTAATGTAATTACCAGTGTTACAGCCACTGGAGGCATGGTGGGTTAAGTGTCTTGCCCAAGGACACAACGACAGTATGAACTGTGGGGAGAGCGGGAATCGAACCCCCTACCTTCCGGTTGAAGGACAACCGCTCTACCCACTGAGCTAGTCCCAAAGTATGTTACAAAGTAACATACACATCTGATATGTTATTGATTTTCCAGTATGTTGAGGTGCCCCATTTTTGCTTGGGTTTTCTCGCTCCAGTTTAGTTCAGTTCAGTTTATTTGCCATTTGTGGTATAAAAACCACATTGGAAAACATTTACAAGTAGTTAAAACCTCATCCAGCACATCTCTGTCACGTCTGTTCAGTAAAGACGTGACAACTTCACAAGCCCCATGTCTGGAACTGCTCCTTTTAGGATGAGGTAAGACGTAAGAAAACATGAATATCCTACAACAAAAACCAAGCATCAATGGAGGTAAGGGATGCTGATCTTGGGACAGTGTCAAATTGACCTGGTGGTGCCGATCAAGTTGTGTAATACTGAAAACTGCGTCTGACATTGCTAACCTTAGAGGCTAAAGTTTTATTTGACAATATTCCAGGTGATATGAAAGATTAGATGAGGAAGACTATGTTCCTTTTCCTCATTGCTCCACACCAACACATTTCTGTTTCAACGTTTAATGTGACTTTGTTTAATACATCTTCTTGTTATCATCGTCATATTATTGTTATAAACATCATCTTGCTCTTTTCAATTCTTTGCTATGTGAAGCTATGTCAATTCCCAATTGTGGAATAAATAAATGATACCTCATCTTATCGTATAAAATAAACACTTTCTACATTGTATTGCTTTACGGTGCCCGCCTACATTTGATTTGTGTGTGTCTATGTGTGTCAGAGGGAACAAGAGACAAGCAGCAGGAAAGATTGAGCACAGTGGACTGTGTGGCCAATGATGTCTGCAGATCATCATGTATCATAATTACCCACAGCAGAAATTAGAGTGGGGATGTTGAAATTTCCATCATGTCTGTTTTCTTTGGGCCTCGCGCACCTAATCACCTCCAACGGAATGCGGCTGTCAATCATCTCACGACTCCTGTCCTCAATCCATAATTCTGGGGGTCCCTCGAGTGCCGCTGCTTGCTGGACTGAGCTGTCTCTCACTCACATGTATCAAGACTCTGCTGTATGCACACAGTCCACTTACACACATGCACACATTCAGAACAAGCCGGCAAATGAACCAAATAAATAAATAAATAGGAAAATAAATAAAATAAAAGCTGGTGTTCTCATAAATTTTAGATGATAGGCTTATATTGATTGGGGTGTGTTTGAAACTAAACAAGTTATATCCATGGCCCAGAGCAGTGAACATGCGCTCTGTAATAATTATTTATGATATATTTGGAGAAGGGGCCAGTGATGTTTTGGCATAATAAGCTGGAGCAGACTGCAGACTGTAATTACCTGTGTTATGCCTCAGTACTCACCACACCAAGGCCAGTGAGAACACTTCAGGAGAATAACTTCTGTTTGGTTTGAAGCCAACCAATATATTATAAGTTGTCTTACAGTAAATCATTTCTACTCCAAATCAAACTAATCTTCATAAAGTAGATACAAACACGCTTACAAATGACTTCTTTGATTTCTTGATCAGTTCATAGAAAATTACATTCATAAGCAGACACTCTCCACACATAAAGGTCCATTATATTGTGAATATAAATGTGTATAACATGAGCATGAGGGAGAATGACATCCGGATCATCTAGACGCAGGCCTCCTAATGTCTCAGAACAACCGTAATATAATCATAAAATCTGATTCCAGTCTGTTCGATGTGTTATGTGCAGATAAACCCAGAGGAAGCCAAGACGAGGAGCTGCATGTGACAGATGACGCACTTCACATTTAACCAGCTTACACTTCAGTGTGTCCGTACATACAAACAGGACCTAAGTAGTTTGAAATCAATGGCCTCCAAGGGGAAAGAGCACTGTCTGGTCGGCGAGAGCTTAGACACTGCTAATCCATGTTTAATATCAAAGCGCTGAGGAGCACAAAGAAGGCAAGGGAGGGGTAAAAAACACAGCACACGAACATTTCCAATTTGGAACAAATAAAAAATTGAACAGTGATATAACACTAATCAGGAGCGATTGTTTACAGAGGAGTGATCCCTGACTCAAAGTGTGATGATGCTTTCCCATAGGGCCATGTAGTGCGTCTGTGAATGTTTGTGAGCCTGTGAAAGGATGTTTGTTCACATTGTATTGGGAACTTTTTCTCCATTTGATGACCACCCACTTCCATATCAACACAGCCAACACACATTTTACATTTACTTATAGTAATAGTATGTGTAAAACATGAATTGATGCAGTTTTTCCTGCTTCTGGCTGAAGCTTGTCGTTGTGTTTTTTGTAAAATTGTGTGTAGCATATAATTAAAATTCTCAGTCAAAACCATTTTTAGCAGTGTCACCTGCATCATGGTGGAAGTGCCATTACATGTTCATGAAATCTACGTAAATGTCTTAAAAATGTATTTTGTCTGTAATGTTATGTCTTTTTTTAATGAACTCATCCTCTAACTTTGATCTTAATTCACAGGTAACTGACTTTGCTCTTACTTTGCTCAATGTACCACCCAATTGAAAACCACAGAGCCATCAGCAGGAGTACCTCAAGTGTGGTATCATGTCATTGGTGCAGACGCAGCCAACAACACTAATCCCCAATGCCTGTTTAAACTGAATCTGATTACTCACTACCTATGTCATTTTAGAGGCAATTTCCTGGATTTATCTGCATTTATAAAAACTAATCGCATTCTGCAACTTTCCAATGACTGCTTTAGACATCTTATTCAACAGACAATGCTTTCCACATGTGCCTGGACTTATTTGGCTCCACTGAGGGTAATCATCTCAAACATTTGAAAAAGTAATCACTCCAGGACTCATGGCAGGAGTGCTTTTTTCATTTTTAGCTGTAAATAAAGTTTCGATATTTGATTTGTTGCACACATAACTTTTAGCTTATTATAGGCAGTTTTGGAACTCTTTAAAGTGTATCTTGAACATGACACACATACACCATTTCAAGTGCCCACATATATTTTACCATGTGGTTGCGCTAGGCCACACACACATACTGTACACACACAAACTCACCAGAGAGATGGGGGTGGATCATACGGAGGTCAGTAGAGTATAACACCACAGATCAAAGGCATCTCTGACTTCACAGGGGGGAGTATGTGCGACGGGAGGCAAAGTTTGCAAGCTTGGTGTATGTTATTGTGTGTGTGTGTGTGAGAAGGAGAAAGAGGAGAAAACTGCAGTGCACACTGAAGGAAAAGCACCGCTAGCTCACACCAGGGCTAGTTGATGCCAAGTTGCAATTGTCCCCCCTTCACAGTCCCCACTGGTCTGCACTCATCATTTACATTCACATTTTAGTCATTTAGCTGACGCTTTTTATTCAAAGCGACTTACAATAAGCTTCCATTCACCAGTGTTACAGCTGGAACACCACTGGAGGCAAGGTGGGTTAAGTGTCTTGCCCAAGGACACAACGACAGTATGAACTGTGGGGAATCAAACCGCCTACCTTCCGTTTGAAGGACGACCGCTCTACCACTGAGCCACTGTGCCCTGCAAACATCACAATATGTTGTTTGCCTCTGGGGTTTATGTCATTGTAAAGTGCTCTTTTTTAAGGAGACCAAATAGGACAGCAAAGAGGCAAGCTGTTCTTTCCCTTTGTAAGAGGCAAGTACAGTACATTATGCAACAATGTTATTAGAACAATTCTTCCAAATAGTATGTACATTCACAAACGCAATAGAGACTGCTGTAGTATGCATACCCAGGTCATTACATGGCGGTGTGATTTTTACAGCCAAACAACAGACAAACTCCAAGGTGGAGGTTCTCTTGTCATAGACAGTGCAGGAATGGCCGAATTTGCGGCAAGAACAGTAAAACTCTACCTGTTTGTTGTTGTTTTTTTTTCTTTTTTTAATGTATTGCCCAGTGACATCACTGTCATTTAAAAAAAACTACACAGAGTAAATGGTTTCGGACTCGCCAACAATGGACAGTCAAATTTGACAAAGGTTTGCTGTTTTATGCAATTGTCACAAAACAGACTCTAAACTTCCTGAGTCGCAACAACAAATGTCACTTTTTACCCTTGTATTATTGTGTTTATCACCTCTGCCTCTGCTATCTGTTATCATCCAAGCACAAAGTAAAAAGCTGAAATTATCTACCACCAAAAGCTGGTGTGCAATTTCCTTTGTTAATTAATTCCATGCCTGCCATTCTCGTAAACTCTGGATTTTTAACACGTACCATGTACATGTGTATCACACATAGAGAAAAAAAGGATAAAGAAAGCCTGAAAGGTTGTGTTGCTGATATGAGGAAGAAGAGGAGGGGTTTTGAAAGTATAACAGTGTGTTTTTCCCCTTCGCCTCTACCCTGCTTTTAATTGCAAGGTGCAAAAGTGAAATGGCTGTGCTACATGATAGTGTTAGAGGAAACAGGGGTGTCAATGAGTGAGCAAGGTGGCAGAGGGGCGACGGGGTGGGAGCAGGATGATGGGCACAATGCAGAAGTGGGGGGTGGTCTACAATGTCTATGTGGAGCTGACAGACAGGAGAGTCAGTCCCCAAGGTGCTCTCCAGGGAGCAATAGATAAAGATTCTCAAGGGAAATTTCTCTCATTAGTCCTCAGACACAGTTCAGTAATTCAGCCGTGTCAGGTTACCGTTTGTTATGAGACACTAAAAACTAGGATAAAAAATACTTTCAAAAGCATTTAGCCTATTTCAATGAAGTAGAACTCATATGGCTTTTAAGTTACGCCATCAGATGCATACATGCGCTAAATCCATTAAGCCTAATGTACAAGGTTATTTGAATAATTTAAAAATAGACACATTAACTCACTACAAAATTCCAATCTGAAATGTACACACCAAAAGAAGAAATTTAATGAGGTTAAATTTTTCATTTGCATCATTTTCCAAATTTTATCAAAAGGAAGCAGATGATTTATCTACTCCCTTTTTTATATGAGTTATTGGTGACGCATCCAGGTTTTTGAAAGTCCACTTCAAATACAATTAATATCTCATCTTTTGTGGCTATTGTGTGACATCAGTGTTCACGTTGCAGACATCACTCTCTTGACCCAGCACAATAAAAAGGCGAGCCTCTTAAGGACCTGGACCAAACTGTGCCGACCTGTATTGTACCACTCCAGTGGAAACAAGGGTATAGATAGACAGTGTGTCATCAGCATTGAGGGTTGTTGGCTAGAAATGATGTTTGCATGTGAATGACCATCTCATAAATAGACTGTTCACCCATGGACATGGCTTAAGTAACTAATAACTTTAAAATAATAAAAAGTTCAAAACCCGGCCGATGCAAACATTCTCGGCCGACTCCACTCTTTCTGTGAGGAGTCTGCATGTCCTCCACGTGTTACCGTGGGATCTCCCTCCAGGTACTCTGGCTTCCTCCCACCGTCCAAAGACATGCATGTACAGGTTAACTGGCAACTCTAAAGTGTCCCTTGTAAATGAATGTGAGAGTGAATGGTTGTCTGTCAATGTCTGTCTCTAAATGTCAGCCCAGCGTCTAACTGGCCACTGTCCAGATGTACCCCGCCTCAGGCCCAAAGCTACTGGGATAGGCTCCAGTCACCCGCGACCCCTAATGGGACAAAGCGATAGAAAATGAATGAATGCATGAATGTTTAGTCTGTAGCAATGGAGTGTTTTAAACCTGGAGACAGCACTATGACTTGGCACCAAAGGAAGTTACAGCAAGATAAATGTGTTATCTGTCTGAACACTGTACTATTTACAATTCAGCAGAATGAGTACAATCAAGGCTTGGATTCAAAGTGAGAAAACACAAAGAAGAGCAATGAAGTTGACACCACGGATACAGCCTGAAAAAGAAAACACTCTGGTCCAACTGGGAAACATATTAATCTTGCCACCAACACGGCCTGGAGTTATCTTCTCTGTACAACCGCCTTCCCAGGAACAAAAGAAGCTCTTCCTCAAACCACGCTGTAAGTTTTGGACATTTTTATTACACTGTTAGTGGCATCAATTTTGAGCAACAAAAGGAGCCCGCACTTGTGTGTCACCTCCGAGACAAAGCCAAACCAAGACAAATGAATTCCTCGGCGTGTGATTGTCTAAAACATGGGGGAGAGGGATCTATTCTTTCACACGTCGTCTTGACACAACAGCACAGATACAACAAATGTGCCCTTTTTGGAGACAGAGACACCAGTAGAGACAGACGTGACCGTGTGACAGCCAGGGCCACCAAATGAATGGAGAAAACTCATATCTACTCATTATATTTTCAGCATTGTAATCAATAATCACACACGACTGTCTGCCTTTTCCTTCTCCTCTGTCTCTACTTCTGTCTGAATTAATGAATAATAGAAACATCATGGAATTCATTTTCTGGCCCATATTTCTAAACCTGTGAGGACCATTAGTGTGAGAAGAGATGCATCTTGCTTTTGGCCTCTGTCCCCCTCTCCAGGTTCTGTAAGTCTCAGGCCGTCTGCATGCCTAAGCAAGCAGGCCAAGGCCTTTCACTCCACCGCCGGATGAAAATGGTAGTGTTTCTGTCTGTAATTGCTCCTCTGTGTCTGCATCATCTTTACCAACGAGGAAAGCAAAGAGGAGAGAGAGAGCACGAGAGGTCCGCTTGCCCCACACTCACTCTACTATCAACCTCAACAGTCTATTAAACATGACGCTCCTCATCTCACTCATTATCCCTGCAGGTCATAGGACAGATGCTACCCATCCCAAGTGGTCATTTAACTCTTTTTAACACAACAAAGAATGCAGATGACATGGCTGTTGCATAAAAAGGTTAGAACCCTCAGAGATCTCCAACTGCTCACTTGATGCATATTTAAAATAAAAAAACGACAGAAATAAGTGCTTTGGCCTCACCTCGGTGTGTTGAGATGGCCGGTGGTTTGCCTCCTTGCCGTGCATGGGGAGAATAACAGTGAAGCCTTGTGGTGACCTTGGAGACTTTCCTGGGCCGCTGCTGTTTTAATACAAGCACAGCTCAGACTTTATGGATGCCTTTGTATTATTAATACTTAGAGAAATGAGAGGAGGGAGGTGAGAGGGGTGAGAGACTGCGGGCTGGGTTTATAGAAAGTGGAGAGCCCAACAGCATGCTCTGTCCATGGGAGAAGCAGAGAAGTCACTCTCCAACCACACAAACTTAATACTGAATACTGATTAACCTATGGCCATACGCCAACAATATTAGTCTTTAAATACATTTATTCTTCATTTGAGATTAACATGATGCTAATTTATGACATCCTTCCTTTGGTCAAGGTGCCAACTTGTAGCTTTGGGCCTTTGTATTAATGTGATTTATGATGTCCTAGGAGTGCTTAAATACAAAAAAATTACAGCAATAACACAAATTAGGGAAGACTGCACTAATGAACCCACATTTTGTACGAGAAAGGGAAAGCTATAAGACATAACAAAAACTTGGTATTGCAAGATAGACAACCAAAGACCTAGTTATATGTATTATAACAAAGACAGGTACATGGGTTAGGGTTAACCCATACATCGGAAGAGATATCAAGGAACAGTTCAAACTCTATGAAAGAGGTCAGCCAGTGACTGAAAAAATACAAGGAGGTCTAATTGAAAAAGGTACAATCCCATTGGCTGCTTGCCTATGGCTTGTCAACATTCATACTGAAAATCATCCTGGGGAAGTCATAAATGCTTGTGTTGTAAATTTTGTATTTCTTTGAGCCTTTCTTTGAAAAATATTCTTCTAGTTTCTAGGCAGTTTTTCAAGTTTTGTGTCTCACCTCTGGACTCCAAAACCATCAAATAAAACTATCACTCACCAAGTAACTAAAATGGGGTCATGTTCTCAGGCGCAGCTGTACAAGCCAAGCAGAAGCAAGTGCTTCCAATATCTTTAAACCAAACTTGAGTGCTTAGAAGAGCATTCTGTGTGTGAATCTGCCTGGGTGTGCAGCTGTATCTGAGTGGGCCTGAGCAAGTGAGAAGCTATCACCCTGAGGCCAACGTGGAAAACAAGAGAAGTCCTTGAAAGTGGGACAAGCCCCTCCTAAATGTGCTACACAACAACTTCCTTTAAAGCAGCACAAAGTCAGCACAAAGTCATCTGTGTTGGGAGATAAATGTAGCAAGCCAACAACAAATTGTTTAAAGAAAGGCTTCAATAAATTCATGGAACACTTATGGTATTTACAAAAAATGGGTCAATTTTGACTTTCAAAACCATTCCAAAACATAGGACGAGTGAATATGCAAAGATATTCTGTGAGAGAGACAATCACATACAACTCTGTACAAGATTATGACTTCTCCCTTCATTTGATTCAAGTTGAATAAAGCTATTTATAGAAGTAGCTTTGGAACAGCTCAGAGAATTATGTAAATTCAAATAACACATTCTTTATATCAGAATGAAAATAATGGAGGCCCTATAATGTCTTCCTTGTAACAATGAATGCGTTTGAAGACATTTTCACCAGACCCTTGCAGAACAATGCTGTTCGTTCATGGACAATTAAAAACAAAGAGCAATGGGGTTCAGCTAGGACGCGGCGATGAGCAGAAATGTCCTTTATGGTGCGTGAAAAATTATCCCTCTTTTACAACACTCAAGCAGAATCGCCCTTAAGGAGAAAGACATTGCTAGTGGCCCTCTTCATCTCACATATTTACTTTGTCTTGCCAAGTACAGCGTCTGCTTCTCTTAAGGTCTGTGTCTCCATGGTCCAATCTGTCTTTCTATCCAACCTTATGCTGCTTATGCTACCTCTTTCAACAGTAGCTTAAAACCATGCTAGCTCCTGCTTCCTTTTTACTCATTGAACTTCTTTCCTCTGTCTTGCAACAGACAAAGAATCATGGCACATTTATTTTAGCTGTAATGTAGTAAATTAATTAAATTCAGCCCCTTTCACCAAATGGTAAAGGTCAATATAGTACTGTATGTCACTTATTTGCATTTCAATTAACAAAACTTTGGAAATAAAGTACCAAACCAAGAGTGCCATACTTTCTAAATGCACATCCTTCTGTTGAGCTGCTGACAGAAAAATAGAAACTCACTGACTGGTACAGTATGGGTTGATTAGGTATGACATGTCTGCTGTGTGTTTCAGCCACATGAACAATAATGTCATACAAGTGCTACACATGTTGTTGAATAGATGTGCCGTGAATTAGATAAACAGATGCAAGTAAATCCTTGTGAGTATCAGTGCAATAGGATGGACATTTGTACATATAAATATACAGTACATATGTTTACTATTGCAATAGACAGATTTGCTCATTTCATTGCTTTGTATCTCTTTTGACAATGGAAATGCCTCTTAAACGTTTGCTGTAGTGACTTGACCCTTTCTGTACCACTCCAGAAGAAACTTGTCTTAAAGGGTGGGGCTAAACACACTGCATTGACAGAGAAGCTTATCTTGTTTCTGTGATAAATTATCATATTTTTATATATATAATAATCTAAATTGCATTATTTATTTCTTTATTTTTAGAAAGCTGGGACCCTAATCCTTAGCCGGCTCCATCTGGACCCACACTGACCCCAGTGCCTCTCACTCAGATGGTTGACCTGTTCCTTTTGATATTATCATGGACTGTATTCATTTTCATTCATTATATAACTGTCCTGGACACATCTAGTGCACGGCCTGTCTGTCCTGGGAGTAGAGCTTTCCTTCTAAACCTCCCTGAGGTTTCTCTATTTTCTCATGGCTGTTTCTTTTTTGGGAAAGTTTTCTTAAGGACAGGAGTGTCTTGTGCAGTTTGTCTATTTGCTGCTTATTTGTCTCTGTGAAGCTCTTTGAGGCAATTGCTGTTGTTATATTGGGCTATATTATTAATATTGAATTGAATCACATAACAGAAGTTCAAGCCAGTTTGCTGTTCTAAACCATGTCATACTGAACTGGACAGTACTGTACCTCTGAGAATAATAATCTGCTATTGCACTTGATACTGATCAAAAGTAAGTAACAATAGAACAACTGCAGAGTGACCGGCTTCTAAAAAGACAAAATGCAAGGACAGAGTGTGACCTTTCTCTCTGATGCCTCTCAAGCATGTGACATCTCCAAATTGTTCCTATTGACAATCAACACTCTGAAAAGGTTATACTAGGCATTCAAAAATCATTCACTGCTCAGCAGTCTTCCTTTTCTTCTCACCCTGCTTTTATATTATTCCTGGAGAAGAATGAAAAAGGAATAGGAGTGGCGAAAAAATATAATATGGCAATTTAGCTAAGTAATTACAGCATTTTACTCTTAACTACCAACCACGTACCTGCGGCTTGGTTGGCAGAAAAAGTTAATAATTCAATTTCTCTGTGACAGTAATTGTCAGTCGGTGTACCTAAAGGTCATATCAGTCACCCGAGAGAAAGGGGATGGGAGAGCCCAATGACACAATCACACAAGAGCAATTTAACATCAGAGCTAATGGGAGGAGTGCAGCTTTGATAGACAGGTGAAATAGTAGAGAGGTGGAGAGCACAGAGCCTGATCTTATGACTGAGTTGGCACGTGATGGTCACAAGACTAAGGAGTGGCCACATGGAAGAATCTGAAACGGGGACCCAAACAGTACATTTAGAATAAAATATAGGTTAATTTAACATTATAATTAATTTATTTGACATTTGGAATTATTTTGGCAAATTAGTGCAGACCAATGGGAGCGTCCCAAACTTGAGACCTCTCTCTATATAAGCATGTGATTGGCCAAAGCATCCCGGATGTGCGAAACATTGTTATTTATTAAAATCTAAATTAGGTCTTAAGGTATCTTTTTATACAGATTATTCCTATTACAATATTTTATTTCCGTTTAATGTATATACTTTTTTCAATTTATTTGGCACTAATTATGGACAGTATTATGGACATTATATTGTACAGAGATGCACACTTTCCTTAACTGGGATATAATAATAATAATACATTTTGTGTGGATTTACATAGATTTTAAACAGATTCCCAGCTCATTTGGAACAAAATGGGAACTTTATGTTCTCAATTTAATGTCCTTAATTCCTTATTTATTGGCAAAATGAAAGACTGAAATTTGGACAATGACAGATAGATCTTTTTGTTACTACCTTATCCCGAGGTAAAAACCATGTTGAAAGACATTTAATGTATTTTACTATTTGTGTAACGTAATGTGTATATATAAATGTTACTCCATAAAAAGTGTCTGTCTGAGAAGATGTGGGTCCCGGACTGTGGCAGAGGTAACGAGAGGGCAGCTCTGCCTTTGAAGTAATTGACTAATACAGTAGCGGGTATTAAAGTCGTTGAGTGCCAAAAGGGAGTAGGCAGTCGCTTGACCCTGAGCCACTTTGGACTAATCTAGCATTCAATCCAGCGTGTAATGACTGCTAGAGCTGTCAATCCTCTGGGCTCTCTCTCTGTCTCACACTCACACATGCACACTATGAGCCCAGGATGACAGCTCATACAAGACAAAGACACACACAAATGTACGTTTACAGACACACACCATCACATACATACATTTAAACCAAGCTCTCTCTGTCAAATGTGGGCTCTGAACATTGCACAAGGCCCAAGAAAGTTTTAATTTAATAAGGGTCACAGGGTTTTACCCAGGCTACCCAGACCATCGAGACAAATGAAAGAAAAGTAGTGTTTACTCTTTTGTCAATTTATTGATTACAGTGGCCGGGTGAGGAAGTTTCTTTAGATTCAATCCAGGATAAGCTATTGTCTTAAACTCCTCTGCTGTTGGAGCAGGTAATTAGTAGGTCAAAGAAGACTACAAAGATTCATTCAAATAATCTATTAAATACAATGTTTTTGTCATTGGAATGTTACGAAAAGTAATTGATGATTTTGATGAGGTTTATTGATTGAAATCTGTTAAAACTGAAGATGCCTTTATTTCTGTATCGTTGTGTTATATTACCAATCCCAACATTTGCAATTCGTAAATTAAAAAAACAGAGAACCACAGTTTTAGTTTTTCAAAATGGTAATTGTACAGTTTTGCGTATGAACTTTAGAAAGAGGCCCTATTATGATAGCTGTATTTCAAGCACGAGTGATCTCACAGTACAAATACTGTACATCCATCAGTATTTGCTTCAGCTCATTTCAGACAAGACATTTATTGATTTTAAAGATTCCTAAAACCACAAAACGACGAAAGCCTGAGGAGTGCGCGGATCATCTGTTGACTCACTGCTGTCTGCATTTCTATCACTACACCAAGCGACACCTGTCACACTGACTGAGCAGCAGCTAAAAAAGATAGAGAAAAGCAGGAGAAACACAGGCACTTCACAACACTGTCAATGCCATTCATAATACACATTGGCGTATAAAGAGGGCCATTAGGGGCCCCAACCTGGGAGCCATTAAATCATTTTAAATCGTTGTAACATCCCATTAGTGTCAATGCTAGGACCACATAATAGTCTGTATTAGAGGAATAACCACAAGACGCTCCATTTGGACAGAGTCACACAAGTCTTTGCTCCCCTCCCCTGCTCTTGTCCCCCGTCACCTTCGTCCTGAGAAGGTAAGGGTCACCTGCGTGCTGCAGTGTGAGCCCAGACATGAAGGACCCGAGAGGGGGGGCTTCTCCCCAGTTACTCACTCTGCTGCTGCTTTGAATCACAAGGACGAGGCTGCTGAATAAGGAAACACTGCGTAGTGCCCCTATGAATTAGGCATGATGCAGGTAGCCTGTAATAGGCCTATTATGCTGCCTTTAGCTGTGTCAATAGGAAACAGGAGAATTAAAGTCAGGCTTGCTTTGTCTGTGGGGAGAAGCCTCGTATCTCGTTTTGCTGTGTGTGTACACTACAAATGACAATGTAACAGGTTTGTAAGTTTATGGTAAATATGGCTACAGAAAAGAATAAAATAGAAATAGAAAAAGAAAAAGATAGAATACTCCGTATTACAAAGTATACAAAAAAACAAGAATTTATTACAACTTTGTATTGGTTTAAAACTTCCTAATAGTAGACATAAAATAGTGAGGCTATCAAAAGATGCTAACTACTGTAGATTAGATTTTATTGTAACTATACATAAACATGATCACTTCACAGTACATTGACAAAGTCTAAGTAATAGCATTTGAAACACATGATGGGTAATGATAGTTGTGTTAGCTGAAATGGCAAAAAAGTTAGGTAATGTACAGTATGTTGGCCTTCTGTGTGTGGACTTCTGGTTGTTGAATTTGTAGTGATACATATACTACAAATGTGATTGTGCTAAAGCTGAAATGTAAAGCTGAATATGTGTTTCATATATCTAGGAATCTAGGTAGTGCTTGGAATGCAAGTTTATTCATTAGAGTCTATATTCAAACAGGTAAAAGTTTTGCTGCAGTTCAACATGATTACAGTTCATATAAATCACACAGGTGACAAGGAGCACTATAACAATAACCCAAACCAGAAAATATGTCAGCCTATTGTAAGTGTTGAGAAAAACTATGTGTAAAATATGCATCTATTCACCTCTTTCTCTATTTTTCTCCGCTGGATGATAAATAGCTCGTTCGGTGGACCCTTGGTGTGCCCTCAGAGTTCTTAAAGGAACAAAGCCATGATGAATGGATCAATGCCAGCGGTCCAGCAAAACAGCTCTTCCGGCCGATAAAAAAGATTTGCCAATGACAATTGGGGGACAGCAGTGACCCGGAGAGTGGGTCTTTGGGGTACAGCCCCCCCAGAGGGGCCTCGGTGATGGAGCTAGGATCACCATTAGGGGGAAGATTAAGTGGCCCCGGCTTCCTCTCGTACTTAATTATACATGCAAGCCCCCTCTGTACAGCCCACTGCAGCACCTCAGAAAGAGGCAGAGTGCTCCTTTGTCTCAGCCACTGGCCGCCACTTTGATTGCTTATTGGCTGTCTTTTCTGACAACTGCCGGGCACAGAAACAACTCCCATTGGCCAAGATGTCAAGGAAGGAGAAAGCGAAGGATAAAAAAGAAAGAGAAAGGAGAAAATAGAGAGTTGGATAAGAGACAGACAGCAAGAGAAGATGAGTGTATTTAGTTTTCATTACAGCAGGGGCTTCAAGACGATGGGGGAAGAAAAAAAAATGTCCTTGTCAGAATGGGAGTCTCTGGAGGTGTGGGGAGGAGGGCAAGTGCCATCCACTGACACTCAGCTGACAAATATGGAGGCCCTCAAAATAGAGCAGTTCATGCTTGAAAACAATGGCTTATGAATAAACAACAGGCGCCAGGAAACGTGCTAATAAACAAAATTATACCACAAGGGGCCGAGTGGGACAGGAGGGGAATAAGATGAACTGAGCATGGCCTATTTTATGCTAAGAACATGCAGCGATGATCACTGTCTACATTCTCAGTGGCATAGCTCGACTGGACCAGTCAAACTCCTCCTTTAAAACTTCTGCAATTATCTGAACAAAATGTTTTCTACAATTTGAATTCTGTTTTTATAATGTTGCAAACACATTGATAACTAATGTGGGAAAAAAAAAAGAATAGTAAAAACTGAAATTTCAGATTCTGAGATTCTAGGCCAAAATGTTCCAGCATGTTTTTTTAAATTTTATTTATTTATTTGTTTGTTTTTTTGACGTAGAGAAAGTCCTAGTTGTTGTTGACAGTGTTGTTGTTGTTGTTTCTTACGTTGTCGTTTTTAATGTTGACAAAAAAAAAATGTATCTTAAAAGTCAATTTTTAAATATACTAAATACACTTTTAAGACCGGGTTGTGAAAAGGACAGTGTCAATAATTAATCCTGGAGGCTTCAGTGTACCCATCATGTTTTAAGAACATAACTGGAGATGCTGTTAATATGCAATGAACCTGCAGAGATGCTTCCTACCCCTGAGTTTTATGCAGTGAAAAGGGAGAAATCAACATGTATATCCTGAGGCAACCTCAGATCAGATGAACTCAGACCTTAGTAAATGTGGAAACATTTCAAATGTATTATTTTTTGTTTGTGGGTTAATACTCAGTACAATGTCCAATAAGGTCCCAGTGATCTAATCTGGATTTGCCTACAAGAGAGCTACAGTATAAAGAATGGACAATGAAAAGTGTGCAATACTTTAGGAAACGTTTTAATTTGAATTTTTCAACCTTTAACTTCTAAGTACAAACAAACAAACAAACAAACAAAAAACAACAGCACTTGAAGTGTTTTAGCAAGCAGACATAATTTTAAATGGCCATGTTACCTAAAATAACATATAAGCTCTGACACAGAAACCTTGTTGCTGCAAAATTGCTCGTGTCACAGAGCTGCCTGCAAAATGTTGCTGACATGTTATCCTAGCTGCATTCGTTTTAGGAATAAAACTAATAATTGGAGTGAATGTTTACTATTCAAGCTAACCCGGTCAAAGCTGAGAGTGGAACAAAATGTTTGGATTTGACTAAGAGGAAAGTTTGCAGAGGAAGTTGGCATGTACTAAATAGGATTTTTGGCATCTTGAGAGAAGTGGAGGAGGAGGTTAACTAAGGCATGTCATTTTCAGAACATAAAATCCTATGCAATTCAGCATTAACATTTATGCCCAAAAGCTATCTATTATTTAATATAATTTGCGAATGATGAGCTCAAAGTGACATTAATGGCAGTAACAAGATTGATATACTTGGACTTGGAGAGCAGGCAGGCACATGTACGCACTGTGCACATACTATTGGGCAGAAGTGTATTCACACAAGCATGCACGTACACACATTCAAAGCAGTGAAAAACAGCCTCGATTAGAGACAAAAATGTAACTTATATTTTTTATTTACTTTTTGATTTGAAAAAAATACATACAAATCTCAGCTATTCACTGCCTAAATTATACTTTTTATAAACATAACATAAACTTAATATGTCTGTGAAGGTTCTCAGTCATCCAGGACATCTTCAACCTTTTTTCATAAACTTAATATGTCATTTTCAGCACTAGATGGCAGTGTTGTCTACTGGAGTGTCACAGCAATGGAAAAAAACATTCTAATAAGCCACATGACCAAAAATAAGCTCACGACACCATCTAGAGGCACACAGTATTTGATGTCATATTTGGATATCTACAACATAAATAAATGTTTTAAAAACCATTTCAAGCAAAATGTTTATTTTCTGAGTATTTCAAAGCACATATAGTACAATAAAATCAAGTATTTGCAGGACGATGTTATTGTGTAGGACTAATCACCTTTGGATTCCCTCATTGAATACAAATACATGCTCAAGTCTTAACCACATCCGCAGAGGCACATGAGCAATCAATAGGAAAAAATCAATTAGAATGTGTTTGCATGTATGGATTGACACTTTGAATCATCAGTCCTATTGATCCCCTTGCCTGTGATCTTCATAAAACCCATTTGGTCCATCTAAAGTTTGTCCATACAGCCAATACGTTGTTCTTTCTTCTCCCCCTCTGGTTTGAAAAACACAATAAAAGGCTCGTAAAGAATATGGCTAGGGATACTGAGACATATATTCTTTCCATTGTTCTCAGGAAAATAAAAATGACAAAAACATAGTTGACAAAATGGTGCAATTTCAGCCGATCCGAGAACATTTAGACAAATTGAATGATGGCCCAGCTTTAAACCACTAACTACCCACCGTAAAACAAAAAGCTCTGATGAACATCCTTGTGTCTGAACTGATTGCAGTTAATTATAAATTATGCAGTCATTGTGGGCCCACAAAAGAAGACATCCCTACTCAGCAGTCAGATGTAATTACCAAAGTCAGGCACACTCCACTGTGTGTGATCCATCCATGACAGCTAGTGCTGACTGATGACCTTCCCAGCTACAAACTCTCTCAGTCGCTGAACACAAGCCCCACCCACCACTAACTCAACCCTTTAAACTCCTGTCTCAGTCCTAAACATCTCCACATCTACCGCCTTCAGATACAAACTATTGACAAGACCTTGTGGCTAGTCGTCCTGATCATTCACAATCAAGCCTTCACCCTGCTATGTAGGGCAACAAATATGACTCCCCAGCAGTGGGTGGCAGAAAGGGATGGGCTTTTACGAAGAGGAGGAAAGGGAGGAGAGAGCTAATTTGACACAGCTCGCCTGGCTTGCCATAATTGCTCCGTCACTGTCAGTCCTTGAGAGGCCTTCTCATCGTACAATTTGGACACAATTACTGGCCGTTTACCGGTGGCCGTTATAACCATTGCCCCATCCCCTCCTTCTCCCTAAAAGCCTGCGTCTTCTTCTTGTTCAGCCGGTGGCTAAGATGAGCCATGCCTCATCAAACGCGGATGTGGCCCATTAATGAACACTGTTAGCATTTCTCTTAAACTTCTCCTGCCTCTAATAAACATGCAGTGTTCCATGAAGGAGCATTGCTATCCTCATGACATGATATTTATTGTCTGTGCTGGTGGGAGGGGGTGAGGAGGGAGGACAGAGGTGAGGAAGGGGGTTAGAAGTGCTGAAGAGAGATATATCAGCAATGAGCAGGGAAGCAGGGAGAGGAGGTGGACAAAGACAGATGAGGAGACACAGACTGAACATCTCTTTCTTACATTAAACTGTTGGTAACCACTGCATATAGTACCTTAAAGATGTGATACAACTGATACAGTTATATAAGATGGGACAGATTAAGAATTATTAGCATAATTTCACAAATTACATAGCAGGACTACGAAAATAATTGAACAAGAAAAAATACAGCAATAATGAGAAGAGCACTCAATATACAACCTCCAGCAAAAAGAATTAAGAGCTTGTGTTCATAGGCTGTACAGTAGCTTCCTTGTCCAGTCCACCAACCGACAACAATTCACAAGTAGCACTAAAATACTCAAAAGAAGCTGTTGTTACCAACAGGCTCCAAAGTAACCTAATGATGAAAAGTATATGGAGTTACATGTTCATAAAGACAAAATAAGTGTACATAATATGGCATAAGTAGAATGGTATTTCTCAGAGAACAAAGTCACACTGAGCAGGATCATGAAATCATTCCTCTGCACTTTGACACCTGTTTTGTTGCTGAAGTTGAACATCATGCTGAGTAAAAGAGGGAGAGGGAGACAAGCAGGGAAAGTATAAAAAACTGTGTGGCTATAAAAGAAGAGCAGATAAACAGGAGGCAGACACCTGTGGTGACCTAATGGTGTATGTGTCCTCTAAAGAGCCCCTCATTTCCTCCAGTGGCCCCAGGGTGGCCCTGTGTGCCACACTGAGGCCTGTCATTACTAAATGTGAGTGGAGGCAGAGGGGTGGGGGTTTATCATCTATCATTGTTCTCCATGGCTTCTTTCCTATACTCAAGTAATTACACAGGCATTACAAGCAGAGATTGGTCACTTTAGCTTTATAAGGCAAGCATATACATGGACATAAAAAGTGTATTTATGTATATAGAAATGTTAAGAAGGTATAGAAAAATGACCATGTTCTGTGAATGTTGTCCCCAGGGACAGTGACTTCTGCCATCATGCATTCTCTCTCTCTTTTCACCTCTCAGACCGGTGAAATTAATGAAGCGCAGAGGAACTGCAGTCAAAAGCACAAAATGGCCGCTCATTAATAGCCTGCTGTCAGAGGCCCCATTATGAAACAGCCAGATATTAGAAGGGCTTTAAATGTGGGGACAGAGTCCCTAGGGCAACTGTAAACAGTAACTGAGAAAAACAGAGGCATTGTGGTCAGTGGTTATCGATGAACTGGACCCTTTTGAAGTTGGAAAATACTATCATCTTTGTCATGCATTTTACAGTAATTTGCATAGCTTTAAAATCTGCAGAAAAAACAGCACAATGCTTTCTGCATAGCTGTCATATGTAAATGATGGTAAAAAAGAAGAAAAAAGGGATGCAAACTTAAACAATATTACACACACACACACACACACACACACACACACACACACACACACACACACACACACACACATACACACACACACACACACACACAAACCCACAACAGAAATAACCCTGACAACAAAGTAAGACTTTTCATGTCTCTGTGGAGATAGGAGCTGGCATTGTACTAAGTGTTTGGTTGCTCACCAAATAAACTCATTAATTTGTTTAATTATAAAACTCCCTATCAATTTCCTCTGTGTTCAGTGAAGCTATGCGGCAACATAACACATTTAGAGGCTGTGTTCACACTATCACATAATAAACAAACAGAAAATACACCAGGGCCTGATTAAAGGCCTTTACACTACAGAGAGGGAGAGCAAGTGAGAAGCCGTAGACACTGTTTGTTTCTCTGCTCTCAGATGAAATTGTTTCAGCTTGTTTTTGACAGCTACAGCTACAGACGCGCCAGCTATTATTGAACGAAGAGAAAGGCTGGTAGTAATAATTAAAGCCCACCACTAACCTGAATAAATTAATGCTCATCTGTGTGTATGTGTCTGTGAACAGTGATGTGTGCTTAGAAAGACCTCATTTGTCCTAATTATTTTTTGTTGTTTCATACTGGTATGTATGAACGTTTACACGTGATAAAAGCTCTGCTGTGTTGAGCAACTGTTTGCTTTTTGCACATGCCTCAGAATTCTTATCTCCAGAATACAAATTAAAAGTTTTTACTAGACCTATCCCTTTCTAATTTTAATTAGATTATTGGGGTTAGGAATACAGCAAAAACTTTTTTTTAGATCCTGAAAACTGCTGCTAAAAAGTATGGGTATTACAGTTAATACTGTAGTAGTCATACGCATATGTATCAATGTCAAAGCAGTATAAATGTTACATGGCACTTCCTGTATAACATTATCAGGATACTGTTTTTGATAGATTTTCTCTTCTTTTTAACACCTTTGTATGTTAAAATAAAGTGTTTTGGAGTCATTGTGGACAGCAATTAAACAAGACCTGAACTAACTAGTATAACAGTCCAATTTAACCTCATGATCATTTGTGGTATTTGGAAATAAATACAGCTTGTTAGTTTGCTAGTACCTTTTGCTTTCAGAACTACCTTAAATCCTTTTAAATATATATATATATATATATATATATATATATATTTTCCATATTGACATGAAAGCATGACACAGCTTTGATGGGACAGATTCATGATACAGCTCTCCTGCTCCATCCATGCCACACTCTATTGGATGCAGCAGTTAGACAGCAGTACTGAATAAAGCGGCCAGTCAGTCATTCTGTTGTTTGCAAAACAGTCCATTTTGTCATGATGAACTAAATGTTGCATATGATTGCAAAAAAATAATGGATTCTCTGAATATCAGCAGTTCATTATGGACCTTGTATATGTATATTCAGGTTTACATGATCGAGTATCAAACTGTATCATGTAAACCTGAATATGCAACAAACTTGATCAGTGCAGTAAATTCAGTGAAGACATTTTATTCTGATCTATAACAGAATTATGTATGGGTGTGTTCATGTCTGATTTTGACATTGCAAATAGAAGCAGCAGAAATAATAGGAGATATACTTTATACATAAACATGTGCCTCATATAGACTAACATACATAAATAACTTCACCCATATGAGATACCCACTATTGCCTGCATGCACAGACACTCCAAAACAGAGATGGTGTGGAGGCTCTAGTCAGACAAGGTAAATCCCATTATTTGGCCCTCATCCCAGAGAGTGAATTGAGAGTCAAGTAGGATGCATGTGGTAACCACAATGAAATTACAGCTGCTGTGAGGCCGAGCGCTGCTAATGCACCCCCATTGTGTCGTCGAGTGCATCTAAATAAGCAGGGGTAAAAGGCAGGCTGCGTTAGGGCTGCCAGGGTTAGAGGCTGTGTGTGTGTATCTAAAGGCAAATGGAGACCTTGATAGAGGGCTGTATTTAGACGTAATGATGGCTAACCTGTGGGACCACCTGATGTGGCTTTGTTGCATCTGGTATTGAGTGTATATATGCACAGTACACTTTAAAAAGGAGAGCTATTTTGAACAATTTCTATTCTAAAGTATGCAAAGTTTTAAGCTATTATAAATATTTCAAATGTTGGCCGAGATTTTAAGTAACAGGTGATACACTATACTCAAGACCAAAATTATGTTTATATCTGTCTATATATAGACAGATATAAACTGTATAAAACGCCCATAATTGCCATAGAAATGTAAAGTAAGGCACCTAATAGAAAGAAATTACACTTAAATGGACCAAAATGTCTGCTTCTAACAAGGTTGTAAATAAAATAAAACAGTATGCAGATTTTTTTATTTTCAGTGTGTGACCCTTTATCAATTTGAGTTGAACATTAGTGTTAAACTGGACATGGAGAACAATGATTAAAGCTTACTGCGTGACTCAAGTGTGAAACATCCCCAGGCTTCAGACTGTCCCAATGGCTGCTTTTACTTTAGTGTACCACAAATTTAACAAATGTCCATAGACCGTGTAGTAAAATAAGAAAAAAGAACATGTGTGTTTTGATTTTAGCATGTTTTTTTGTCTCACAATTAGTACAAAACTTACTTTTGCTCCAAGATGAAAGGTAATTGTGACAAGCTACAGCCTATTCCCACAGCACAGTGAGGCGACCATCAAGTGAGTTTAACAAAACGTGAAGGAAAGAGGAAGCAGAAAAGAAAACACTCAAACTGTCAGCTGAAGATGCAAAGCAGAGATCCGGATGTATCCATTATGAATGAGAGCTATTTGAAAGGTAGAGGCAGAACAGTGGAGAGGACACTCAGTCACCCTCTCATTCACTGCAATGCTTAACCCTCTCACAACCCTAAAAAACCACCTCTGCTCCCTCAGCGCAAGCTCCCGCTCATCAACACAAGCCTTTGTACAGTCAACAGCACTGTTGTTATTCATGTTGCATTTATCCTCAGAGCTGTCGGTCAGACGCGGCGGGGACGGCTGATCTAAAACAGAGCTTTACACTCATGACAGGAGGATTGAGCCGTAACACCGGAATGCTAACCTCTACTGTTATTTGGCCCGCCGAGAGGGAGCTATAGAGAGGGAGATACACAGCCTAATGACAAGTACAAACACCAACGTAGCTTTGTTCCAGCTCCATAAAACAGCACACTTCAGTGGGATTACTTTTGCTTCCAAGGGCCCAATCAAACTTGTGTTATTTAGACTTCAAACATGGCCTCCGATGAAAGACAGGGAGCGGGCTAGGTGTGTGTCTCCTGCTAATAGCTGCTAGCATGATTCGGTTAAGCTGCTTATTTCTGACATAAATAATGCATCCAGGCAGATGCGCTTGACTTTAGTTGAATATGAATCGCTTGCGTGATTGACATCGAGGTTTGTTGAGCGCCGAGTTTATTCTACAGTCTCACCTTTGGAAATAGGCCTGTCTCATTTAATATCCACTATGTTAACATAATTATGACAACCAGCACTGATTCATGCACGTGTCTGGGTAATATCCATGACAAAATTAGGCTACTATTTTGGAGGGGGTGGGAGAAAGCAGGATAGAATTTAGTCGAGTATCAAAGGCAACCAGATAAGAGGACTATCTGTGGTTTAATTCGGGATATTTTTCCACAAGACAGGCTGCTTACCCACCCACCAACCCTGCCCCTCTCTGGCCTCCTTTTTTACACTCATTGATTCCAATCAATCAACGTTAATTAAGCAGCCACCTTTCCACATATATGCCACATGCTAATAGGCCAATGATATGGGTCTTTAGGTGGTGCTTTAATCTTATGCTACCAAACGCTAACACATAATAACTCACTACACTGCCATGGGAATATTTATAAGAGACCACAGAGAGCACACTCTGGCACTTCACATACACCAAAACTTATTTACAAGGTAGAAGATAGAAGCATTACTGAGACAGTAGAGGAGAAAGCTCATTAGGTTCAATAGGCTAACAACATCCAAAACACTAAAATGTACTTTCCAGTCAATTTTAGTGTAATACAAGGCACCCCCTTCCAACTCTTTTTAAGACCTTCGTTGGAAATGTTTCTCATCTTATTTATGATTCTCTCTCCATAACTTGTCCAACTAACCCTTCCCTATCCTGTGGACTTTGCAAGAAAAGTGATTTTGCAGTGCTTTTTGTTAAGTTTGTTTATTTTTTTCACCTTCCAAACAAAGGGGACATGAAGATGTCCCACTCTCATCCCGCAATAAGGAGATAAGCAAGAAAGTTGTCACATGTAGGAATAAGTTAACAATATAGGGCAACACAGTAATTTATGCAAAATTGTCATGTGTGGTTTGGTTTCAGTTCCAAGAGGCACTTTTTACAAAGTTCAATAGATTTCCTTTGTTATGCATACATAACAGAGATGGAGTCCCGGACTTGGACTCAAGTCGAGTCATCAGGCTTATTTTTGTGACTCGATTCGAGGGTAAGCCTTAATTACTCGACTTGGACTTGCCTTTTTATGGCTCAGACTAAAACTTGGACTTGTTAATTCTCAGACACAAGGACTCGTGACTCGATTTGGACTTGAGAACTGATGACTCGGACTTAGACTCGGACTTGAGCACAAAGGACTCCACAAGTCACGCTCAGCGACGACATTACACAACCTCTACGAGCTGCTTTCATTTAACTCCCAGTCCCTTAATAAATACATACTAAAATATAGGCCTATGTAGACTACAGCCTTAATTGATATGCCACAATCAAAATTCCATTAAATGTGTTTAATGAAACAGGCTTATACAAAGCTAGAATCCCAATCACTGTGTTTGGCTCACATAGTTTTTAGATTTGTAACTCACTTTGGTGACTTGGACTCAACTTGGACTCAACTATGACCTTTCTTTAATGACTTGGACTTGCAATTCAGCTAAAGATGATTCAAACTGGACTCGACTTGAAATATTTTGAATGACATGGACTTGGACTTGAACACTGAGGACCTGAAAGTGACTTAGACTCAAAAACTGGTGACTTGACTGCAAGCTAGTGTTGTTGTGTAACTGGATGATAAGATCCAGTACATTATTTTCCCTTCATTTTATGTAATTAAGGACACTTCTGTTTTGTTTGGTACACATTTTGTTTGACAAATAGATGTGTTTATGGACTAGTTCCATTAATGTTTTGAGACCCCACTGTCGGGATACAAACATACAATATTCTTTATGGGAACTAAAGGGTGGAGCTTTATATTGGCTGAATGTTTGTGCAAATGAAAACCTTTGTTGTGTCAAATATACAGTATATCAATTATATGGACCTGAAGAAAGGTTTTAGAACCAAATAAACAAGCAATGGTTCCTGTCCTTAAAAGCCCAGGCAATGTCTTTGTGGCCCTCTGTTGTGTGCCATGCAGAAAGAATCTAAGGTAAACTCTGTTGTGTTTGTAAGGGAGTTCTCTGTGCTTCTCCCAAGTGATAATTATTTGATCTTGTTTAGTTCATTATTCATCTTGAGGGAGCCGGTTGTGACTTGTGGATAAATGCCATATGAAAGGCTTTGCACACTGAGGATGCATCCTCACTTTTATCCTCACTCCCAAAACAGATCAATTAGTAAAACTAAACAGTAAATTATTAATCACATTGCTTTGTGTCCCCGTTCCATCACTGGAAGAAAACAGTTCATTAGATGGGAGAGAGAGGGAGGGAAACAAGGGGGTAAGTAAAAGGCAACGTGATTGAGAGGGGCTTTAAACAGAGCTGATGCTGTGTGAACATTTGAGGAGGGAATTATCAAGCTTGTCTATCATTGCAGGTAACTTCTTACACCCTCCCATCCCTTGGCTGCTCCCAAAATGACGTGCACTTGTAAAATGAGGTCAAGCAGTGGAGGAGTTCAATGTCACAGCCGTCAAATATATACGTTGGCCGTTGGGGTGCGTATGATTAAAATAACACACAAGGATGTTTCATGTCATCAGACCATATTTGCAAAAAAATATTCAGATCAGATGAATTTTAATGAGGTGTACACTCGAGGGGGATAGCACTGCCAGAGCGCTGGGGATAGAAGGTGGAAGCAAAGCCCCGTCCCCGTTATTTGCCAGAAGACAGCAAGGTACATAACTTTTTTCATTCTGTCTCTCTTTACCCTTAGATGAAAAAAGATAGATCCAAATTCAGGGGTCCACTCAGTGTTCAGATTGCTCCGCTGTTCTGCCAATTTGAATAAATTATTCCAGATCGCTCAGTGGGGTTCATCTTGTGAGAAATTATATTTTTCCAGGAAAGGTTAATTTTGAAGGGAGTTTGAATGACTGGGAACTAGGGGGAGAAAGAAGAGACAGAGAAATAGACAGGGGTGAGGTGTTGGGGGGCGGTGTTGGGCAGGGAAAGTGTGAGCATTCAAGGAAAGAAGGGGTAAGAGAGGGATGGAGGAAAGGATGGGGGGCAGCGCGGGAGGGGAGGCAGTTATTAAAAGCGATTGCATTGCCTCGCGGATGTCTCTGGAGAGCAGAATCAGTGGAGATGTTAAACCTTGCTTGACACCCCAGTTGGATAATTGTGGGTGTGGGAGCTAATCAGCGGAAGATGTCTCCTCAATTTAAATCTTGTCAGTTAGTGAAGATTAGGCCCTCCTGTCCCGGCCACCATTAGCTTTGTTGCATGTCAATGCGCCGGAGAGAGAGTGTCCGCCTGGTCCGGCTGCAAGGGTAAAAAGGGAACGTCTGATGGAAACCAGCAGATTTATTCAAGCTAAAACCAGTATTGCATTTTCAAGGGAAAAAAAAACATGTGAGGGAAAAGGGGAATTTATGCAGCCTTTTTGAAAATGCATTTGTTACTACTGACCTAACAGGCGGACCCAGTGGAATAAGGAATGTGGTGTGGGGATGTGCTCCAGATTTTCTTCTGCTGCAAAAACATATGTGGTGGTTAAATGTAGTGTTGTACACAAACTTTAATCCAGCAAATTATGTTTGCAAAAATAAATTAAGCTTTTGCACAGATTTTAGGTCATTATGTATAAAAAGCACCGTGTTCCCTACTTCTGCTCAGTTATAATGTTAAGTTATGGGATAAATTTAAACTGAATGAAATGGTAGGATCCTGATGTTAAGGCTATTAAATGACTAATAATCTGTGACAGTGTGATCTCATTAATAAAAATGTGGGGTATAATTTTAACCCTGGTTATAAGGGATGAAGAATAAGTCTAAGTGGCTCATTTAAAAATGCACTGTAGTGAATTTTATTGCTCAAGTCTGGTTGGCCATGAGCCATGGCTTTGCATTCCCCCCATGGTAAATATTTGTAACAGATGATTTTTCCTGCAGGACAATGGCTCCATTCACTGAGCAGGTCCTGTAACCTCAGAGCGAACGCAAGGTCAGGGCAAATAAACAAGGCAGCCATTCCAAGCTGCATGGTTCTCCCCTGGTTCCTGGGCTGGGCCTGCTGCTCAGCCAGGCCCTCTGTGTGCTCCTGGCCACCCCAGTCTGAGTGCTGACAGATGTTCCAGGCCCCGCTGCAAAACGAATAAGAAAAAAAGGAGGGGGCTTTCCTCTCTCTCAAGTAATCCTACATCTTTATATCCTCTCCTCTTACCACAAAAGAAGTGGATCTGGGTTCCCAATTCCACCTCCCACACCTTTAGACACCTACCAAACAAATCAAAGAGAAGGACCACAATTATTAACTCCCCCTGCATAACACTCGTATCAACTATTGTGAGCCTGTGTGTAACCTGTGGGTTATAATTACAGCCTGCATAGATAGCTCTGTTGTCTGGGGCCACAAACCTCTGTGTGCTTAAACGTTTCATAGAAGAACAGACTCAAGAGAGAATGACGATAAACCCTACAATTAGCCACCAGTTTGTCTGCAGGTATTGGGTTATGATTGAATGTGTATAATAGCGGGTCGATGCTTTTTGTTCAACCTCACCAATCATATGTATTTAACATATCTAGAAAAAGAAAATTGACATACCATGGCAGGGGCAAATTATTTCTCCCATTTTTTCAATCAGTAGCCAATATTTACATGAGATAGAGCATCCTTCATGCATAACTTACTGCTTTGGCTGACAAAGTATTATTATAACCAAAACACACCACATTTGTGACACATCTACCATCCTAACCTTCCTTTTCTGTATGTGTGAAAAGGTTTATCAACCACCAACATTTAGGAAAAATCTAAGTCACATAATTTTAAACACAAAAGTCTTAGATTATTAAGTGCTTTAAACATTATTAACTTAAATGTGACAAATTTCCATAAAATTCTGAAATTGTGTTTTGTTTGTTTCCTCTAGACTGCTTTTGCTGTGGAAGCTTTCATAGTGTATTAGAGTGAACCAGTGCACAAGTGTAACGAGTGCAGGACCTGGCTCAGGCCTGAGGCGGCAGACGGTAAACAGTTGTTACCGGCTGTTTTTGGTGAAGCGAAGACAAAGCTTCTCTGTGTGAGAAACAACAGCTACAGCTGGGCTGAGCAGAGTGAGACATCGATCCATAAGCTCGTGCCTTTACACCCCTCGGAGCGCTCATCTGGCAGTCAGCAGGAACAGCAGCCAGAGCGTGCCAGGGCACTGCACTGCAAAAAAACATGACCCTCTCGTCTTACTCTGAAGCCACTCTTTAAATCTCACACCACTGCTCAGAGAATTGATTAAAAAATCTGTCAGCAGACGACACATGCTGCTAATTCAAATGCAGGTAGAACAGCACAGGCAACAATAATAATTAAGAATGCCAGTGTCCAGATTTTATGAGACACTTAAAATGGTAAATATCGACTATATATTTTGGTTGCTTGACACTTTTGTTTTTATTGTTCCCTGTAAAGCTGATTTAAAGGGAAATAAAATATACAGTGCTTTAAAAACTGACAAAAAAAATGGACAAAAAAAATGAGACATGCAATTTGTATCTAAACAGCGTGGTTTGACAAATGTATGCATATTTTAAAATCCAATTACACATTAAGTATTCTCAGAAAATCACATGGCCTTGAAGAGCCCAGTTAAAAGTATCAAAGAGGGGAGACAAGAGACCGACGTTTAATCTAATCTACGTTCTAATAGTTGGGGAGACATTAATTATTGATAAGGCTAGCAATTGATTGGTTAATAAGATAATGTAATTGAGAAATGAAAATCATCAGTATATGTGAGTGTGTGTTGGAGTGAGTCTGAGCCACATGGGGTGTGTGTAGGGGGTGTCTTAGGGGATTGCCCCTACATAGGCTTCCATCATTACTGCCACACTATAAAAGCAGAGTGGTGATTAAAAGGACTTGATTGATTTGGCTCTCATTGGGATAAGCTGTCCCCGTTCTGTCACTGGGCTCCTGCTGCAAATGTCATTGTGTGTTTAAACAGGGAGTATATTGTGATGTAAGAAGTCATGGAAGTTCAACATATTTATCTTTGCATAGTGTGATTATATGATTTTACAAATTACAAATCAAATAGAAAGTCAGGTTTTTGAGAATAGTCCTAAAAAGCATAACATAATACCATGTCCTACAGTTTTAGTTTTAGAGCATGCATTAATCCTCTGCTCCCTGAAAAGCTTGTTATTGTTTTAGGATGTCTGGTTCCCTACAAATTTCTGACATTTTATTATTGGCTACATACAATGAAATACCTACCTACTCTTTCGTAAGGTATGGAGCTGGAGATACATATACTGTAACTTATCAAGTAGTGTTTATTTGCAAAGTCCACAAAGAGTATTTATCAGAGTTCTTCACCAACAACTGTGTCATATTTAGTGCCATATACAGAACAAATGCAAAGGTCCATTAGGGAACTTTCTGTGATTTTTTTTTACTATTTCTATAAACATGTTTATGATATTACTTTCGTCAGTATGTAAACTTGCCTTGTAAATGCAGTCCGATGATTTTATTAGTTCAATGTCTAAAAAAGTGTTCCCATAAACATACACATTAATAAGTCATAATATAAAGTGTGAGTGTTTGTGTGGCTCTGTGCTTCCATCAGTTCATGCTCACAAAAAAATGTGCACGTGTGTGTGCGCCTGTGCATCCATGTCGTCAAGAGGTGGCCCCACTCCCTCAGTTTTCACTCTCCTTTTGTCTGCACTCTGTACTGTACTGTGCAGCTCAAACACACACTTCCCACACACACACACTCAGAGAGACAGACCCTGCCGCCTGACACAAAAGCTATTGATTTTACGATCTACCGAAATGAATGATCTTTCTGAGCCAATTTCTGAATTTTGAAATGAGTTCGATATTAATAATGATAGTGGAAGGATTCTTTAAACTGTGGGAGAAGGAGAAGAGAAACTGGGCGAAAGGAGGAAGGAAGGGAAGATTTGTGTGTGTTTGGTTTTGGAAAAAAGCGGGGATATGATTTCTCACTGTGGTGGAGATTAAATAAAGATGACACCAATGGTTTTAACAGTCTAAATTACTACATTGTAGCTTCGAATACAATTACGCTTATTTGAAATTCCTCAATGGAAATGGAAAGACTCAGCACTGGGATTTGTCTTTTAACTTTTACAAACTCCCAACTTTTATGGTTATAGATTTCAACCACCTATTTCCATGCATCGCTCTTGTGCTTTTTATGACGCCATTTCCAATATACAGCATTCTTGCAAGCTTGCTCCCAAAGCCATTCATATATTTCATGCGCCATAAAGACACAACTTTCTATTTTGCATCTCACAAATCTTCCATAAAATCAAAAAATAAGAGGCACATAAATATTTAACATGCTCTGTGTTTAGATGAGGGAAACTGTAGAAACAAATTACAACAGACATCGACGGTAGAGGTCAGTAGGATGGAACAATTCTTCTTGTATTATACCTCTGAATGCACATTATGTTGAAATGCATGTGCTATAAAATGTTCCTACAGAAATGCCGACAGTTGTGTTAGGATGCTTGTGTATTTCATTGTGCATGCACATCTGACTGGTTCTTTTACTTGGGCAGACAGGCGTCATCTTGATGGTGTGTTAATCAGAAGTCCCGTGCCCTGTGGAGGTGTTAATTCAACCTCCCGGTTCGCGTGAGGTGTAGATGAATAGATAAGGGAGGTAGTGTGAGGGTCATGGTGTTACGGCCCTGGCTGTGTTGGTCCTCTTGTCAGACACCTGCCTGGATTAAGCCGCCGGCTTCTCTCTCTGTTGTGCAAGGGTCAGGGGTCGACCATTTACCCAGTTCATTGGCTTCTCATTCACTTTTCAAGGTGGGCTGGATCTGCATAAAAGGCTCTGGCATCTGTATGCTTTGCAGGGTTCATGTACAAGGAGGGGTTGGGGGGTGGGTTCTGGCACTGTGAAGAGAGAGCTGCCGCAGAGGATTACAGTAAATATACTCCCAGACTCAGGAGGAGATGAAGGGCTGCTCCAAAGCAAAGCCAATGCTGCATTTTGATGTTATTTCTTAGCTTTGGTAAATGTAATATTACATACTGTAAAGTAATAAGTGATATTATGTACAGGAACATATTAGCATTAGAGGAGGGGCAGGAATAAACATGTATTGTAATATACTGATAACATTTCCATTACAAATGTGAATATTGTTATTTAAAAATATATTTAATAATGTAATTTGGTGCCACTTTGAGATATTAAAAGGTTTAAAAGAGGACCTAAAAAGACTGCATTTTGTTGTAAATCAATTTATTCTAAACTCGGATTAACTGAGAATACAGTCCTTTAAATAAATACATTAATTTTAAATAAATAAAAATATTTCACAAATTTTGTTCTAACTAATGAACATTGGAATGTGTATTGTGTTATGACTTCCTCTGTGATCCCTTTTTTTCTTACAGGTTTTTTTAAGAGGAAGAAGACGAAGGACAAGAAGATCCTTAGCAAACAGATAAAATAGATAAAGGGGAGAAGGGGATAAAACAGGTTGTGGGGGGAAGGAAGAAAACGCATGAAACATGAAACTCTGCAAATTTGACTTATAACAAGCAAAATTACACCCTGCTGTCATTTAAATTATGGCTGCCCTCTATAAAGGTGTCTTTTAGGTGCATTAATTGAATTCGGCACTATTTCCCAATAATAATCTGCAAAGTTCAGCCGTCCATCCTTCATGAGATCCCTGCCGCGTAGCAGAGGAGTATCTATTTCAGTGGCTTAATTTATTTTCATGATTCGCCGATAATGACGGCCATGCAGGCTGTACATCAGAATTAACCTTCATTTCACTGAGGTATATTACGATGACAGTCCCCGACACATTTCACCTACACAAAGGGCATTCTCCCCCCATTGTACCCCCCCTCCTTACTCTCACTTTTCTCCCCTAGCCTCCTCCTCTGTCGCCGGCCCCGCTGCTGTATAATCATCCTCAGCAGACCCAGATTGTTTGATAGCCGATTAATTTTCATAGGAAATCAAGTGGCCAGCTCTTTCTCTCGACTCCTACTTCCCCATATCCCCCGTCCAAACACATACACATGCCGCTCCTCGACAATAGCCAGACGCCACTTGTGCTTGGTGACTTTTTCTGTCAATTAGGTGTTTTATTTAATCTCATCTCTCACTCCCCCCCCCCTCCCCCTCTTAATAAATCGCACACAACCAGCGTGCTTCTGATATCTCCAAGCGTGGTTAATTTATTTTGGAACGACGCAACGATGTAACAAAAGTGCTGTAAATTAATCAGGGGACATCAAGCGAAATGGGGGTCCCGTCCGATCCTTTCTCTAATTTCTATGCAAACCATTAAGTGTCAGATATAGATTCCACCATTTGCCATGGTCTCAGTCAAAAGATTTCATTAGGGACTTAACGTCACGTTTTTTTTGAAGGCAGCACCGATCATTTCTGTCCTATTTTCGCCCTCATGAGCTCTTTGTTCTTCGTCCCTCAGTAGGATCCATGCCACTAAAAAAAAGGCCCCTATGCAAATGACAATAATAGATTTCGCTAAGCGCCGCCACAACCGCCGCGATAGCCTATTTAGAGGGAAACCAAAGAAACATTCAATTTGTGGCATTAACCAGGGCACATGCAAAGGTTGCCAAAAAAGTGATTAAGAAATTACAGAATTGGTGGTCGCTGCTTGAAGTTCCCTTTCTTTCTTTCTCCATTCTTTGGCTCATTGGCATGGCATGTGTAATGAGGAGGGCTGGTAATTAGAATATTCTGGAGAGGTGAGCCCTGCTGGAGCCGCCACACAACACAGATCCTCCTCTCTCCATCTCTCTCTCTCTTTGCTTCTGTCATACCTCTATTATTACTTCCTCCTGTTGTGCGAGTATAACAGACAAGATGAGAACTGGTGATAGACCCTCAGTGCGCACTTTTGACCAAGAGCTAGTGCTGGGTTTTTGCTTGAGACAGTTCATAGATACAACTTGAAATTATATGTTTATGTAACCTCTTTCTGGAACAACGCTTTTTAAGGCAGTGTTGTTTTAAAGATGATCCACAGAAGATAGATATTTTGAAAATGACAAATGAATTTTAATCTGACGTGACATGGCATATTCCAGTACTTTGCCCACAATCATTTTCCACCAAATGGTGAGAACTGAGAAATACGCTGCTTGTTTGGTTTGGAATCTAGATGCAGAACAGAAGTCACAGAAATATGTGAGCGATTGTTGCCTTGGGCCTCAGATTTAAGCTGTCTTTTGGCTCCCAGTCAGTTCTTTTATATTGAAAAGTAAGGAACTGCTTTATAGCAGAGACAGGCTCCAATCCAGCTTCAAACAACCAGGGTGGGAAAGGTCTATGTGTGTGCCTCAGAACGAGACGCTGCTCTAAGTCCCCTGTGCCTGCAAATAAATATAATCAATCCCCCATTTACATACAAATAGGCTTCTCCTCTTCATCCTAATAATCTGCCTTGCATCCTTAGACGGAGCAGATAATATTCACTCGACATATTTCACATTTATCATTAGATGGCTTTATTGATTGTTGTTTTTTTTCTCCTTTGATAAAATTTCATTTATTAGAGGATATTGAAGGAATGTAAGGCCGACATGGCACATACGCTCCATTATTTCCTGCCAAGGGACGATTACTGTTATTGACACTGTCACATCTTCTCTCCTCGTCATCAGTTATCACCGCTTAGAAGGAGGAAGCGGGTGTGTGTCTGTGTAAAGGGGGGCACAGACGTTCAAGAACATCATCATGGGCGTTTAATGGGTGTAAACTGCAGGGGCGCCGCACACGTGTGGCTCTGTGCCATGTTGCTAATGTGGCTTATTCCACTCGGTGTCATGTTGATGATAAGGAGTGACCGTCGGGGCTATGGCTGAGTGTCAATCCCACTTTAGACAAACAAGCCTTCTGTCAGTGAAGCTACCATTGCCAGAGGCATCTGCACAGCCTACACACAACACAAGGACTCAGAGGTTCAGAGGTCAAGTTATCATTGGTGATATCAAATTAAAACTCATAGATATCAATAAAGAAAAGACAATTGTGACATTAAATATCTTTAGTAGTGCTTTGGTTTGTACAACAACTGATAAAGGAGATCAAAACATCAAACATGATATAGAGAGTTTTGTTCTACAGTATGTGACCCTCTAACTGGGTCATTTTGTGATGAAACATATTTTGCAAAAAAAGCGTGCACCTTTCGGCTTCTTTGTTTTAATAGTTTATGGTGTTAAATTTAACCAGCCAGTAGCACTAAGAAGACAGGAAACCCTGTGTGATGACAACGGATGCCTTCACTGTCATTATACCAGACAGACTATAGTTTCTATAATTTAACTTGGGAACAAGAATGGCTCATGTGTTTGCTTTTATTTAATTTTCTCTCATTTGACTTCGACAAACATCTGTCAAAGAATCCCTGAGACAAACATAACAGAAAAGGTGACATCGCACCTCCAATTAACGTGGTGCCATCTGCATCACAACGTGACAAACATCACTGC
This sequence comes from Perccottus glenii, assembly GCA_024416835.2. Taxonomy (NCBI): domain Eukaryota; kingdom Metazoa; phylum Chordata; class Actinopteri; order Gobiiformes; family Odontobutidae; genus Perccottus; species Perccottus glenii. Next base: position 19,969,903 of record CM044547.2, on the reverse strand, counting down.
ATCATATCCCTGCATTAACGTGTTAACATGTAGTGTAATGAGCAAATTAGCAGTGCTGTGGCTATTCCGGGGGACTGCTATCAATAACAACATCTGTTAGCTGAAGTTGATCTTTGAAACACAACTTGTCATGTAATTAACTTGTCACTCGTTAGAGTGATTACTTTCTCAAATAGCCCTCCTACACTTGGCTGGTCCTTTTAATCTTGTATTTTCCCTAGCATTAAGAAAAAAAACACAGGCGGTGGAGCTGGAGTTAGTTTCCTGGATCCCCACTCTTCTGTGTTAATTAGGTCTTAATGACCATTACCGACTCATTAATGGATGTTTTGGGAACTGCACTGACCTCATATGACTTCCTTTTATCAGTGATGTTCAACTGTCTGACTCGTACCTGTTTAAATTAGCAAACACCTTTTAATAATGAAGCCCTTAAAATCACCCACTCAGCTCTAATGTTTTACTTAATATTGTGAAGCTCAGCTGTCTGAAATGAGCCACTTCCTGTTTTGTATTAAGCAATGCCTTTTGCCCTGGAGAACAAGTAACATTTCTTTATATGCAAAATAATGATTAAAAGTGATTACATTTCTGTGTAAAAGCTGTTTGATCAGTATCTTAAGCTACTCCAGAGACAAAAAAGAAATGACTGAAGTATACAGTGAAAGACCATCAACAGGCGCTAACAAAGTGGTGCAATTAAGATGAAGCAGAATCTGACAAAATGTTTGTGTGAGGTGTAAACACACAAGTCAACAGTAAGAGAGATGTGAATAGGAGAACAGCAGAAATAGATCACATCTTGTCATTTTCAAATGTGATTGTTAAAAATGTAGGATTGTATTGGACATTGTGTTGATAGGATTAAAAACTTTGCACTTAAATGTTGTTTCTTCACCAAAGTCAGAGACAAAAACTGAGACAGAAGATAAATTAAGCTGGAAAGTCTCCTAATAGACTTGAAAGGTGCATTGTGTAAACGACTGTAGCATACAGCTGAATACATATGACATAACTGTGTTTTTAGTGTAGAATAACAAATTGTTCCATTACTTCCTGCTCCGGTTCAAAATGACAAACAAAGCACTGATGCCCACTTACTATTTTCTTGCATAAATGCCTGGGATATTTAGGTACACGACACATAATTAGTTAATGAAAGCAAAGCGTCTTAACAAATTTAATGAATTTCAACAGTGAAATGCTGACATACTAAAAAGCACTGTGTGACAAGGTGCTGAGGGTCAGCTGACTCACCATGTGAGTATGTAGTAGTTTACCAGAAGACCATGTATGTGAGGGGAGAAAGTTAAATACAAGCAAGTGTTTTAATAAGTTTAATACTTGTTTAAATTCACCAAATACATCATGTAGTAAGAAAACAGTCTCACCAACTTCCTATGTGAGGTGTGGAATTGAAATCTGGTATTTTGCCAAAGGTTGCTGCCAAAAAACTACACACCAAAATGGACACTCAAAAAGATTCATAAAACATGTGTAGCCCCTTATCATGAGATGTTCTTCTACATGATCCTTACTGGGCTGAAGAAGCTATCTTACATATTATATCTGAGTGTAATTAGAATCTGCATGACATTTTTATTTGTCTCAACTGTTTTGACTGTCTTGGGTGTCCACCATAGATTGTAAAAATACAGTTTAACTTTGTCTCTGGACACATGTCAAGATATAGGTACAGCCTAATCTTCTTGCCCATTATGATTATCACTAACTGCAATAACTGCAATAACCCATGAAAAAATTATGTAAAAAAACTATTGAATTAAAAATGTCATTCAGAAATTATGATGCAACAGTGCACTGTGAAATTTGTATGTTCTTTGAAGTACTTATTTCAGCAAAATTACATATACACATAATATATGTAAAAAAAAACTTTATATCTAATTAAAATGATAACTGCATTCTCATTTTTCAAACTCTCATATCCTGAGGGCCAATTGGGATGAGTGCTTTTTTTTCTCCCTATGCGGCTGCAGCTTCCCTCTCTCCCACTTTCCATCAGTCTGTCTCTCTCTGTCTCTTTCCTCACTCCACTGTGGCTCACTGAACTGCTCCTACAGCAATATCCCATCATTACCATCTCCCCAGCTGAGCTTCAGCCAGCCATTATCATGCGGCATTATTAATCTTCTTGTCTTATCAACTTGCAAATCACAAACCATTGAGCCTTATGGCGCAGTTTGGGGTGCGCCGTTATTCATTTTGTAGGTCTACCTAGCCTTCCAGTCTTTGTAATCACCTGACGATTGACACTCTCATGCTGTTGCAGTGCCCTTCCCCTGGCCTCGGCGCTCTGTAACCCTAGAAAGGATCCAACAGTTTCTCACAGACACCTGAACGTGGCTTCTTTGAAAAACACCCACACGCCACACTCTGGCTGCACAGATGAATGTGTGCCGGCTTGTAATCAAACTTTAAGACTTCTTTATTTGACTGATATGTGTCCTTAACTGTTAACAGCTTCGAAGACTGTCAAAAAAATGTTGATTTTCTCATTTTTTTTCATGCTCTAAATTCAAAGGACTGAAAAGAGAGAGCGAGTTGCAGCTGAAAGTACTTGACAGCATGAGGATAAATTTTATTAATAGGCTAGCATTACCATGCGTCTGCCACTGGCTGACCCTCTCCCTGACACATCCGTCTACAACGGTTGTGTCATCTTTTCCTTGCTTAAGTTTCTGCTCATATTAGTATTTACAAGACCAACACAGAGCACGAGCCAAAAGAGGCAAAGTTTCTTCAAAGACTTACAATTGACCCCTGGTTCTCACTCTCACTTGAGTTTGCTTTACTTCAGGGCTAAAATATTCACCCTGTAAAATGCAGTGTGGAGATGCTTATGCTCCTTGTGAAAAAAATGTGTATGAAAAATTGCAAAGAGTGTGTGATCCTGTATGAGTGTGAATTTGCATTTCTTTGAAAACTTTGCATGATAAATCACCTTTTTTCCAGCCATAGCTCATTAAGCAGCATACAACAGGTACTAAGCATGAAATATTTAGCAGAAGACAAAGTGTTTCATGTGCTCCTTTGGACCCAACTATTACCCAGGCCTTTCACATAACATCTGCTAAAAACAGCCCACCTTTTGATCTTCATTAATATCATTTGGTTAAATATTTCAAATATGATTGCATGTGTTTGATTAACATCTTTCAGAATTATTCAGTAAAATAGAGATTAGCAAAGAGTGTTCAAGTGCTAATGATGAAATTGTGATTACCCGCCTGTCACTCTGAATTCAGTGGCGGTCAGAAATTAAATCTAGTATTTGGTTTGATCTGTAACATGCCATTGCATACTGGACACTTCATAAAACTTTAGGGATCAACTTTCTCCCTTGCATTCAAATATGCTCTTATGAGCCTTGGGTATTAATATTCGCATTGGGTGCATTTTACATTTCAGCACACAACGTGCTCAACATTGTAATTTCCAAGCTTATCTAATCAATTCTGCAAGCTCCATCGGACCCATATCAGGCCTGGTGAAAGAAATCAGCTCCATAGCACCTTCAGAACACTTATAAATAATGAAAAACAGCTTTTAAAAAGAAAGAAGCGCTTAAGGAAAAAAATGTTGATTAGAAAAGTGTCTTTTATCCGTGGCTTTAAATCTTTCACATTCCAAAGATGCGAAGGACTCCGGGCAAAGCACGACGAATAAAGTACCCCTATCTGACCAGGAAAAAAAGAAGTATTAATTTTTGAGATAAAATGTGCTGACAGCACAGAATGAGCCAGGTGGTATTTGGATATGAGCAGTGAAGATGAGATGAGAGCCCACCACATCACTTTCATCTTGTGTATAAGTTGTCCTTGAAAACTTGGCTGAACTCTGAGCTGTCTGGAGAGCAGCGTGTTGCACGTCTCAGAATAGCCCTTATACCTCTTTCGCTGTGAATCAAATTCAATGAATTCAATGCTGACATATCAAAAGCACAGTGTGACCAGGTGCTGAGGGTCAGCTGACTCACCAATGTAGCAGTTTACCAGAAGACCATGTTTGTGAGGGGAGAAAGTTAAATACAAGCACAGAAAAGGAGCAGAATGTAACAAATGAACATGGTTAACAGCATGTGTCCTATTTCTTCATGTGGCTGCTATGCAGAGGTAGGCGGAAGGTGGGCAGGGTGAGGGAAAATACAGTTTTATGCCCATCTATAAATTAGGAGCATTAGGTTGATGAGCAGTGAAGGAGAGTCGTGTCTCAGCCACAAGACAAGACAAAGAAGGAAGGGGGGGGTTATAGAAACCAGATGATACATTACACTCACAGCCACCATGATGCGCTGAGGTCTTGATGACAGTTATCCTGTTAGGCTTTTATGGCAAAGACTGCTGCCGACACACACACAGCTGGCGGGCGCTGGGGCCCTTGTGCGTCTCCTCCGGTGAGGATTTGCATTCTGCTCCTGGCAGCTCGACCGACAAATTGGCCAGGCAGCGGCGGGAGACAGGCTCTGACTGAGGGGAGAGCGCTGTGATTCTCTCTGTGGAGACACTCCTGCATCACACCCATTTCCATCGGGGCGGACAGCCAAGGACTGTCTTTCAGACACCGGAAGGCCTGGCGGCCATGGCTGGACCTTGGCTCCCAGGGGCCTGTAGAGGTTGCGAGGCCAGTGCCCCCCCTCTGGGCACGCCTTAGGCCAGCAGCCCCGGGCTATAGTTCACAAATCAGCCCCCGTTTTTCCAATCAAAGATACCAACTGGGGGAAACTGGACGAAAGTGCTGCTTAACGTCCTCAATAATTTACCAGCCTGAATGTCGTCACACGAATGGACATACTACTATGAAAAATAGCAGACCAATGCAGCCTTTATCCTGACCACACCACTTTCAGAAAGACTTTTAAAAAGCCCAATTCAGCCTTTAATCAACTGATAAAACGGGTGGCATAGAAATTGGCTGGAGATGAGCAAATAGGAAGAATTTCAAGCATACTGTAATACTTTGGAATCAAAGTGGTTTCTTCTTACATGATTAATGATAGAGGGCAGTTCTGAAGCCCTATTAACATGCTCAAGTTAAACAAGGCTGACATTAAAAGACTAATGTTGAAACTATTAGCAATAGATTCCACTGCTATAACATTTTTGCAATAGTGCATTTATTGGCCACTTAAAATCAAAAGGTGAAGAAAAAAGACAGTGGGCAAAAACTCTTAAAGATGATAGTCAGCATTTCATTAAAATGGCAAAGGTATGGATAAACATTAAAATATTACAAAACAAAAAGTTACTGGTGTTAGTAAAAAAAAAAATAGGTGAGTAAATTAGTGGCTCTTATTGTTGATCGGTCTCCCTGTGCTGTCTTAGGTTGTATTGAAAGTGCATGTTTTTGTGAGCTCAAAACAGTTAGTGTTATCTGGCCAGATACCCATGACCTGTGGCTGGCTGAGTGGGCCAACCCTCACCTGTGGCTTCACACAGACAGAGAAGAGAACAAACAATCTATCCTTAGTTTAGACACATGGATGAGAATAATATTGTTTTTATAAAATAAATTCAGGGTATTTAAATGCCCTGCATTGTATCAGTTTCTTATATTTTATTTTAAAAAAGAAAGAAGAAATAATAATACATTTTGTGAATTTTCCTATAATAAAGGTTCAGTCAATAAATTGTGTACTGGAAAGTTTATTGTTCTACAAATGAGCAGAAAAATATTAAATCAATTCTGACTTGCAAGTGACACAGGTGCCAGTCTGTGAGAGCATAGCACTGCTGTAATGGATGTGTGTGTTTATGTTCAGTCGGCACAGGTATTGTGTGTACATTTCTCACATCCCCCTTGTGTTTGTTGCCACTGTGTGGCCTCTGTGGCTTCCCTTAATGAGGCTGGACGCGTGGCTGCCTCAGCACCTGCCGTGGGTGGCCATAGGGTTAATCCCGGCCGGCTTCCTCTCCCGTTCCGTCTTCCGTCTCTTTCACTACTATGCCTCTGGGCTGCTGACGGCAGCAGGCAGCGTGCGCGAAGGCGATGGGGAGGGAGGGGAGGTGACAGGAGGCACATATACCCCGGGGTTCCCCCCTCCAGCAGAGCAGAATGAGTTGTACCATACGCCGTTGGATACCTGACAAGAGAATGCCTTCATAAATTACCAAATGAAGATTGATCGCACGCACCCCTCACCTCTTTTTGTGTACAAGCAGATGTGTACAGAGGCAGGTAGAAGCTTATACACACCTATGCATGGGCTGACACACATTAACATAAAGTGTCATACAGAGTCATTGGTGGGCTCCTGTTTGTTGTCAAGTTTCTAGTACAAGTGATATGGCTGCTACATGCTCCAACACTCAGATAAATCAGTCAGTCAAGTGGGCTGTCAGGCTGGTCACTCAGTCAGGCTGTGGGTGCACACTCCATTACAGGTCCTGTCACCCTGGACGAAGAAGCAGTTTTATTTATAAATGGCCAAAACTACAGAAAACTTAAACAGAGCCGTAGATAGAAAAATGTGTAAGAACCTATACATTTTGTGTTCTGTTCCCTGTAAACTTTAGAACACTGAATAACATTTGCAGCACGGAATTATGACAATATCTTAAAATTGGCTTGAGGTTGCAAAAATGTTATTGATAGGTTCATGTCTGGGGTAGTTTACTCCTCAGGTGGTCATGATCATACATTTTGTCTTTGGTTAAGAGAAGGCGGTGCTTATCTTGAAGCTACATTGTTACTGCTCAGGATAAACACCTGCTCAAGGGCTAAAGCTACAAACACCCCTCGCCATCAAGTTATTTTAATTTGCAGTGATAAAAGAGGCTCTATATTTTAATACAGCTCACTGCATTTAGTATGTTAACTATAGTATGCATGTATCTAGATTTATTTTTTTCTCTATAAAAGTGTTTACATTTTACAAATAAAAAAATATACCAGTAAAAAAAGTGGTTCACTCTTCCGTTTGGCACACACACACACATTAGGATAAACACACAGTGTCAAATGTTTGAGTGTGTAGTCTTTCCATGACATCAGTGTGTGCCATGAAGTCATTTGCCACACTTTTAGCCTCTGTCACCAAGTGGATAACGCAGTGGGTTTTTTTTAGTGAAAGGACTGGGCCGTTCTGATTGATGCCTCTTTGCGTGAAGCGTAAAGATCAAGCCTTCACACATGTCACCATCCTCTCTTAAAACCATGCACATCAGCAGAACATCCACATGTGCAGACCACACAATGGCGTTAATAGACTCGTGAAACCACAATCAGAATATTGTCTCTCAGCAGATACACTCCACAGAGCTGTCTTTTCTGCATTTTCCCAGCTAACCTTGCCATGTGAGTTGCTTACTCAACAGACATTGTTACGACACAGGTGCTTTACTCAAAGGTCAGCACTGTTGCAGGCGATCTCATTTCAATGGGGTCTGCACCGCTATGATCGGCCCATTACCATAAGCTGATTCACAAATTGGCGCAGTAAGGGTTGATGGGATGGGTGCAGTGAGGTGTTGGGTCAGGGAATGCTAGATAAAAGGAAGGGAATGAGAATATTTGGCATACACTGGAGTTTGTAGTCCGCACTAACCAAGACTAACCAGAGTTTACCACGACAGAGACAAGACCAAGATGTAAAATCCCACTGGCTGGTTTGTTATCACTTTGTGAAGGAGGGCAAGAAGGTGTTTTTAATGACTTGAAACTAAACTATAAATTAACAGTGTTTGGTTGCATTCAAAGGTATCTGTTTTCCATCATACTGAAACAAAGAGGTTTACTGATTTAATGATAAGTACATCAGGGAAGGCTTCTATATCCTTTTTTCACTTTTATTGAGGGAGTGTGAGGTGGTCCCGTTTTTACCCTGAAACATAGGTTGTAACAAAGGCATCACAAAGGTGGGATGGTTAGAGACAGCGAAGCATAAATCAAATATTATGTGTATGCAGAAAAACAGGAAAGGTATGTGCTTAATACACTGCCTTTGTACTTATTTATGCCATGTTTTGTTTGTTTTCCATTAACTGCTTTTTCCACAGTGTGAAAGAAGCTTTTGTGGTGTGCACATAATACATGAGAAAAGAAAACTGGATGACTTTTTTGATGTAAGAAACGGCGACTAAGACAAGACCTTCAAAAAGTGCTCTACAGACCAGTCTCAAGACTAGCCGTGAGCACTGCAACATACATATACGTACGTAACAAACCAGGCTCTGGGTTTTGCACCTATACCTCTGAATGCTGTTTCCATTGCACTCATGGACAGCTAAATTGGCAGCACTCCAATAAGAGCGGGAAAATGAGGATAAAAAAGTGTGAGGCGTAACCTCCTAACTCCCTCCTTAAAGAAGCCTCTTACATGTGTAGACACACTAGAATGACTTGAGGGCCTGTCAGCAAACCCAGGAAAAAGCTGAAGAGAGGAAGGAAAAGTCAAATAAATCTGACTGATAGTCTCCTCTGTCAGTCGGCCAAAATGCCAGACGCGATGTAAATCATGATGCGTCGACTGTCCGTCCTGGCCGAGCTGACATTAGCCCACCAGCTGTCTTCGCTTTATGATTTTCGCCAATCATCTCATCCAGAAGCACAAGTGCTGAGATTGATGTTTATTCAGAAGCGCTCGACATATTTCAGTTACGCAATGGGCAAAAGAGACACTTAAACGTTAGTCAAGCGGCCGTAGCAGAATATGGGGTAATTTAACACGCCACATGGGGGACACAAGAAATCCAAATCAATTCATCTGATCCATAAGAAAGTCTGAAAAGTTTGGCGAGGACAAGCTTTTAGCAACTAACATCTGACGTGTCCTAATATACCCCTTTAATATTAGCATTGTGCATGTTTCATTTCCACAAAGTTCCTCTAATGTGCCATAAAAAGCACCCATTCAGGCCGTTGAGTATTGTACATGGGAGGTCAAAATTCTTGAGGTGTGCAGAAATTACAGCTATGGAGCAGCAACAAATGTGTCGATTGTATTTCTAGGATAAAGTCTGCACTGTCTAAATCTCTGGCCAGGTGGAGCTGCATACTTTACAGCTAAAGGGGGGAAATGGTGGAATGTCATGCCTATAATAAGCAGTATTATTACAACCATTAAACCAGAGCCATAACTCAAGTTGAAATGGACAAAATGGGAGGGACAGGGCTGCAAAAGAAAAATGTGAAAAGGCAAAACAAGACAAATTTCTTCTGGCGTCCTTCCTGAGAAACACACATACACTGCATTAGTTAAAGAACTGGATCATGCCCTGTTTTTGACCCTCTGGAGTGCTGACTTCACCCAGCCGTCAAATGGATGTAAACTCGTATATATTTCCACAGGTGAGCAGTTCAAATGTTCCAGAAACTGTCTGTAATTAATTACCAGGGGCTGCTGTCATTTTCCCAAACATCCTCCATCTCGACATAACCAAACATCTGAGTGAGAAAAGGGAAAGAAGAAAAAAATATATATTTAAAACCTCTCACACAGCCAGAAGGTCTCCCTGCTCAACACAGAAATAACGGCGAGTTTAAATAATTCTGGAGAGCGGCTGGCCAATAAATTTCCGAGCAGAGGTTAATTTAGCGAGGGGAAACCTCAGCGCAATTACCTTGTTCGATGCCTCCCCTCCGAATGCCCTCAGGGCCCCGTCTGAAATGTCACCCAGGAGGAGGGATGGAGGGTTGGAGGGCTGCAGCTTTGGCGGGATGGAGACCCACCTCAGGATGCAGCCATGAAAAACAAGGTAATCAGCAAGGCTAAATGCTAACAACAATGGAGTCCTATTAGTGTCCATCACCAGAGAGTGGGGGAAATTACTGCAATAATCACTGTCTATTTCCTCCTTCTTTACCATACACAAAGTAAACAGAGTGAAAGAAAATAGTCAAAAAGGCCAAAAGCACACCCTGTATGCAAAATATTTCCAATTTGGATAAAAATAATATAAACAGTTAGACATTTAGACAAAGAGACATAGGTGACTGTCAGTCAGTGTCTGTCTTCAACAAACAAGGTTTATAAGCAATAGAAAATGAATGAATAAATGTTTACACTACAGATATATGAAACATTTTTGCTTTAGAGCTTTGTGTATATTATAAGAAAATGTCAGTATAAAAATATTTCTGTGGTTATGTTTTGGTAAGAACCATAACAATAGGGAAAAAAAGCAGGGCATTGTGTACTATATTGTACTTTCTAAAAACAAATTAATTATTTACTGATTTTTGTATTGTTATGTGTTGTTATTTATATAAAGTTAATCAATATTTTTATAACATTAACAATGGATTACATTTAACCATGTGACTCAAACTTATATATATATAAATATATGTGGTTTGTAATTTTGGAATAGATATATAACTTAGGTCCACCCTGGGCCAAACTGGAAATGTACAACAGAACCAAAATCTCAGAGAGTTTTAGAAAGTCTTCTTAATTGTCTCATGTGTATGATTTTAATAAAGCCTGTGGTTCAAAAACTTTATTTTGTTGCCATGACAGGAGATGTCACACAGTTAGTGCCTTACCCAGGCTGCCTTTTCATGTGATTTTGTGGATTAGTGACAGAATGACTCCTCACTGCCTTCATCATTCAGCACGTTTCCTGCCAATACACAGGACTCCATCTATTTTCTGGCATTCCCATAAGCTGTGGCACTGGCTCGTTCTATCTACTGCTGAGATCTGGGATGCCTGTAATTACTGCTCCATCTTCATCTACTCAAATCAGCCTGATCCAAATCTTTATTTCCCCGAGGCCCTGACTAGGCTCCTAGCTAGCTCTTACCTCCCAGGAAGACACAGCCACAGACGGCCACGCTTTTTAATCAGGCCTCGACTCAAGCTGTTCCAGTGTTGAGGAAAAAGACGGTCAAGCTGTGCCAGTGGCTTTTAGAAGGTGAAAGGTTCCAAAAAGTTTTCCCCAAATATAAACACTGATAGGCTGTTAATTCAAACGAAGCACAGTGTGCAAGTCCAATGGCCAGCTGGGAGCTTTTTTTTAATTGTCTCTTGACACATAGTTGTCTGACTTTTCCATCTGGACTTTATTGTTTGAGTTTTGAAGTCATTAGCAAGCTATGGTGCCCTGTCGTATTTTACAGCACTAATGGCACAACAAGGAATTAGTAGAAGCAAAATCTAATTTAATTAAGTACCTCAGCTTTAAAGGGAGATATGTGTGTTGGCCAGAGCTCAAAGATGAATGCTAATATTAAAAATAAACACATCTCCCTGTGTTCGAAAATACATGATCTAGAGAGAAGAGGAAGCTCATTTGCACTTCAGAGCTCAACTTTGCAATCTCTGCAGGCCTTTGCTTATTTGCCCATCGCTTCCCTGCCCTTCTGCATTAAATGCTAACAAACTCAAACTGCAGGAGTCCAAAGGCCCCACATTAGAATTTATAAACAGTTTAAGGGAGACATAAGCAAAAGCGTTTACACAAACAGCATCAATATTTCACTATTCATAACAGCTCGCCTCTCATGTACGCTTAAACCCTCTTCTGCAAATAAACTGTGCTTTTGGACGATCTGGTTAGATAATTCTAACTGACTGTACCATTTCACTGGTGGAATGCAAAAGCTACCCCCACCCTGCTTTTATGAACGCAAACATCTCCACTGAGGCTTTTATGCCGTATGTACAAATACAGTAAAATTAGCCTATTTGTTTAATCTTCACAGTATCATTCAATGAATATGTCATTCTGAATTCTCAGTACTATCTAAATAATTTCTCTTTAAACTCTTTACAAAGCTGTGATGGATTTAGAAACTGTAGCTGTCTATTGCCTTTATAACTTGTTTTCATTTTGTGCACAGAAAAGTTAAAAGAGGGGTTTTAAAAGCAAGACTGTGCTGAATTTTGACATATGTGTAGACTAAACACAACTGTCTCTTCTCTTACATCCGACAAAAAATAATGCCTCAAAGCCTGGGCAGTAACATAGTTAGTTATATTTGTGCCTCACATGACCTTGTGCTATCTGTACTCCTTGTGCTTAAGAGGACTGTAGAATAGCTTGGTTTTGTATCTGAGGACAAAAAGTGCATGTACTTTGGATGCCAAGTAAATGAGACAACCAGCTTGGGAAAACCCAAAGGTCTAATTAGGTACACAAATTCAAAGGACATAATGTATGAGGAGGAGGAGGGAAATGCTTGGTTGCAGCAGCATAAAGCAGGAACTCACCCGCTGATTTGGGCCCATAGTGAGGGACTACACCACATCCTGGTTGAGCTTTTGAAGTGAGTGTTGTGGCTACAGATCGCCTCAGCACTGTCCAGACTGGATATACTAGCCCCATATTGCATAGACATGATAATATGAAGTGGTGGAAATAACAAGGTGATGAGAGAGAATAATGGAAAGAATGGGAAAACTCTCAGGTAGCAAGCTTCGAGGGACACCCCATTTGTTTTTCTTTGACTTGCGAAATGGTAAAGAGGCAGCTCTCGTGCGCAGCGAGGACTGTCTCCAGTGTGCACAAGGGCATGTTACAATACGCGCCTGCTCTTGCTAATGCACCTCTTATTTTTGTGTCTGCGCTGTGATTGCGATGCTAATCAAAGGCAGATGCGCAGCCCCACTGAGGGATAACACTTTACATCTCTTAACGCAGCACAGGTGGCGGTGCTAAAGAAAAAATAAAGAGCATGAAATGTGTCTCCTCCCCCTGCTCCACGATCGTCCGCTCTCAGGTGGATCGCTCATTAAAACTACAGCAGGTGTTTGGTCACACACGTTGACGGAGAGGGTGCTTAAAGTGGCAGAAATCACAAAGTGGATCAAAATGTTGTGTGCATAGGAGCGGGGCTGGGAAATGTATACAGGTATGCATTTATGCTACATACACATACTTCTTGATGATTACAGTATCTTAGTGAATGCCAAGGGGATCCAACATCTGTTTGGAGCAAGCCACTGGCCCAATATAGAAAAAAGGGCCTATTGCTTTTCTAAGGGACTTGAATTAAATTCAAGAAACCTTTGGATAATTTGGGAATTTAAGACAATCTTTTGAACACTTATGGATTGTGCTCATAGACAATAGAAGAATAGCAAGGGTCCATTTATAACATTTTATAAGAAAGCTTATTCTGAAGTTTTTAGAAAAAAAATACTTAACACAATGCCAATATTTTCACACTAATAATAATCTTCTTTGTTTCATAGTCCATCTCTGGATTATTGCCTTCTCACACTTATTACGCGAGATTTTAGAACAAACCACAGATTTGTTTGTTTATAGTGTTCACATTGGCTGTTAGCATCACAGTTGATTACTTGCTGCAGTTATTTATTTAACCTTTATTTATCCAGGTAAACTGTTTGAGAACCAATTCTCATTTACAAACATGACCTGGCCCCATGTGTGTTTGGGGGGGGACTATTGTACATGTTTTTGGTGGTAGGGGAAACCGGAGTACCCGGAGGAAACCTACGCAGACACAGGGAGAACATGCAAACTCCACACAGAAAGGCCCTGCCTTGGATGGGGTTGAACCCAGGACCTTCTTGCTGTGAGGCAGGAGAGCTAACCACTCTGCCACTGTGCCGCAGAGTGGTTAGGGTAATGCGTCGTTAGTACTTAATATACCAAATCGGCAGCAGCTTTATAAAAGGTTACACTTTGTTGTTAATAGACATGGTAGTCATGGCAGAGGGGACAGGGCAAATGGCTAAAACTATTGCTACACAATTGTGGAAGCAACTTTGTGGAAACTAAACCAGTTCTCAAAAGGTTTGCAAGATAATTTGAGTACAAAGCACTTAATCTTTCACTCTGAAGAAAAGAACCAAGTACAGGTAAGAAAGTGTAACTTACAGGCCTATGCGGAGCCCCCTTCACACTACAGATGTGAGCTGACGCCAAAGCCATCACATTCTCTTACCACATTATGATAATGCAATAAACCCTCTAGAAAGGCAAGCCACAATACTTGTAATTTTACCTCTGCTGCTCAGCCTTAATGTAAATTCAGCCTTCTGACTCCATAGGGGGCCAAAGTGTGCCGTGACAAAAAGATAATAGCATATGTGTTTGCAGGGGATGCTATTTTTATGGCGAGATGCCATATCCCATTCCTTCAGCATATTCCTTAATTATTTTTTTGTAATAATTCTTTTGTCTGTCTGGCTCCTATCTCATCCTGCCCACCTGATTCAATTAATATTCAGCCGAAGTAAGTATGAAAGTACAAAAATCAATTTATCATGCCTCAAAATCAAGAGTGCTGTTCCTTTGTGCTGCTGTAACAGCAGTTTACATCCACTGGTTAGAGGGTTAAAGAAGAGCAGATGCCATCGCTCTTCACTGCTTCAATGTGTCTACATGGCTGCCACATAAGGAGGTCATCCAACACCATTGGAATGATGTCTAAACAAAATAAAACAAGCATAAGAGAGCCACATAGTATATTAAAGTAGGCTAATTGTACAAATTTAAACCAAAATATGACCCTCCCCTTCTTTCTGGACATCCTAAAAATGGCAGAGGCAACATATGCAATGGAACTTGCGGGTTTGAGGCTTTTATGACTAGAGGTGACTATAACTCAAGTAAAACAAACAGATTTCCAATACTCTAGAGCAAACTTCTTTTGAGGCAGCTAATTGGTGGTGACATTTTAGCTTAATTTAACTGTTTCATCAAAATAATCAAAGTTGTACATTTGTTTATTAGGCTGACTTTGGCATTCAAGTCTTACAACTCTTCTTTTGCACTATTTGGTAATATCCTATAGTAGTCAGACCTTCACTGGAACGTTTCCCCAAAATAAATAGATCATGTAGCAGACGTTTCCTCCATCTTGTTCTACACTCTGTGGTTAAGACCCTGTCCCGCATGTAGTGCGCTTTTGTTGTCTTTGCTATGTCAAGGCACTGACACCCTGCATGAGAGTGTTTGTGCAGACATCCCAGATGAGTGCATGTGTGCGAGGGGACCACTTGTTATTCCCAGGGTTGGAGCTCACTGAGGCCTGTGTCTCTGTGTGTTTACAGCTCCAGGGGCTTGTTGCCTCCTGACTACAAGAAAGCCTGATGAATAAATAACATCCAACTCTCGAGCTCACTATCTCTGAGGCCTTGAAGTGTGTATGTGTGCGTACCTGTATGTGTGTGTGCACCATGTGTACAAGCATTACTGTTTGTGACCACGTGTTTTCCTATGTCTGTGTGTTCGGCATCTCTCAGTGGACCAGGCTTCTCTTCATCTGGCTGATTCCTGGCCTCTTTTGGCAGGAATCCGTCAGAGAGGGAATGCTATCTGGAGGAGGCAGGGACAAACACTCGGATGGAGGGAAAAACATCCTCTTTATCTCCTACATCAGTAGGAATATGCAGAGGGCAGGGGTGTGTGTGTGTGTGCACTTTTTGAGTTAGGTGAAGTGAAACACTCCAGGAGATTGTGAGAAAAGAGACATCTTGAGGAAAATAGAGGCTGCATTAAACAGGGTATTCTCTTGAGTGACTATGTAAAAAAAGTATTTACAATAAAAGGTCTTGATTAACCCCTTTCAGTCAAATTAAACTCCCAACAAGATTAAAGTTTGCAAATGATGAAGGGTCACACTGGTTAATAAGAATCATGCAGAGAACCAAAGTTTTTGTGGAATATGAATGACTGTTAAAAGCCCAATATATCAGTTTTTATGATCCATTACAGTTTTTTTGCAACTGTTTTCATTAGCTAGCAACAAAATGTATTGCTTCTTTGAGAACACTAAACACTTTTGAGACTGGATAAAAATAAATACAAACTGGATATGGTCTGTGGACATTGCGTTAGGACCAACAGAATAAAGTGCACAAACTTATTTGCTCTGGCTGAGCGCTGGCACATGTAGTCAGTCTGCTTGTTATTGGTTTGCTGAAGAAAAACACATAAAGCCAATGAGAGTTAATGTCCCTGCTCACAATTAAAGGCTTCGTTCCAAGTAGACTTAAAGTGATTTTCACAATGGCCGTAAAATAGTCTCTTGTTAGTGCTATAAAGGCATATTCATTTGTCTCTTGCGGCTGCTTATGAAACGTGAGCAGGAGGGGGAAGTGGTTTTATTTACATGGCATTATGTTACATCAAGTGCTTGTGCTCAATTAGGAAAACCATCACAATGGTTTTAAGTCTCTAATGCAGTGTGCTGAAAGGGACCATGACTTGCTAATAGGGTGTAATTCCTTTTGTATCTGCATCCATGTGCAGCAGTAAGGAGGGAACAGAGCCGAGGAGGGGGGGCCAAATCCGTATCATCAGTAAAAACAATGCATCAATTAAGCAATTAGCATGGAACAAACTGGGCAGCTTTCCAAACCCTCCCTAAAAGGCACCGTGCCAAGGGGGCTTGTAGCGTTCATTATACCCACATCACAGAGATGGTAAGAGAGAGGGAGAAATAGAAAAACACGCAGAAAGCAAGCAAACGCCTTTCATTTGTAAAGTGGAAGCATTTGTCTGCCAGCATGGAGACGTTTTGTTCCGCCAGATGTGCTTTTTAGCGAGGCCACATGTTCGGTCAAGGCTGAGGAGAAGGTGTGTGTTGGAGTGCCAGCGTGTGTGTCATGTGTATCAGGGGTGGGTGGGAGGTGGGGGGACACCAAACGGCCTCTTTGCTGCCATCTGATTAATTAAGACTTGAAAGGGGCCCAGTGGCAGCAGGGTTTTAATTGTGGTAATTGGGGTTAATAAGGTGCCATTACACGCGCTGATCACAAGTATTGTTTCATCCAGACGGGCAAATTGAGCGGGGTTAAACACTGATGGTAGACTGGATGGGAGGCAGAGGGAAGAGATGTGCCGAGGGGGAGGAGAGGGGAGGAAGACTTGGCAGCCATACATGCCACTTGTTCCTGGTGCTAACACCATGTGGCCCCTGTCAAGAAAAGAAAGGCTGATTTACTGGAATGCACTCATCAGAGTTTCAGCTAATCAGCAAACCTGTCACCATTTGATCAGTGACAACTTTGTATAAGAACTTTATCATGATTAATTAAATGCATACTGTTGAAATGGTTCAAATTGTTTTTTGAAGAAACTGTCAAAAAATGAAGGTTTGAAATTACATATTGTTTTGTTCTCCTGTGTGTTTCTTTCTCTCCCCTGAACCCATGATCTCTGTCCGATTTAAATCCTGTCTCGGACGTTGCCATTCAGTATATGGTTTTGGTCTTTTTGAGTTCAAATCCTTAATAGCTTTTATGAGTCATACATTTAGCCTTTGGAGGGAACCATAATTATTAGAATCACAATGTTTCACCGAAGAATTGTAATCATTCTGGTCTAATAGAACTTCTCATTTGCTGTTTCCACACACCAGCTTAAAAAAAAACATCAACAACATCATGTGGTTAATCACTCTGCAGTCATACAAACTTTTTGGGTGTGCTGCCTTCTTTATGTCCCAGAAATTAACTCAATTTCAAAGTTGCTTCAATCTTTTTCTCTTTTATTAAATAAAATCAGCATTTTGATACATGACAGATCAAGAAATTATTTCACCTGAATCAAACCCAACAAGCACATACACCTACAGTAACACGTCAAATGCTACTTTTAGATGACATTAATGGGGATAAGATAGGATATTGGAGAGTTGTAAACATTTAACCAACATTCTGTAACACTGTAACACTCCTCCTGAATTAGTTGCATTATAAAATGAGGTATGCTCAACCCTTCAGCTGTTTGTCTGGGTCACAATAAGGCCAATTATGTCGTCTGAGCATAATAACGGCATAACACAGGTTTAGAAAATCCATGCCATTCAAGAGTGTACTTCTGCCTCAAATGAAAAGTGTTAACAGTTGGTGCTCTTTATGATTGAGGTCTTTGAAGACAGGAGACCATTTTTTAACATCAATCCACTGACTTGTTTCTGTAAGGCCACTTAAAAGCCTTAGCATAAATCACTGTCTGCTAATCACAGGAATAAAAGGGACACAGTACAATTTTGACAAGTGGAAAAAAGTGCAAAGCAATATTAAATGGGTGAATAACATATCTTGAGAGTTTAAGATCTTAATCTGTTTTCTTCCCCTGTATATTATATATATATACTGTATATATAAGAACTGAATACATTGTATATCTTCCCATTGTGGCGAGTCATTCTGGGTGTGCCTCAGTGCTTTAAGCTAACTTGGCAAAGCTCTGTGAAGTGTGTCTTCTTCAGCTGCTGACAGCTCGCACAGAGACAGGGAGAAGTAGAGTCAATGATGGGACAGAGAATGAGCCCGAGAACAACTGAGGCACACACACACACACACCAATAAAAAGCAAAAGGACAGATCATCCCTGGTGGAGTCCTGGGATACCTTTCTGTCAGGTTGCCCGCTGGTGAAACGGCGGAACGTCTGGCCAATTAATCAAAGTCAGATGTGGTTGGATGCCTGGAGTCACTCATGATCCCCTGTCCCTGCCCCTCCTGAAACCCCTTCCCATCAACAACACACACAAACACTCCACAGACTCTCTCTCTGTCTCTAATTCTCTACATCTGGTAGCTACCGCTCATGACTGCCCAGTATTTGTCTGTAAAACTAGACAGATCCAACTTCTGCAAAACAACATGTCAACATTAGCCATGGAGCTCACTGAGTTCTCATGACACCACTAAGATTTAGAATATATTCCAACAACAATATCATAGAAAGTGCTACGTAATATACAGGATATTAATGTATAATTAGCCTATATAATTCAAAGGTAATACAAAATTGATATGTATGACTTTGTGTACTTTCCCAATGTTAGCCTAACCACTATCTACTAAAGAGCCACATTTGTTCTCAAAGAGGTTTACAGCATCAGATCTGTGCTCATCATCATAAAAATGAACTAATCCCAGAAGGTGAGAGTTGGGTCTAGTTTTTTTTAACAGGATGTAACACTCCTGTGCACCTCCCTCCCCTGTGACCCCAAAGCGCACATATCATCTTTCTCGTGCTCCTTCTTAAACTTGTCAAAGTGGCACTTTTGCTTAAAACGGGAGTTTAAGGAACAGCGGATTTAGAGGCACCTCATTGTGTCTTGATGTCTCATCAGAAGCTGTGCTCACCTCCACACTTTTTTTGACTCTCATTTACACTACAGCAGAGAGTCTGTCAAGACTTCACACGGCACAAAAAACATGTGTATAGTATTTTTTAAGTATTAGACACATTGACACATTGTTTAATTTTAATAAAATTTAATTTTAGGTTATTGGGGCATTGATTTACTTTATTACCCATATAAAAGGGCTTGTCTCTGGTGAAGATGATGATTAAGGGAAGGAGCACACAAACTGTTCCGGAAAATGCCAACTCTCTACTAAAATCAGTCTGCTTGTTATCAAAATCAGAACTACAATGTGGCCATTTTTGGTCTTCTTCTTTGTTATTGCCTTTTCTTTACCAACACAAAAACATGTAGTTATTGTACACAAATAAAGATTACAATACAACTTCAGAGCAATCGATCATGAAAATTGGGACAGACTTTCAGCTTGCAGAAGAAAGCCAAGCACAACACCATATAAACAAATGTAGGGCTGAGTCTGTGCTGGAACACGTACCACATAAATCAGTTCAAAAACAAAAATCATGGCTGTAAGATCTATATGAAATTGTTAATCTTTTGGGGACAGTCAGAACAAATGATTACTTAGCTTTCAATTGTATCTCATTAGCATAAACTGATAATTATATGGACACTACTTACAGTTTTATTTCAGACCATTGTCATTCTTTACTGACCAAGGCCCATAAGACTGTTATAAGAGTTAAAGTTAAAGTGAGTTAATATTCATATATAGATGTTGTTTAAACACTTCCTTTAGCTGCCACAGTGTTGCTCTTGCTCTTTTACATTTTTATTTTACTGTCTCCCTTTGCACTTTGTCCTTTTTTTTTTCAACTTAAGCTTGACCTCTTTCCTTTTTCATTCTGGAGCCAGATGAACCTCTAATGGAGTCTACGGGGAGCCAGCATTTACCACATCTGAGGCGAGCAGGCAGTGCTCTCCTGTTCTGTGCCCCACTGAGGGCCTCTGTTGCCTCTATGCTACTCGGCACTAGCGGCATCTCCACCGACTCAGTGCCTCGTGCTGTCTTGTCTGCCCCGGTGAGCTGCACCAGCCAGCCTCACTTTGCCCTGGTTCACTTTGATGTGTGCCAGTGTTCGACAAGCTCACTTCTTTTGTCCAAGCACTTCGGAGACAAGTGATTTGAAATAAGATAACGGCCCACACCAGGCTGGTGTGGACTCTGTTCCTATGTTCCTTTGTGGATGTTGGGATAGAGAGCAGAAAGAACGAAAGGAAAGCCCCACAGTCTGTGACAGGATTTCATGACCATTCCCAATGAAACCATTATGTCTACACATGCTTTTTCCACTGCTACCGTGTCAATACAAGACATTAAATACACATCTTATTTCTGGTAATCTGACACATTCATGGATCATCTGGTTCTGTCTAGGTCCCAGTCACACAAAGGAGACAAAACGTCTTTTAGAGCAGACTTGCATTTCAGTATCTGATCAGGGTTTAGTGTGACACAGTATATTATACCTACCATAAGAGGCCTGTCACAACAGCTGCTTGAAAAAGCAGCTTAAACTCAGTGGGGTTAGTTTGCATACAGTCAATCAACATAAACACTGGGACACACAAACATAATATCTGTTTTATCCACATACCACCATACACAATAATATGTCCTGGCTTTTCCTCTCATTCCTGGTACTTTGATCCAGTCGTCACTATGTAAAAAGGAGATGTGTTCTAAAATGGAAAGGCAGTATGAAAAGGGATACAGCCATCTCTTGTTGCAATCTGAAAAGCACCCAACTTTTCTTCCTCCCCCCTGCACGACTGGCAAGTGGTGCAGAACAATAATCTAGATAGAGTGGGGCCGTGCAAAACAGACAATGACCTTTAAAAGACAATATGCTAATAAATAGCCGTGGCGAGGGCCTCGGCACTCAACACAAAGGGACCTTGGGAAACCGACAGAGTTTTAATCAGGTGCAGCTCTTTTAAAAAGAGCCTGTGGCCACATAATTGATCCCAAAAGGTAGGTCCCCACGCAGAACCTTGGGATGGCGTTCCGTTACTCTAAAGAACTAATAGCACTCTTTGTTTTGCTCTCTGGGTGGATGGGGACATTTAAATCCACTGTATATTCTTGCGCTACAAAGGCCACAAATGGTAAGCATTTTAATGATGAAAATGTTTTGATGTCTTACACCTACTGAATATGGAAGTAGGATGGGTGTCTGTTTAGCCCCTCCAGTGATGATGCATAGGCAAACAGCCAGGCAAAGATAAAAGACAAAAACATGAAAAAGTCACTGAATCAGTGTTATTACTGATATGGTTAGGAGCCATTGTGTGTGTGTTCTCAGATGAGGGGGCTGGTAACTTAACACCAAAAGTGCACTTCTTGGCTAAATCTGCTGCTAGTGCTGCTGCAGCCGTTTTGCTTGGAGACATAAAGAATAAGTCACAGCATTATAATCCCATCAGCATTTCTGTCACTGTTACAGCAGAATGTGCACACTTACACAATGCCATAATGCAAGTAATCCACAGATTCAAGCAACCTATTCTTACCCCAAAGCATAAAACAGTGACGACTTAATGGCCCCTTCTCTACAGGTCCAAGGACTCTATAGGCGTGTGCATGTTTGAGATAAGTTGGGGCAGGTCAAATGTTTGTTTGCATCTTACACTTCAGCAATTTTTACTTTTCACTCCCAATTTTTTGGATTAGTTTAGACATGAACAGATTTTCAGTTTAGATGAATGACATGGTTATGTTTCAATATACATATATATATTTTTTTTAAGTGATGCATGCATGTTTTTATAATAACAAATTTAGTGTTTATTGTATTTGGGTGCCTCAACATTAAATAACTATGTAACTTGCCAGTGAGTTGAATAAGTAAACAAAAGAAGGGTATCTACATGGGTCACTGAGCAAACATTGGTCTATTAGGCCTTGGGAATGTGAGGGTTGTTTTGAGAGGACTGGCCATTCTTACATTATATTTCACATTAGACATTAAAAAAACTGAGAGAAGGAACATATTATCCTTAAAACAATTAGCTTCCTGCATCCCTATGAGTGCTGCCATTGATTTAGCGATAACTTGAAGATAAATGAGTATAGAGCCTGCCAGTGGTTTTAGTAGCTGCCAAAAAGCTGTTCCTGACTACAGTAAGTCAAAGCTTTTGTCTGTCACCGCAACGTAAACACATGTGAGCCCTTGGCAGGGAAGAACACATCTTAGCTAAACTGTGGTTTACACTGATTACAGGCCTGCAGATGTTGCAGATTCTGTCAGAGAAAAACATCACATAAGGAGGGATTCAGTGACTTTCAGTTGTCAGGTGAAACCTCAGAGGGCTGCTGCTGGCGCTGCTGTGTGTGCTTATACTGGCACTGGTGTAAAGTGAGCTAAACCTAATGCTGGGATCAGTTGTTTATGATAGAGGATTGCACCAGTTTCCATGCTCTGTTATATAGCTTTTGAGTTGAAACTCCAAACAAAGGTGGTTCTCAGGTTTTATATATTGATGTTGTCCAACTTGGACTGAAAGAAAAAAAGGTCTGACTGTGGTTTTAAATGTCTGCCTTCTTTGTAAGTAAGAGAGTGATCTCTGGCAAATGAATAAAGTAATTGCATTATGTGTTCCAGTGCTTTATAAAGATCATCTTTCCCAGATGGGTAAACGCATCACATGGAGCACAAACATCAACTTAAATGTGAAATATTACACCGATCAAAGCGTGATACCACAAATTCATTCCTGGTGAGCAAAGCAAACACTTGGAAAAGGCCAGGATAAACTGAAATATTTTTCACTGAAGCCATTGGTGAAAAAAAAAAGAACTTTAAGAATTTTGCTAAATCATTAACTTCCCTGAAACTTGGACCTGATGCACATTTAGATCATAAATATCTGCTCATAAAGATGAGACTTACGGTCTTTTTACTATAATATATATATATATATATATTTGTTCAGAACAAATCAGAAAGTTCTTAAGTCTGGATCATAAGTGTTATTTAATACATATTACACGCCAGACATCCTGTATTAGACTGACAACTAATCACTTCCTTAATTGTCACATGATTAATGACTAAATTACTGACATTCCCTTTAATTGTCAGATTGAAAATCAAAGAACAGAGTGCTTTTACAATAACTCCATCATGCTAACATAGCGTCTTGCCTCTAAACCATCCCATAAAATCCCATTGCTGTACTTAATTGTTCAATATGAAGCCAAAGCATCTGAGGTAATTCAAATGTCTTTCTCCGATGAATATGTGCAATTGTCCTCTTTCCCTATTCTAATTTAATGCCATCTGGGGAAGGTGATTGGCTCTGTGTTGCCATTGCTGCCAACTGGGGTCAGCCTAACCATCAAGCGCTGTAATTGAGTAGTTAGTGGCAATTTTCTCCCCTAATTTCCATCTGCAAAATCCGGGCCTGGCATGGCAAATAGCACATTACACAGGCGCGATTGTGGCAAAGTGTAATAACATCGTTTCCGCAGTTTGAAAACTTCCCCTGAACAAATGAAAATCACTGCTGTACATGTCATTTCAAAACTCCTTCCTTCCCCCTGTGCTCATCCTCGATCACACACACAAATATAGAGGGGTTGAGAGGCATGGCACAAGTGTGTGTGTGTGTGTGGGGGGGGAACGGGGGGTGGGGGTGGTTTGGTGACGTTGCATTAACATATAGATAATTAGCTGCTCCAAGTACGACCCTCCCTTCAAACACTCTAATCCCCTGACAAAGCCCTTTACTATCACAAACACCACGTTGATGCCGCTCTACGGAGGCCATCTTGTTTGGCTTATTCACCATGACGCTCTTCTAGAAGACAGAACATGAAGGCACTGGTGATTTATTAGGGTGTAATCCATAACTGATGCCAGTCCTTGTGTATTTTGTGAGAGAATAAGCCAGGCTGGAGTTGTAAACTAATGGAGCGGCAGGTTTGAACACAGCGACTTGGTAACTTTGACTTCCAGATTTATGGCAATCGTAAAGCCACATCAGGGACAAAGACGAGTAGAAATATGAGTGGGTTATCACACAGACTTGCACTCCAGTTTATATTCGCATTCCATCATGTGAAGGTGAAACTCTTAACGATTTTTGGTTGGAAATGTGCGGTTTTAAGAAAATGTTTTTTGCTGTAAGACATTAAGTAGCGAAAGAGAGAAAATTTCTCTACCAACATAAATTTGCTTTTATAACTCTGGAAGGAAAGACTCCCTGCTTTTCCCTCATTCCCTTTTTAACATTTTATAATTACTTTGACGCACTACATCAAAAACCAAGTAATAATGGTTGTAATTTAATCTGTTCACACAAGTAAATTTCATAAACTACTGCCTCTCCTTGCATGTGTGCTTCATTCATTATTGATAGCTCACTGATGATGTGGTAATGACAACGCTATTGGTTTTTAACCATTTTACCCCCTTTTTCTTTAAACGTAGACGATATGATTCAGGGTTTTCATTATAGAAGCACACTGGGCCTCTGGATTATCAAGGGCAAACAAAAGATAATTAACATGAGGAGGAATGCATGACATTCACCCCCACCCCAACGGCAGCAAGCATTAGCCCCAGTACCACCTCCCCCATTTTAACACCATGCTAACACTGCACACTGGCTCTTGAACGCACCACATGATCACAATTAGGCAATGATATTATGTGTAGTGTAAAGTCTTTCTTCTGTGTCCAATAGAAAACCATTAATTTTCTAAGCTATTGTTCCAGCAACATAACACAAGGTGCTGGTTCAGACTCTTCTACAGGCCGCAAGGTCAGTATCATTTTTTGTGTCCATTTTCCAATTGTCAAAAACGACCTTTTAATCAGTGAAGCATTTTCTGAAGCTCAATGTCTGACACCTTTTGAAGGTGAGCTAAAGGGAATACTAAGTTGTACATTAATGTTAGCATTTAATGTTCAGAAATTATGCCCAAAGACATAATGTTTTTAAATGATCTATGAAAAAAAAAATACAAAAAAAAGATTACCACTGCCTGTTTTATTCTGCTGGGAGATAATCATTGTCACTGAACAATGAACTATTTAAATAACCAACAAAATCAAAAGAAGGCCCAAACTGTCTCAATGGATCTTTGACATGCACAATGTGGATAAAATTAGGCTAAAGGCGACTTCATGAAATGCAGAGAATCTTTAGAGGAAATATTTGAAGGAAATGAAAGCTACAAGTCTTGATGCAAACGTTACAAAATGTGATGTGCAGGACCTCCATCACACTTTTCCTGAAGGAATGTATAGTGTATGGGATGAATACATTTAACCTGTTTTCAGCCCCACTGAGCTGGAGCCTTTAGTGATGGTTTGGAGAAAAGTTAATGTGGAAAAATGTCCAGCAGCGCTCATCCAACTGTCCAGTCTGTCAATAGAGTCGTCCTTGTGTCTTCTCACCTCATCCACGCTGTGCTGCCACACAACCAAAGACCACAGCAGCCTGGGACTGACTACTCTGAGTGAAAGCCAGGGATTTTTATTAAGGAGTAGGGACAGCATTCATTTTTTAAAACCTCCTCAATAAAATATCATACGGTCGCTCCACATTCCTCAGAATTATAATGACATGAATATTTAAATTTAAATGCATTCCGAGCACGCGGTTTTCTCTTCTTCACGACAGCATCAGATCTCATTTTCTACTTAAGCTCCTCCATCATGTTTATGCATATCCACATGCATGATACATATCTCGTTTTTTTTTTTTTTTTTAAAGCTTTTAATGCAGGCCTGATAATTTTGCTTGACTTTAATGGGGAATGACTCCTCATTGGCAAGCTTTTCTCTTTAAGACAAAAATAAAAAAATATGATCAAATGCCCTTTCATGTGGAACAGAGGCTGTTTTTGAAATTTCCCACTCCCTCTATCCTTCTGTTGCCTCGGCTGCAAGTAAATAGATCAAAAAAGGAGACGCAACTTTATATTCTAGTTTTGAAGCATCCTGTAATTGGACACATTTAATTGATATCCCTCAAGCCCATAATTATAATGCAAAAAGAAAAAAGGAAGAGACACAGTCCTCTCTCAAAGAAATGCCATTCTCCTTTCTTATAATGAATAAATACTCAATGGAAAGTGTTAGAAGTCGTTGAGTAGAAGTAAGTTCATAATGTATTTTAACAAGGGGGTATTGATAGATAAATTGGCAGTGCATTATCATGTTCGATAATGGAGTCCCTGTGAGGTGGGAATGGACCCTTGTGAGTTTCCTTCTTCGGGAGCTTGTACACTGTGATCTACTCCTCTCTGACAAGCAGAGAGGGAGCGGTTCACTGATAAGACTCTGTTGGACTCCAAGAGATGTTTAATTGAAGAAGACACCAGAAATTCACTACGTCAGTGTGTGTTTCCAGGTTTGGAAATGAGTCCTAAATCTGAAGATGCTCATGCACAGTCTATACTTTATTAAGGCAAACAGTACAGTAGTAGTATTGTGGTCACCAGCCCATGCTCTGTGTTTAAGTTCGTCTTATGTAATAACTTTTACAAACAATTAGCTATTAGACAGTCCCAAATGTACAGTGAGGCAGGTTGGGGCATTTTTTATGTTTATATTATCATATCCATGAAAAAGTATGTAATTTGGCTGAGTAAAAGTTTGCTTGTTTTGCTTTAAATCTGTTTGGTGTATAGCACTTAATAATGTATAATTGATCATCCTTTAACTATGCACAAGTGATGTTACCTAATAGTACTATTTATAAACATGTCAAATAAAATATCTTCATAACAATGTACTCTGTTAACATACGACACTCATCCATTTGTGTAGAAAGAGATTAACCTAATGCTATTACACTGAAACACAATGACAGTCCAGAGAAAAAAGCCCCCCAAAGCTAGAATCTCCACTTCTACTGAACTCTTCAACCTCTAAAAGGGTCAGTTAAAAAATTCCTCTAAGTAATCATCCTTGTCTCTGTCAGCCTTTCTGTCTTCTCAGCTGCCACATGTGCCACTTGAGTGAGATGTCAAGGCTAATATTTAGGACACTGCTCCATGAGTCTCAGCCATCAGCTGTCAAACTCAGGAGTAAAAGCAAAATGACTACATAGCAATAAAGTGCCAATACTTCATTTATAATGTTTAACCAAATGAACACTTATCTTTTAGCCCTAAAACTATTGCTACCTAAATGACAAGTGACTAGAAGGGGACCTCATAATGGCACTCAGCTTTTTATCTGTCAGTGTGTCAAGAACAATAGAGAGGAAAGTTCATATAGGGAGTCACCAATCACAATTTTTTTCTCCCCAGTGGCTCTGCAGGTGTCGCGATACGGCGCCTCTAAAGGGACTGGCGTGGGATGACAAGAGGCTAAAGAGGGTTGAGAAGGACCAAAGAGACAAGATCAATTTCAATCCTCTTGATCTCATGACCCGCCAGCCCGGCGAGAGTCTCTGAGGGAGTCCCAGCCAAGTGTGCCAGGGCCGGGCTGCTTTGAAGTTGGGTCGAGGAGGCTGAGAGGTTGATACTGTGCATCGGTCGAGGACTGCGTGTGTGTTAGTGTGGCTGTACTGTGTGTGCCCCCCTGGTGTGTTTGTGCCTGTGGAGAGGAATGGGAGGGTTGTAGGTAAATGACAGCAACACGGTCACATCCTCGGTTGAAATGAGAGACTGAGGCAGGGGCACTTGGCATTTCTTGTGCTGGCGAGGCGCGGCTTGTTTGTTGGTGCCTAATGAGCTCTCGGACTCCATTAATGAGAGGACTGAATCTATTATCATCATTTCAAAAGGAGGCCCTGGCTCTAAACAGCTCACCACATAAGCAGGACACACCCTCGTAAAGCCATTTGATCAGCACTGGCAGCGGGAGCACAGACACACAAACGCTTGCTTGTTAATGCGACACAACCTTGAAGTGAAAATACATGCACATGGGCAACAGTCAAATATAGAATGAAAATGCATGCTTAATAGAAATGCATACTTAAAACCACTTCTATGCTAGTCTCTTTGACACTGTATTTATGATGTACCAACTGACATAAAAAAAAATGCACTGGCCTAACTGGTCCTATAGTGAGGCACAAACCTTAATGATAACCCACCTGCATCACTGGACGTATTGACAAGACTCAAAGTAATATGCTTTTCTCTAAATGTGGAAGACAGGTTGGGGCAGTGGATGGGGCAAAAGAAAACAAGTACTCGGACCAGACTTCAGTCAGGATAAAGTTACATGTGAGTGCTGAAGTGGTAAAGGAAGGAGTTGAAGGAATTGCATACAATCTTTTTAAGATTTGTGAGTTTACAAACTCACTAAAATCCAAAATTGAATTACCCTTGTTCTGCTCAGGGTAATGTATTTTCATGTTTGTAACAATGCTGTAGCAGTACTGGCAGTTATGACCATATTTTACCTTTGATAACAGATGGGTCTGTGTGAAAAAAACGTCTGGTTAAAGTGCATATGCTTTGAAACAAAACCCTTTTAAATAATATTCTAGGATCTTGAAATTGAATTGTTAAATGGCTGCATATATACAGTAGTGTTTCCACCAATGCTGGTTCTCAAATCTCTTTACAAGTGTCCACTTGCCCATTCATACACCAGAATCACAGACACTAGAAGAAAGGTGCGGTTCAATGTCTGCCCAAGGATGCTTCCACAATGTGTAAATGTCAATGTCAAGACAAGTAGTGATGTTTGGTACTTGTAGCTGTGGAAAAATAGTGCCATGAAACACAATATATGACTCAAAATAACAACCAATAATTTAATAATAACCTTAAAATGCTATGCTAGTTTCTATGTAATCTACTACAGGTAAAATACTGGCCACATCCAAGCACCAAAATACACACTTGATCCAGAAATATGACTTTATTAATATTTAAAATAAAACCTAAAACAGTCTTTCCAAAGCCCCAACAAAGCTTTGGGGTCATTCAGACAATAATATACCCAGAACATCAAGGGTAAAGGGGGCGAGGGCACATGTATACCACATCTTGAGACAATGGGTTGTACAGGATGGTAAAATCAAGATGATGTAAAACATAAGGAACAGTAATGAAGGGAAGCAGTCACACAGAAACAAAGTGAATAAGAGAAAAGAAACTAACCTAACAGCAAAATAGGGCGCCCTTGAGGAGCAGGAAGACAGGGGTAAAAAAATAGGGTCATGATTCATAAATAAACACATGGTGTGTAGTAAGATAATGGCATGTCAGCGGAGAGGGACATATTCCATTTCCATCGCCTTCACCTCCTTTTCCAGCGACATCAAAGGACCAATTAAGGTCCCCGTGAAGCTGGCCGTCAAGGCTGTGGTGGAGGTCCTGTCAGCCTTAGCCTGCCCTCGGTGCAGGCTGTCTCTGTCTCAAGCTCACACTGCTGACACCAGTGACAAGGACCCCGCACTGAACCTGCCTTCTGCCTGCCTGTCTACCTCAATTCTGCTTACACAATGTATGCATTTCCCTCTTTTAGTTTCCTACATGTGTCACACTTACATCTTTTCAGTAGCCACAGTTTTATAACAAAGCTTTCAATGGCAATGGCTTTTAATTAAACACCAAATAATGTGGGTGTCTTTTCTCTGGATCTAGATTTATTAGTCGGGACAGGTAAATGTGCCCCGCCCTATAGGTGCAGAGGAGTCTACTTGTTGGTAGACTACACTGTAGGCTAAAGTTCTGTAGCGGCTACAGGACTTTAGAAGTGCTGATGAATGCTAATGCGCTTCAGAGAAGGTTTCCCAGGGTCCTGTATAACCTAATCCTGGAGACATTTTGATTAAACATGCTACAAACACTTCACAAGGAACTGTGTTATTCATTTAAGAGGAGGTATTGTATGTCTCCTTTCATTCTGTCACACCACTCATTTGTGGCATAACATTGTTCAGTACAAAAAATGTTTTAATTCTTAAATTTTAAATAAAAATACAACTTCTCTGTGTTACTTCAAATACTGACAATGTGCAATTTTATAGCATTTGATGACAATTACATAACACTGTGGAAACAGGTCATCAAACAGCAAAAAGGTCTTGGGTTCAATCCCTGGTCCGGCAGGGCCCCTTAGGTGTCCTCTAAATCTTATGTATAGTAGGTCCTCTATGGAGCCAGGACTCCCTTGAAAAAGAGGACAAGAAACATACTATTGAATTAGTTATTATTTAACCAAATAAAGGTCAAAATAACCAACTAAGCATACAAGTTTTATTTCAGACTGCCTCAGTTCTGCATATATGGACTTGATTTCCTGAATGTTTTGCTCCTGTATATTTTTTCACTTCCTGCATCACTGAGGGCTTCAGATTAAAAGCTTTTGAGTAGGCACATCATCACACTCAACAGAAAAAAATACTGTACATTAACTGAGCTTCCACACAAGAGGAAAAAATCTCTGGTTTGATAACTTTTTGGTTGCACCATTCACCCGTCCATGTCTTCATGTACAGTATCTTTGGAATTACTCAAATGTTAACGTGCCTTTGCTGCCTTTGATATTTAAGACAAAAGGGTACACATGTGCGGGCTGCACGCGCACAGACTCAGGGCCAACTGGAAATGGGAAAAGGAGCTTTAATCTCACTCTTTGTCATGCTCCAAAGAGTTCCTTCTCCCTGTGTATTTTTCTGAATCTCTTTGGTTCATCCTTCGCCTACCTCTTTGCCCTTTTCCGCTCACAATTCACGCATTTATAATGGCACAGTGCGGTGCAGCGCCAGCAGCAGAAGGGGTGGGCAACAATTAATGAGTGGCTGTTTTCAATCCACTGCTCACATTGTGGTTTCTCCGACTGATTGCATCTCTGAAACAAAACTGGTGCGGGAGGTGTGACTAAAGCTGAGACACAAAAGAATGACTGTGAGAGAAGACTTTTAAAGTTGTGGGTTAAACATTGGACCCATATCAAAAGGACAGAATTACTTTATGTGGTAATCAAACCTTCTTTGATTCTCAAAGTGTAATATACTGTACAAAAATAGGGTCAATAGCCCGTCTCATTTTCTCCTCAGTCTGAACACACGTCATTTCGATGCAGAACGGTTTAAAATGCTGCTTACTACTGCTAATGTGTATCTCTTTACATTTACATTTATTCATTTAGCTGACGCTTTTATCCAAAGCGACTTACATTGTTCTAATGTAATTACCAGTGTTACAGCCACTGGAGGCAAGGTGGGTTAAGTGTCTTGACCAAGGACATAACAACATTATGAACTGTGGGGAGAGCGGGAATCGAACCGCCTACCTTCCGGTTGAAGGACAACTGTTATACCCACTGAGCTAATGTCTCACAAGTAGCAGAGCAGCCTTGTTCAAACCTGGTGCCTCCACCTCGATGCCTGCTGTGCAGAGGTGGGTAGAGTGGCCTAAAATTGTCGAGTAGTGTCACTTCAGATTAATTTTACTCAAGTAAACATAAAAAGTAGTCCAAAACATTACTTAAGTAAGAGTAAAAAAGTATTTGGTTTAAAGACTACTCAAGTTCTGAGTAACTGTTTGATCAGAAAGCCTGATTTATTTATTTATTTATATTTTTTTCACAACATAAAACTTTTGAAACCAATTCCTACAGTAGGCCTGTGTGTGAGCAAAATTAAGCCAGACCTGTTCATCCTATTCACTTTCCACACTGGAGACAGTAGCCTCAGCCATTTTTCATGTTTTTATTGCTACGTGTGAAGAGCAGTGTGTGCATGTAGCCTTCAATAGCCTACATAAAAGACTCACCAACAGCAACATCTCCAACAGCTGTAATCTACCCACAGTCCTGGTCTCTGGCCAAATAATCCAGAGACACGTCCTTTCCATTTTTTAATTAGCATTAAAGACTAATGAATGCTGTTGTAGATTTATGAGCCACGCGGTTTAAGTTTTGTTTCTCACAAATGTTAACAACTGTGCGCAAAGCAGTGTTTTACTGCAACAAACATCAACAGAGAACAATAAAAGTCAGGTTTACAGTATAAACTATGGTTTATGCACACATTTATAAAAGATGCGGACCTATGGATACGGGCCTTCCAGTGATGTACCGGTACAGGAAAAATGTTTTTGGGTGCGTTTGAGATGAGTCAGTCCTGCACAGACATGATTGACGCCGATCGGTGCCCAGTTTAGTGTCAGAGTGGCCGCCGACTTGCTCTGAAGTAACCTGCGCCGGCAATGGTTATCTCGTGAGACCGAGGCGGCCGCAGTGGTTTTTTTACCAACTGTGCTCGCCCCATAGATTGTAAATAAGATGGATGTCATCTGCCCATTGGTCCCCTGTTTACCAATATTGTCGTTATGAAAGGGCAATAAAATGGCGGTTACATCCAGGCTTTTTGGCTTTTACTGCATAGCAAAACAATAGTTTTCAGTTAGTATACACCAACGTATTAATCAAAAATTCCCCCCCCCCAGAGTTGTCATGTAGTAAAAACTTAGCTCTAGAGACCGGATCCATTTTTTGTACCAGGCTGTAAAGACAATTTTTACACTTGTAAAGTCGCCATTGGGTTTCTCCTTATATTTCCGGTTTTGCTGCCTGCCCTCTGGTGAACGGCGGTCTGAGTGCATGATGGGAAATGATGTCCTGTCAGCGTGAGCAGTGACAGCTGATTGGACCTGAGCGCTGACACTTCATGCTCCCCTTTCTCGAACCACACCTTTATTCATTTTAACAAAGCTGACTACAAACAGGTGAAAACTGTGTGGTAGATCCACTGGAGGCAAGAATAAAGCGTAGAACGAGTAGAATAAATGGTAAAAAAAAAAAAAAAGTAATTTGTCAGGTGTAGCCCAATGTAACTGAGTAAGAGTAGCGTTACTTCTTCACAAATCTACTTAAGTAAAAGTCAAAAGTATTGTGCAGTAAAACTACTCTTAGAAGTAATTTTTTTTCCAAAAGTTACTTAAGTAAATGTAACGGAGTAACAATTGTCAGTATATTACATTATGAATGAGTATATTTGATAACTATACTCGTCCCTATACTCGTTCCCTGTGATTCTTACTTAAGCAGCCTTTGTTTTTAAGGAGGCATAAGCAAACAAATCTGCTGCTGGTGACATTGCCCAGTCTCCTGGTAGCCTAGTACTGATACAGCCGAGTATCTGACATCATTGTATCGCTGTCAGCTGCCTGGCACAGTCCCACCCTGAGGACAACAATGATAGCATGGCACAAAGGCAGCTCAGCTTGTCTCTGTGGCTCAACCCTATCTGTCCCTCTCATTCAGCCCCTTCTCCCCCTCCCTCCCTCTGGTATCTTTCTAGTGCAATGGCCTCCGTTTACCACCATAACCCAAATTAGCTGGGCAGGCGTTATCCTCTCCATCGTGCCGTGCTGTTAGGAGAAGAGGGTGGGGTGGGGATGAAAAAACGTGGCAGAATTTCCTTTCTGCCTCTGTGACATCGCTATCTGACAGCATTTTACATCTCCCCTGCTCTCCCCTCACTACACTCTACTGTCAGACAAAGAAATTAATACCCCCAGTGACTGTGTTTTAATTAAGCAATTTCATGCAAATTACACATTTTAGATTGTCAAATAATATACTGCGCAAAATTGTAGGCAGGCTGATCTGATATGCATGGAGTGTTATTCTTCCAGGCACTGTGCATACATGGAAAATGAACAAAAATGCTAATTTCTAATCTATTATGCAAACAGTGGAGATACTTATATAGATTTGCACGCCTTTCTCGGATAAATACAGCTCTTGAATTCTATGTATAGGATGAATGGGATTCTGAAGCAGTCTTTAACAATGTAATGAAGATTATTTCGTATTTATTTTACATTACTTTCCTAGAAACCTTTTGTAATGTTCATATTTTTTTAACATATCTAAACATATCCAGGCCAAATATATAAGTGTCATTAAACCCATTTCAAGATTTTAATGACAGTAAATAATTAGTCAAAGACTGCCTGAAAAGTCAAAGTCAAAATTTTCCTATTTAAATATTCTTTTTTCTAAATACAGCACAGAGTTCTAACTAATATTAGTAAGCCACAAGACTCTTTCCCCATTAGCGCATTGAACTTATTTGGAATTCATTATAATCCATGAGCCTTTTAGTACACTAGAATCAGTAATGATGACAAAATGAATATAACATTATACTTTATTATAACCGACTTGATTTAATCTGGGGTTGCTGCCGTATGAGAGTCCTCAGAAATACCCCCTCTTGAAAACGGCAGGTGTCAAAAGTCAGCATGTGCAGGTAGCGAGTCAAAAAGCAACCCTTATTAAGGGAACGCTCAAGGAGGGGTCTTGCTGTTTCTTTGTGATTCAAATCCATTTAATCAAAGGTTTGTTTCTATATGCTGCCACTTAATAGTGTATATTGCTGCATACAATGAGACTCAGATGAATTGCAATCCATCCAGTGCCTGCCTCCATTTGCTTGAGAAGAGGAAAAAATAGCAGGATAAAAGCAGTAGAAGGCAAGACTAATAGTAGGGTATGAGAGAATTGTTGACGTGCTTCTTGCACATTCAGAACAGTTCATATTTATTTTTTTATTTTTTTGGTATGATATATTAGATGAACAACAAGGAATGTAGATTGAAAGAACATGGGAATAGAATAGTGTTTTGTCACTGAAAAAAATAAAAAAATAAAAACAAGGTTAAAATAAATGAGCAAATAAGATATGATTGCTCACACTGCGAATATTCCTTCTCTGCATGATGCAGCACACAGGTCTCACTACCACACACTCCCCACTGCGAGGCCTTTTTTACATTAAACCTCTCATCTTAGCCTAGTCAACTGCAGGTCCAGGCCCCCGGAAGACAGAACACAAAACAGCCTCTTGAACCCCTATGGGCTTCATCTAAGACACAGTATGATGGCTTTAGGCTTGGTCAATAGTCGTATAGTGGTGGAGGCAAAAGAAAAGACAAGGGGGAAAGCATAAAACAAGGGAAAAGGAGATGAAGAGAAATGGATAATAGAAGAAAAAGCTAACTTTTTTATCCTACCGTTCTGAACTGGATTAGGGCTTCTGGTGGTGGGGTTATGTGCTTAGATAGCGGAAAAGGATTTAATGATTATACACCAGGGGGCAATACAGTTGTGACAATGAATGGATCCAACAATTTAAATGGATAACCAAGAAAACATTTTAAAATCTTTTTTCTATATTACATTACAGTCAGCTATCTTTAACCAGCTGTCAGTAACTACAAAATCATCAAATCAGAGCTCCACTAAAAACACACATAACTCCCAGTGCTACTACACCATTGGTCCGAAGTGGCAACAGGTCATCATGTTTAATTTTTTTAATATATATTTTTTAATTTGTTTATATATACGATGATATACATTCCTACTCTTACCTACGGCCATGAGCTGTGGGTCATGACTGAAAGAAGAAGGTCCCGGATACAGGTGGACAAAATATCTCCCTTAGTGCTAGGGTGAGAAGCTCAGAGTAGAGCCGCTGCTCCTCCACATTGAGAGGAGCCAGCTGAGGTGGCTCTAGCATCTGTTGCCTACTGGACGCCTCCCAGGGGAGGTATTCCGGTCATGTCCCACCGGGAGGAGACCTCGGGAAGACCTGGGACACGCTGGAGGGACTATGTCTCTCGGCTGGGCTGGGAACGCCTCAGTATTCCCCCGAAAGAGCTGGAGAAGGTGTCTGGGGAGAGGGAAAGTCTGGGCGTCTCTGCTTAGACTGCTGCCCCCGCAACCTGGCCCAGGATAAGCTGTAGAAGATGGATGGATGGAGACAGTAAGACGTAGGTTGGTTTCTTATTGATAAAGGAAAAGAGCTTCAGTGTTTTTTCACAATCCGACTCCACTAACCTCTTAGCGGAAACACAAGGGGAAATTACGTTAACACACGGCAGCTTAATAAAAACTATGCATCCCAAGAATGGACTACATCAAGCGCACCTTATCCTCCACCAAGTGCTGCGTTTAATGAGAAAACGAGACAATTTAGAGAAATAAGGTTTGTCTGTTTTGAATAAAGAGCTCTGTACAACACTAAAGATCATTGTTAAATGTTTTACAACACACAACAGCACAGAATGTGTACATGTAACCTATTTAATACAGAAAAGACTTACTGACTGTAACATTTCCAACAGCTGTAATCCACCCAAAGTCCTGGTCTGGTCCTGGTCTGGCCAAATAATCCACCAAATTTCCTCACAAAGTTCCTCACAAATGTAAACAAATGTGCGCAAAGTGGTGTTTTACTGCAGCAAACATCAACAGTAAACAATAAAATTCAGGTATAAGACGCTGTGGCTCTAGATATTCTTTTATAAACTGTGGCTTATGCAGATAATAATAGAAGAGTGTAATGTTTGAGTCACTTCAAACTCATCACAAACTCATAACATGAAGATTGGCTTCAGTCGGACGTTTTCGGGAAAGGTTTGGGTGGTTGCGCCATAAATTGTGGGATGTGTATTTTAGTTTTATTTATTGAAAAAGACATGTGCAGTACAAGCAGATACGTAAATGAAAATAAATCTACCAAATACAATACAATAATGCCAGGGAATAACAAAGAAGAAAATGTCAAGTAATGACCAAAATAAATAAAACGGAGAACAAAAAATAAATAAAAAGATTTGGAAACAGCTGAACACATACTGTATCTTACTCTTTCACTAGTCCCTAATTCGGAAACATCACTACAAAATGGCGTAATCACTATATTGTGCACTATATAGTGTTAAATTCAAAAAGTTAGTCTAGAGCCCCATTTAAGACACATTACTAATAAATCACAATCGATCTGGTCTAAGAAGAGTAAAGCATAACAACTGCAAAATTACATTTTTAATAGCTACT
This sequence comes from Perccottus glenii, assembly GCA_024416835.2. NCBI lineage: Eukaryota > Metazoa > Chordata > Actinopteri > Gobiiformes > Odontobutidae > Perccottus > Perccottus glenii. The sequence continues at coordinate 19,933,056 of CM044547.2, read as the reverse complement.
ACCACCAACCTCCATAAAAGTGAAATGAAAAAAATAAAATAAAAAAGGCATCTGGACATAGTTGTTGTTGGTAGAGGTAATCCTTTTTATGATCTGGTTTACCACAGACTCTAACTATAGTCATAGAACAGACTGTGTTAAGATAATAACTGTTTAGCTTTTAAAAACAACAACAATATACAGTATACAACAAGTCTCTGTCCCTAACACTAAAGCCAGATTCACAAACAAATCACAAACTTCCATGAGGCTTTTATACGTCTGGGAGAACCTCCAAATGTCTAGAGACCAGCAAACCAGTAGAAAACCGTGCCTTGCACTCACGTCTGCTGGATATAAACAAAGAATAAGTGATTGACAAAACTGAGTGAGGAGTTGGCTGGAAAGTAATCCATACGCTTCCAACGGTTCTCACTTTATTAGACGGTGATTAGAAGAGCTGCTGTGCCATCTGATTACCACAGGCATTATTGATCCCAGGTGGGCCATGGGTAAATATTTATACTCTACAGCTTGGGTGAAAGAGAAGAGGAAAGAGGGATTCAAATGGAAAGGCAGAGAGTGTTAGATTAATTCATTTTGGCCTTGACATCAACTTGGCAAAAAAACAGGAATGATGTAAGAGGATAAACAAAGGATAATGGTGTGTTGGTAGGCATCACCACGCATTACTGTGACATATATCCTTGTAGTGTAATTACCGGCATGATATTTCATAGATAAGGTGCTATGCAAGACTTGTCCCATTCAAATGCCAAAACGAGGTTTTAAGATGGCTTTAGAAAATGAGTAATGAGGTATGGTTATTGAGAAAAGATTCCTCAGAAGGTCATTAGTCATGCACATTGCTGCACAAAATATCACAGTAACGCTTTGTTGTCATCAGACAAATGTAGAAGAAAGTGAAAAATATATGTCTATAAATCATCTTTGCTTACAGAAAAATGTGGACCTGGAAATAACTGCGCTGCTTCCTCTTCTATTAAAATATTTGACAACAACAGGCCCTGATGTTGTGCTTGCTCATTAAGTCTGTCCCGGGGTAAGCCAATTGATCTGCAATTCATTCTCACAAGCGTTAAATCGATGCAGAAAGACATGAAAAGCCCCAGGTTTTTATGACTTCAGTCAAAGATTCCTGAAACGCTTTGTAACAGCAGATAATGGTAATCTGCTGTGTTTGTGAGTCAGTATTCAGCGATCAGTATGGTAAAAAGAAGAAAAAAGTTGATTTGAATGAATACAATAGTGATTTTTTTCTCTCCCTCTCTCGGCACTTTGTTTTGCCTTATGAGAATTCTGCCATGGTTATAAATGCATGCACTGTGCCTTCTCTCTCCTAATGCTTTTATGGAACAAGGTGGAGTCACTCTAAAGTCCCTACAAGCCACTTGAAGATAAATGATAGCATGCACAAAACATTACCCACTTAAAAACGCCACTCAGAGTTTACCCACTAATTATAGCTATTCTTTCTGAGACCACCATCACAAGTTCAAATGCACAAACAACAGCAGTCCATCGCTTAAAGTACAGTACAGTCCTCAACACCTGAGCAATCCATTACAGCTCCTTCCATATTGATTGACAAAGTAGCAACATAAAGTAATTATAATTGATTCCAGATGAGGCTTTGGCTGCCATACACAGATCTTCCTCCACCTCCGTTCTCTCCATCTCACTTACTGCTCAGAATCTGAATAGGGAGCTCGGGTAATTAGGTCACGCTGTTAAATTTTTAATGATCTCTGAAATCATATTCATGCTCACAGTGTGTCAGGTACACGTTCAGCCAGCCTGGAGTGATACATCACCATTCTATGACATGAACAGAAGGCCTTAGCCATTTAATTGTGTGACCTTTTCGACCGAGCGCCGGGTGAAGCCATCGGGAGAAAGAGGTATTTAGTGGGAAAATGAGTGATTGGGTATTGGAGAGATGTACAATGCACAAGCTCGTCATAATAAAACAGAGACAGAGACGTTTTGTGTGACAGTGCGTGTGTGTCCGTGCGCATGCTTAGGTGTTTGCGTTGGAGTCGTCCTGCAAAGAGAATTTAATCGCAACATTTTTATGAAGGTGATGGCACAGTCATGGTCAAGGTTGAAGCCAAAGGGTGAAGGGGTCAAAGACTAGGAGCTATTCCTTAATTTGTAATGACAGATGAACATCATTTCTATGACGTGGTAGCCAAGCAAATGGGAACACTGCATGATGATGTTTCTCGATTAAAACCACTTCAATAGGCAAATCATACATATCTAATGTCTGGCACAACGACTATTCATTGCCCAAAATCAAGTTTTTTTATGGTAAGTTAATAGTTTATTAAGCATTCATTTTTTATCACTAATGCTTTATGAGTTGCGGGAGGGCTAGTGCCTATTCCAGCTTCTTATAGGGGGGCGTTCAGGGTACACCTTGGAATATTAAAGTAATAACACTTGGAGACACTGACAGACAACCATTTACATTCACATTCATTTATTGTTGCCATTGTCTTGAAAAGCAGATCCGAGAACTGTTTTTTACTAATAATGACTTGGTTGCTTTACTATTTGAAGACATTTCAATTATGTTAAAAGGCAGAGATAAATACATTGGTAACTGGGTTAACTTGGCCTTCTCTGTGATATATTACATGCTAATAAAATGGTGCATATTAAACAATCTGAATAGGTGAACATTAAGCAGTTTGCCTTTACTGCTGGTTATGTGAAGTGAGACCTGGTTCTTGACCTCTCCTAAAAGCTATATTCTCACTGTTCTCTTACACTTCACCATTTTTGAATTATTTACCACATAAGTCAAAGCCTAAACTTCGGTAAAAAGCATGTAAATGTCCATAATACACACAATGGATTATAGACTGCAGGAAAAGAAAGCATGCACATACAGAACATATTGAGGCACACTACCTTGTTCACCTCACACATGTAAAATCCTTCATTAGAGAGTGATTGTCTCATCCTATCGCCAGCATCTGACAGTAACATGGGCCTGATCCCCTATAATTACCATTCCCATGGAAATGATTGCATCTTGACTTTCCAAACTGACAACTCTATTTGGACACAAGTAATCCGCTTTCTTGGCTGCGGCTGATACCTGAGCATAATCTGCCCAGTCAAGCGGCAAAAGCAATGGCAGCAAGCTCTCCTTCCCTTTTTCTCTGAAATGCAAACGATGAGGCTTCTCACCCTGTTGCACTTGGGTAATTTAGACCATTCTGGTTTTGTGGGTTTTGAAGCATGTTAAGCCATTTTTTTCTTTGCTGGAGCAGTCCTGGTGGAGGATTGTGAGGTTCTGTAATGGAATGGAGATGTAAAAATGGGGATTGGTTGCCATCCAACATAAGAGGGAACTAGATTATCTTACCTCCAGTGTGGATCGAGCTTGGCCATATTCACTTAAAAAAGCAATACGGAGTGACTGTGAATATATTGCACCAATCTATATAAAACAAAGCACTGACTGAATATCACCTTGTGTAAGTCATATTTTAATGGTGTCCAGGTTGATGTTTCTTTTCAATGTTATGTATTGTGCATTTATTGAACTTGTAAATTGTGCATGTGCTCAAAATATTAACTTTTTGTGGTCAGTCCAAACAGAGTACATGGAACACGATGGCAGGTAAAACACAAGACCTCGTGAGCAAAGTCCAACTGCTCTATACCACATATGCCACTTTGATGTGCCATTGGGCAATTTTCATTAAAAATCCATCAATCCATTTAGGATCCTGCTCTTCAAAAAACACTGCTTACACCACGTCAATTCTGAAGTGTTAGTTTACTCTTAAACATGGTGCACCCTCTGGACAAGTGATTGGTAATATTACCAAGTGTCTTTGTAAGAATGCAACATACAAAATGTGGTATTTCTTTTGCCAAAACCCAAATGTTGTAATGTAATCAAAATAATCTTAAATGGTTAATTGACCACAGCTTTCAGCGTAAAGATCATTCAGACCAAAATGAAAATAAACAAATAAATACGTAATAAATATTTAAAATACAACTTTCAGACACAAGCCAAGATGAAATAAACATGTGCTTTGTGATTTAGGCTGTTCACACGCTGGAGCATCAGGTAGCACATTGGACAGATGTTGGTGCGATTATTGTTGACTCTGATCTCCTCTGGGTATATTCAGTGAGTCTCTCTTGTCTATTCATAGCAATAATTTGACACAAATTGCAACATATTCTCACACATACAGAGGTGTTAAAACTAAACCAGGTTGTGAAAATAAATTGTGGATGTGAAGTGAAAGAAGACAAAGACCATGGAGAAGAGAAATAAAAAAATCAACAGAGCCTAGCAAAGAGAAAATTAATAGAAATGGCACCTTAAAACAGACTTAACAACTTGGTGCTTTCCATTCATTAGTGTGCCCTGTCGTTAATACATCATTGTGTGAGAGGCATGAAGGACAGGCAGTGACGGGATTACACCCCCTTCTAATAGCACGTCGCTGAAATTAAAATTCACGAAGAGATGTTGCATCAGGGAGAACTGAACACTGTCACTTGCATGATGGCGTTTAGCAAAAAAAAATGAGTAGAGGATGCGCCGTGGTGGCGGAATAAATAACACAGGATGAAATGACTCCCATAAATAGAGCTTGAAGTCTAGAAAGCCATTAGGCATAACGCAGCCAACATGACAAGGCAATGATGCCGGGTAAATACCCGCTGTTTATTCATTAAAAAACGCTCAGCTGGATAAAATAATCATGATGTACAACTGCGGCCTCAGCACAAGATTAAGAGGCCAAATAACATACAAGGAAATAAAAAAACTATTTTGTGTGGCTCATTTGCAGGGGGAAAATATCATTTGACACACCCTATTGTAGCCGCATTTGGCTGCAAAAGCATAGCTGATTTCATTTTCAGCTGCAGATCCCATAAATCAGTGGGGACTAACACGATATGCTCTTCACAGCCTGTTTATGTATTTATGTATTTATCTATTTACATTACCATGGGATTTGTGGGAAATGTGAGGTTGTCGTGTTTGCAGAATCCCTAGTTGCTAATAAGGATAAGCTTGTTCTTATGAGCCCGGAGCCTCAGTGTTGAGCTTCTGAAGCAGCTGAATATACTCAGTCTAAGAGAAATCAATTGCCCAATAAGAGACTGTCATAGTGTCAATATCTGCTGTTTTTGGTAGTGAGATAAACATGTTTAATAAGCCTTAACCCAACATGAAGGCAGAAGTTCAGACCTGTTCTTGTAGATATTCAAAGACAACCGAGTATCTAAGAAATTTAGTTTTTCGTGAGAAAATTTTCAGCTAAAAAAAAAATCACTTTGTTCAGTTTGCAGTAGAATTATTAAAAGCCATTTCTGGGACAATTAGCACTTTTTATAACCTCAGGACTATGCCTCTAGAAAAGGGACCTTGAGACCCAAAATAAAGTTTATTTTGATTTTTAACAATTAACAATTTAGTTCAATTTGATGCATTGTGTAAAACATTGTAGCATACAGCTGAAAAAAAACGTTTTATATATTATAGTGCTCCTCGAGTGCATTCAAGGTTTGGGGTATATAAAACCAAATGTAAATGTATTTTGTTTCTAAAATTTTAAAGTGAACTCATCACCTGACATTTTTTACTGACTTTGATATGTCCCATTTTAGTTAAAGTAGGTGCTCACAGTCTGTAGAAAGGTGGGGCAAGAGTTGCAATCTGTAATTTCACCACCAAATGCAACCAAAACAGCAAAATACACTTGTAAAAGAATAAAATGATTGTGTGTATTAGTTAAAGCCTTAATTAAGTTTTTTTTTTTAATGTTCAGGGGAAGGTCAACATTGCTCTGCATTACAAATTATTCTTATTTGCTGTAATTGTTTTCTTCCGGCTTTGTTCATAAAATGTCCCATTGTGAACATTAAATATGCCTGTATCTTAAATGTGCATATTTCACTTCAGAACAATGATCAGCAGTGTCTCAAAATGTCATAGACACATTTGATTTGGGAGACTGGGTTGTCTAGAGAGCAACAATAAGAGTATGGAAGCCTTTAAACTTGACTTTCAAAGGGACAAGTTTTGTGAACTTCTGGTGCCAGTCCAGAGTGGCTTCCATGTGTGGCTTTGTGTCCACTAGTGTGTCAGGCAGGCCGTATTCTGCAGAGACCAGTGCATTGTAGCGGCAGGATTTGATGTCTCAGGACATTCGGGGTTACTAATAAGAATGTGTTTATGCAGAGAATGGGTATCTTTGACTTTTACTTCTCTCCACTCTCTTCCCCTCTATCCGTTTTTAATTATTTACAATGTGGGTGGAAAAAAAGAGAAATAAGTCAAGCTTTTGGACATTCCTGATGCTGTGCTGCACTTTCCCTCTGAAACATCATGCATATTTAAAGTTAATAAAGCATATTCCGTACCTTTTATCCAAGGCTTTTTAATGCATGACATAAAGTGAGAAAAAACTGTATGTGTCCGTGCATACGTGTGTGCCAAATCAGTTATCTGCTGCCTTTAATAAGCCCACTCTCTCAGGGACAAACAGCCATCCATTACTGCAGATTCCTCAATGACAGTATGACCTCAACCCCAAACTACTGGACTCTTAGAAAACACAGTGCTCTTAAGCTTTTCCTTCACAGACTTTAAATATTTTCATGTAGTTTTAAGTTAAACAGGTCTTAAAATTAAGCTGAAATGACAGAGTTCTTCAAATTAAGGATGGGTGTATGTATTAATACCTCAATACCAGCCCGGGTATATTTTAGATGATTGTCAGTGTCACATGATTATGGCAGCCTATCAGATGTCAGACTCAGTCAAGTAAATGAGCTCAGCAGCATGGATAACCGAGACAGAAGAATCATAGTGTGGTGCTATAACATTTCTTTCACGTATTTATAGTCAAAGGTTTTATTCATAGTTCAAAGTTATTAATGGACACTATGTAATCATGTGATTATTCTTTAAGGGGCATTGGTTGAAAGGGAAAAATAATTCTTATACTCCAAATAAGAATTATAAGATAACAACCGAAGCCCTCAAAGCCCTATTGGACTGATAATGTATTTTTGTACACAACCAATAGACCTGTTAGAAATAATAAATAATGTAAATTGGGTATGACAAAGGGTATGACACATAAAAGAAAAACATCAAACAAGCCATAAGTAAGTAAAAAAATCTCCATCTATTGGGTTTGATACTAGAGTTTATATTAAGTGTACCTTAGTGTGAATTTGTTTTTTGTATTTTTGTGCAACCCCTTCCAGGTAGATATATTACCTTTTAGCGTTATCTTGGAAATCTAATCTAACCTAGTAAAGTGCATCTACAAATCTAAATTGTGTTCAAAGTACAAAGAAAATTCAAGAAAGTTGAGGTTTTAGTCAAATATGAATACATCAATAAATCATTCAATCATTGCCCAGTTATAATCATTGATAGATCTCCAAAGGTCAGTGTCTTTATCTTAAAAGTTTTTTTTTTTTGCATTTATCAACAGCTGATTTTTTTACCCAAAATAGACAAAAGACAGTGGCTACTCCAAAACTCAAAGACATCCCTTGGCCATAGTTTTTTTTTTTTATTTTTTTAAAGAAGACAGTTTTCAGATAAAACAAAGCTTTCCCTGGTGGCGTCTCAATTCCATTCACATATGCTTTTATTTTGTTTTTGTAAAAAGCATGAGTATGTATGGTAATGACATAAACCTATAGGCAGCTGCAGTACCTGGTTTTAGAAGGAATTACAGTGCAGTGCAGTTAATTACAGTGACCATGCAAAAACAATTAAAACACCGTCCATACATTAACATAATCATATTTTCCATTTTCTCTGGTTCTTTATTTGTTGTACTTTTAATCTGATTGACTTGTGAGGACATTTATGTCAGGGCCGGGAACCAGAACTCAAATGCAGACCAGAGTACAGTTCAATTAAAAGGTAATCTCATCTCTTAAACAGAGATGTATGCTGAGCAGGGGATGTTCTTGCAGAACAGACGGCTGGTGGTCCAGTCTCAGTAATCTATCTCTTGAGGTTCTGGTGAGAGATGGATTCCAAGGTCCAGGCTGGAAAACTGCGGTACAAATAAATAGGAGAGGGAGAAAAACAAAACTTAGTTATCTCTCAATTTCCCAACCAACGACAAAATACAGATACTCAAAATATTGGTAGGCTGCCGTGTACTCGTACTGAATGGTACAACGATCCGGCGGGGACTGGAAAGTTGGTCTGGCTTTTATCAGAGAGTAGATTGCTAGAAATGGAACAGGTGTGCTGATTGACTTGATGAACTGCAGGTGAGAAAACAGGATCACTGGAGAACACACCCACCAGCCATCTCAAATCAGCCAAAGCCAGGATCACGGCCCAGGGTTTGTGACAATTTATGGTTAGATATTTTGTAAAACATGTGTGGGTAAGTTTGGTACAGTCTTTGGTTCTAACTAAATGTGATAAGTTAAAACTGTAATCCTTGTGTGTGATTGTCCACCTGTTTGTGACCTGTAATGGTTTATTATATTTTATCAATCACCATCAACCTCCTGTACAAGTCTGGGCAAACTGAACTCTGTGTGTGTGCATATGTAAGACTGTCTTACTAAGAGGGAATGTCTGATGTGAACAAAAGGCTGCTGGATGGAGGATTTGGAGGAAAGACTTGACTGGGGATCCTCATAAATCACTGGCCAAGCTGCTGGATTCTGACAAGCCTCTACAGCTTTATCTGTGGCTGTGGTTGGCTCTCGTGCCCACCTGCCTGCTTGTCTCCTGTTTATGCATATCCACCAGATATCCCACCTCTCTTACCATAGCCCTCCTCACGTTTCTCCTCCCCTTCTCTCTCCGTTGTCCATGTGTTTATACAACCCTTTGGTAGGCCCGCTCAGCTCAAGGCCTGGCCATTTCTCCCAAAGATTCCCTTTTTCCTCCTCTGCCTGCTTAATTGATTCTGCTGGGGCAAAAAATAAGATATATATATATATATGTCATTACTTATTTATGCTGCCCTTTGATATGTGTGATATTTAAGAAGGGTTAATATGTATAGGGTTAATCCTTAAGGGGTGCAATATGTAAAAGTTTCATGAAGTTCTGACCAATAAGAGGAGATCAAATCAAATAAAAGTTGGAAGTTGCGGCACAAGCCTCTCACTGTGGGATGTTGCTGCATACTGAAAACTGAATCAGGGAAAGAAATCAACTTTTGAGGAATTTATTTAGAACTGTAAAATCTTTAATCTAAATTTTTACAGACCGCATGGGAGCCCTTTTTATTAGCAGTTTAAAAGTGTAAAACAAGGCCGACAAAAGATGATTTTCTCATCAAAAATCCTTATGCCATCTTTTAATATATTTTCCTCCACAGTGGGCATTAAGTATACAACATACTCACATAAACATGTCCCTCTGTTGAGGGTCTTTTGTGCCTTGAAGAAGGGTCTTAAAATGTTTAGCTTATGACCTAGTTCATTTTAACTTCTTATCTTTTTAGTGTTAGTGTTTAGTGTTTTTAATAATAAATTTTGTTTTGCAAAGTTTATTTTGATAATTTTTGCTGCAAAGTCCAATGTATAAAAATTGTGTGTGTAAAATGTTTCTGTTCAGGCAAAGACAAATTTGGTTGCATTTTTGAATAGTGAATATGCTCCATGAAAAGGGTAGTGGAATTGGACAATAGTTTTAAAATTAGAATAACAAATTTTACCACCTCAATACATATTTTACATGAGAAGAATCAAAATTACAAAAGTTTTTCTCCAGGTCTCAGGAGGCTGTACATATGCCATTTGCTGCATGTGTAGGCAGTGTAGTGTGTGTGGATGCCCACGCACATGCATGTAGAGTGTGTAGGTGCTGACAGAGGAGCGCAGAGCATGTTCGAAGGCTGGTGCGCTGAGGCTTGTGGGGCTGCGGTCCCAGCATATTCATAAATCAGGCCTTTCAGGGAGCTGTCAGAGGCTCCATAATGAGGGTCATTACTCAGGCAGGGTGTCAAAGCTACTATCACAGGGACCCGTCCCTGGAAATCACACTCACTCTGCTCCTTGTTAAATAAACAGTGCAGTATACAAAATGGCAAACAAGCTGAGGGTCAATCTGATGCAGTGCGGGGCTAGGCAGGCCTCCAGAGTAATTTACCCTGAGGGAATACCTCTCGGCTGGGGAGATGGATTATAGAAGGCCCTCGAAAAAGATTAATGAAAATAAAAAAAATAAAACATAAAAAAATGGAGAAAAGATGAAGAAAAGCAAAGGAATTCAGCCAGACAAGATAGACAGGAGACATTCTTGCAACTATTTTGTACAAATGACACATTTAACTAATTCAACTTTGGAGCAAAATCTAATATTGTGCAAAGGAGTGACGTTTTGCTGACATTAGAAAGTGGCACTCATCTTTGGTCTATGCTCAGTGCTGATGTAATGGCCTAGTAATAACACTGTCTGAATCTGTGTTATCAAATATTCATCCTTTTATTGCCTTGCTAATATCTAACACAGCTTTATTAATTTGGTGAAGGCAGTGTGACTCGGCGGCTAATGGCAGATAAGAGAGTTAGCATAAAGACGACAGACGAGAACTGTCTGTGTAGTTTGAAAAGTACATTCCTGGTGGAATACAACTACTTCTTAGTCTTCAATCAAATCCTGCCTTTATTCAGATTTAATTATCATTAATTATTCACATTGAACTTCAGATGTCATGTTGGCAACAATTAGGAGGTAATTTTACTCATGTCAAAATAGACTCATCTCAATACAGCAGTAAAAGAGCAATAAGCACTAGTTAATATTTATACCTTTAATCTTGAAGTAATATTCCACATGGTATCTGTGAGTGAAAGGCCAGGGCCTAAGCACACACCAATAACAGCGCTGTGCAAAATTTAATGTGCAATATTTCAAACAGATTTTATCTCAAATTAGCATTTACAGTCTAAATTTTTCCCAAAAATCTGTCAAGATGCTTATTAAACCCCCTATTGTTCTGTGATACAAAACAGTGGCACTGTCATTCGAAGTGTGTTCAAGGACAAAATATTCAATTCTTCCTGCCGTCGTGTGGCGGTGCCCTCTTCTGCTCTCGCCGCTAACCAAACAGCTACGAGTGCTTTTTTTTTCTCCCACAGATTTCCAGCTCACCTACCTGAAGGCAAAAGATTAATCTTTTACATCTGTGAGTTTTAGACAGGCTCTCATGCTGTGCCAGACACAGCCAAAGCAGCCAGCCCTTACGCAATGCCAATTAATGATTTTGTCATTTTGGTGACGGAGGCTGCTGCTGTGAGTTTGTCAGAGCTTTTAACTTTTAAGGCACAACTGCTATTGTAATTTGTGGCCATCTGTTTTAGCAGTGGATCTGAGAGGCAGAAGAGGAGTGAAGCTGTGAGCAAGACAGTACTGTGTGATGATGCGCTGTGTAGAGTGCGCGCTGGCTGCCATGTCTTGGGGACATGCAGGGAACATATGTTGTCTTGGAGCCCCAGGGCTGACATTGAAGATGAGGAAAGACAGTACTTCAAGGCAAATGTTTTCCCTGAAGTGAGGCTGCCACAGCCTATATGGCTCTGAGTATTGACAAGTCTCCCGTGGACCACCAAACGTTAAGATTTACACACAAATGTAAAGGCCGACCAGCAGAGTCCTCGCTACCAGCTGAGATTACCGAGACTGAACAGAACAGGACATACACCGCCTGAAATGGGATCACTTCATCAGATTAGCCTCGAGGAGACGCATAATCACACAAGTTACTCTACCCGCACCTGCGGCTGTGCTTGTAGCTGTAATGTAATCTGTGCGAGCACAGCTGAGCTAAGCTTGTAAGACCACAGAGTGCCAACACTGTGCATTTTAGTACAAACAGAAAGACTGAAGCTTTAAAGTGTGAAACTATTGTTAAAAACCCTCATGTATTTAATAAAACTTTAAAATTCTATTCTTTTATAATCATCCCCCTTTCTGCAAAAGTGGGACCAAGCCATCCGAATGCTTCCATAATGTGGCTATAGTTTGAAATGTACAACCATTATATGGGCTCCATGCTTGTGTGTTGAAACCTACTAAACTACAATAAGAAACAGCACATAATGATTCTTAAATAAATGCTGGTAACTTGTTAAAGCCAAGGAAAAGTTGTGTTGTAAAAAAGATTTAAAAAAGACCCTCACATATCCATTCTTTGCTAGCAAAAAAAATTAGCAACATACTTTAGTGCAATAATTAGATATATGTGCTTCCCACTCTCACTGTTAGTAAAAGACATAGTGTAAATGCATGTACTGTATAAATTGGCAATGCCGCAATTTAAACCTTTGATAAAAGCTGCTGCAGTAAGCAGTTAAAGTTGAGCTGTGACTTTTAAAAGCACTGAAGGAATAGTGGTTAAGTTTTGTCTAATGCATATTCTATTCCTCTGTGTGTTTGATTTAAAACACTCAAATGTAGGACCCACACCTTGATGGCAGGCTGAGAGCGACATGATAATTGACCCAGCTTAATATCGCTGACGTGTTTGTATGAGGCATGTGCGGGGGCCTTCATTAGGGCCCGGAGAGCGCAGGGCCTAGGTGTCTGGCTCCTCTCTCAGCTGCGTTCAAGCCTATGATGAATGGCTGCAGAGATGGACTGCTGCCGTGGGAGAGTGCCTGACGGGCCTCAGCAAAGCCTTGGATGATGAATAATGACTGTATAGCAGCGTCCCCACAGGAAACACTCATGATCCAGTTCTACAAAGGAAATACAGTTGACAAGTTCCCCTTAGCCAGAGACCGGACCCTATCACAGCGAGGTGTGGCTGGGGATTCCTTCACGATACTGAGACATCACCTGCTTTAGACGGGATTCATCATTTCAACTAAACTTCTGCAGCAAGCCAACCAGGAACCATTGCCTCACAAACTGAAGCAAGAGAGAGGGAAGGAAATCCAGAAAGCAAGAAGTCAAACTTTGTGGTAAAAAGTAAAAATTCAACATAACTCAGGAATATGGATTCTTAAAGCGTCGTAAGAAACTTGTGTACTGACTGCAACACTGCCAACACTAACACATTATCACACTGTTTAACAAATACTGTATATACAATATAAATGTACCATAGTAATATAGTAGGCTTTTCCTCTCTTGTTCTTTAAAAATGATAAGTATTTTACCCCAGTCCAGTTTAGGTCAAATGATAAACTTTGTCTTGGGACACACACTATTTTAGGGTTTAATCTCCTTCTCACTGCCTCAACCTGCCTCGTGGCTATTGAGAAAACTCATATAGGGATAATATAATTCTGTATAATACAAACACATATTCACACAGACTGGTGTGACAGCAGAGAAGGAGTAAAAATCAAAGATAACAATTGCAAATTAGCTTTGACTGCTCAACAAGGAGCGTGTGTTGACAGGGGAGAGACATGATCTGATTTACTGACACCGTCAAAGACAGAAGGCAAGCAGAGAGGCACGTGAGACAAAACAAATTCAATCATCTTTTCCATCAAGAGGAAAACCATAGTGTTTCCTCCACAAAAGACCCCCCTGGCTTAAATCAATTGCAAACAAACTGGATTCTGCAACGAGACACAGGGGGAATAAACAGTAGCTTTCAATTTAATTCAGCGCTGCGCCCTGGGACACACAAACTTTCATCCATCACTTTCATGTGGCTCACAAGGCAACCGTAAGTCGGCATCAGTGACTGTGAGGAACTGTAAATATGTCTCAACAACCGCAGCGCTGACACACTCAGCATGTTTACAGCCGTATACACTGACAGACAGAAGTGTACAATGGAAAAGAATACATGTAACGATCAAGCCTCTCTCTGCTTTATTGTCTGCCAGAGGTGGTGCATTCAGGAGCTCAAAGATTTACATCACTAAAACAACCACGTACAACATTTGTCAAACTCTTAGTGAAGCCAGCAACAGTCTGTGAATATTTACAGCAGGTGCTCAAGGGCATTTATTTATCCTATTTATGTAAAAGTACATTTGGCGACTTGGAAAGGCATGTGTAGCATTACAATGTATGCATTTTGATCATCTGCCCCAAAGCTATACAATCTCAACTCAAGTTTTAACTTGCTGGAAAAGGTTGTAACTTTATTTATATGGGTTGTGCAGAGGTTACAATTAATTAAAAAATAATTTATTTTAACATTTACAGGCTGTGTTCAAGATAATGTGCCCAAGACATTTATAATCTTTGCATTTTTAATAGTTAAAAACATTCTACCGTACAAACTGTGGTGAACTATACATTCATTAATCGTGTTCTTCAATTTGGACTTGGATTGTTTTACCTACTACACTTTTCCTCATCCTACTTTCTATGTGTGTTAAAGTTATGGAAGGAGCTGAAAAGTGCTTCTTGATGGCAGCTGTGCAGCCCGTTTCGAAAGCACTGTCTGGGCGCATTGTGTCTGAATGAGTAGGTGGTCTTATGCAGTAGCTGTATCTGCATAGGCTGCCTGTTTGAGCGCTGAGGCATTAATCTGGCCTGACTGATGATGAGCATTAGCATACAGCATGTAGCCGCTGAGATATGTGCGTGAGAGAGTGTAAGCGGGGCCGCAGTGTTAAAGCAGTTTGAACATGCGTTTGCACAGGTGATGTTGTGCCCGTATGCATGTATGTATGTGTGTGCACCCCCTGTCGTGACTCTCTCGGACCACTTTCCCTCCACTTCCTGTCATTAAGACAAACTCAGCCTTTCCTTCCTTCAAAAATATTCTCAGCAGTTTTTTGTCAATCTGGTAATAATTCAATTTAGCAGGACTGGCCGGGTAGGGACTGCCATTAGTTTGGGGAAGGTGATTTAAGATTGATGACTTGTGTCCCGCGGGAGTCTCTTCTTTAGGAGAGGGAGGGGGAGGTTTGTATGGGAGGAAGGAGAGCCTGCCGGTGGCCTGGGCTCTTTCGGTTGCACCGGGCGTGGGAGTCGTCGAGCGAATTAAGGTTCCGAATTGATTTCCTCCAAATCTGAGCTGACTAATGTGACAAGTGGCAGCTGTGAGCGCCTCAGTGCTGCGGCCCTGGCTGTCTCCTCCGGGCTCCTCACTGTGACACGATGCCGATGCAGGGGAGGCACTGCACTGCTGTTCACAGGTAACACACATACACACACCCAGTTCACGTGGCTGCAGATCGGCGAAATACACACACTCTCCGCCCTGTGACATAGTGTTGTGCGGAGCTGCTCACCCATCAAACTCAAGTCAGTGACACAAATTACAGCCGAGGACTGGATGAGGAGCGTCGCGTGGCCCTGACACACACACCCCGCACACACAGTGCTACAGCAGTGACAAGGAACAGGTCAACATGATAACACTGGTGAATAATTCAGCAGAAAACTGAGAGTGAAAGAGAGAGCGTAGTGAACAGAAGAATTGAGAGAGATGGCTGATTTATACAGTAAATAAAAAGAGAAACGGCTGCTTCACTGTGAATGCAGACTGTACACACTGCACTGCTTTATAAATCATACGCTTTGTCCCAGACCTGTACTGGGATGTGTTATTCAGAGATGGCTCTATGAGATTAAGGCAGATTCATCCTTAACCCCTACATACTGTGCATATTCAATAACTTTATATGAGACCGTTTTACTAAACTTACAAGAAGTCTGGACAGTTATCCTACAAAACATATGTTTAAATGTATTTGCCAAGGCCAAAAAAAAAATGTATGATCGTATTTCTTTATTTTAGCCTTTATTTAACCATGGTCAAGACTGTAGCAGCAGCACAATTTTTTTTATAACAGAAGATGAAAATCACAAATTGCATAAAATCACTTACATGTACACACAAAGATGATCTGGACTCAACTGACCTCAGCTGAGTGTTTAAACTGTTCAATGAAACAATGTTCTAAATCTGAGTCTGAAGGTTGTTCCATAGGGAACAGAAAACCTAAAAGTTGACTTTACTAGACCTGACATGAGTTGATGTCAAATTTTGGCCCAATCCCAAATCATTTTACTCAATCAAACGGAGTGTCTGTGAAGATTCTCAGTCATCCAGGTCATCTTGAAGAATAGGTTAAAGCAAAAGCATCTGGACTCAATTTTTAAGGTGAAGACGTTTTGTCTCTAATTCCAAGAGACTTTTTTAATTCTGAGATTAACTGATACGAGAGCTAAGCTTTATCTCTAGAGGGACAGGTTTGACCTGAAACTACACCTGATTGGACCAGGCTGTTCTGGTCTCATAGTTGTTAGCTATGAAAGGGCAGTGTGACTCCTGATGTGAGAGTTGTTAGAGGCTCAGGTGAGGTGTTAGTGTCACTGTTCCATTCAGGTGTTGTTGTTGTTCTAGAGTGAAACTGTTTTGATTTAGGTTTCAGAACACTGTTGTAACGGAGATTTTCAGGGAGTGCAGTGCGTTCACCAACACCCCGGGAGACACCGCAGGAAAGGTTTCAAATTAGCACTGTGGGGCACAGTGGCTCAGGTGATAGAGCGGTTGTCCTATAACTGGAAGGTTGGTGGTTTGATTCCATCTCTCCCCGGTTCATACTGTTGTTGTGTCCTTGGGCAAGACATGTAACCCACCTTTCCTCTGATGTTACAACTGTGACACTGGTGAATAAATGGGTGAATGGAAGGTTGACGCAAAAGCACTTTGAGTGCCTAGTAGGTGCAAAAGTGATATTTAAAACCCATGCCATTTACAGTGCTGTTTTATGTTCATTTAATCTTCATCCATTTATTCATTTTCTATCGCTTAGTCCCGTTAGGGGTCGCAGGTGACTGAAGCCTATCCCAGCAACTTTGGGACTTATGCAGGGTACACCCTTGACAATGGCCAGTTAGTTGCAGGGCTGATACTTACAGACACACAGTGACAGACAACCATTCACTCTCACATTCATTTACTAGGGACACTTTCGAGTCAGCCGGGGTTTGAACTCAATAACTTCTTGCTGTGAGGCAGGAGCGCGAATCGCACCAGTCTCATATTGGCAGAATGTCTTTAACTTTTTATTAGCTAATGCATAACACCACTATCTGTTTTTATTTTTTTTTTCAATATGAATTGATATGTTGTAAACAAGCAGCCATTTCTGTTTTTTGTGGTTGTAGCAACATCCTTCTCCTCCTTGGAATTGGGCTTTTATTACTTTTCCTGTAATGTTCTTTATCTAACTGTGACTACAGTCTGAACTGAAACTATCTGACCTCATCTCGTCTGGAAATTTCCATTTAATTTTAGAAAATAGAGAACGTGAGACTATTAGTCAGTGCTTATGTTTTTGAAATGTTACTGTGTTCTCAATGATGCACTTTTAATACAAACTAGCATGCACTTTATAGTACTAATGCATTTTAACCATTGTTGTACTAACCTTTTTCTTTGTGTTAATTGTTGTAACTTGTTACTTGTTACTAACTTATTGTCAATATTGTTGTAATGTATTATTTAAAATGATGTGTGCCAGGGACCTCTTGGCCAGGTCACCTTTGTAAAAGAGATCTTGATCTTGGGTTTTCATCTGGTTAAACAAAGGTTAAATAAAAAAAAATGAAAAAAAAAAACTCTCTGGTAGATAAAATGTACTGTTCAAATGGTTTCTTTAACGTCTCTCCCACTTAAAAAAGGAACTCACTGTTAAAAATTCCGTCAGAATCCACTTTGTTTATAGTTACAGTGACCTCACCTACTATAGCGCCCAATATGTAGAGTTAGACTATAATCCATTTTGTGATTTTATTTTTAATGGGAGATTTTGCATATCACTACTTTAAAATTTGCTATTGTATCCCATTGTTTTACTATTCTTTGTTTCATCAGTGCTCAGAAATGGTTACATTACATAAATATTAGCACACATGTGTTCTTGAACTGAACATCATATTTTATGATTAATTGAAGTGCATTTTCATTTGAGATAACAAATGCTTCACTCTCTAAGTAAAAATTAAGCTTCTAGTCAACTTCTATATAAAATAAATCAAGTTTACTCAACTCTAATAAGCATTTGTAAATCTTAATTTGTAAAAAATAATTTTGAGGCAATAAGTTTGCGCTTTTTTGTTAAGTAAACCTTACTTATCACATTTTACAGTCCATCATTTGAGAGTAAAGCATTGTTTTCTTTTATACGTTCTGTTTTGTATATTGTTAATAGAGACTTAATGTTTAAGTGTTCCAATGTCTAACAATAATCTAAACACAGAAAACAAATTTGTTTGTAAACAGCTTTTCCTGTCACAACAATGAAAGTCACCTAAGTTTCATTTCAAGCTCACTGACATTCCCAGACATTTTATAAGGTTGGGTGAGTAAACAGTGTCTTTTTACGAAACAGAAAATGTGCAGCCCTTGACAAGTCAACGTTGGAATTGGTTTCACGCATGAACACAGCCTTTAAGACAAAAGCACCTCAGGAGATAATTACAGTGTCAAGCATACCCTGCCAAGTGCCTGATGAATGCCCAATATTTAGCTTTAATTAAATCAAAGCACAAATGTAATTTCTCCTGAGTGAATACTGCACAAAGTGGATCCCCAGAAACACACAACATGGCTGACTAATGCATTTCCTTTGTCCCTGTCACACTGCCTACTACTTTTTAAGGCCCCAAACCCCTCATGACCTGGAGGTACAGTAACCTTAGTGCGACTTCACAGTAAAGTGTGCACTGACATATCCCAGGCTCTCTCAATGCAGTGTTTACACATGTGGAAAACAGTCAAAAATAAGACGTAAACAGAGGGAAATGAAAGAGAGTGGTACTAAGGGGAATAGCAAACAGCACTGAACTTACATAGAAAGTAATTTGTTTTGTTCGAAAGTCCTCCAGCTCATAACATCTGCTTGGTAAAGTGCTTTAAAATCACTGAGTCATTTAATATTTATTTAATTTTTAAACAGTAGGTGCTTTGCCTCCATGCGGTGTTGAGAACAATAGCCTAGAGCCTTAATGGCTGCTATACTTTAAACAAAATATAGATTTACTCATACATTTTGATTGACATATATATTCACTAATGTAACAGCTAAGAAAATGCATATATAAAAACCCATATCAACAACCAATTCACTGGTTAAGACACAATTTTATTAGTTGTAAAAAAGATGCTTATACAAATGTAGCTGAAGTCAGAGAGCAGCCACAATGCTTCTTCAATAGGGTTGGGTATTGTTGTGATTTGCTAGTGATTCTGATTACAATTCTGATTCTGCTCATCGAATCCGGTTCTCATTGATTCCTTGTTACGATTCCAATATATTTTGGGGGGAGGATAAAAAAAATAGCAACACTTTAAGAAAGAAGTTTTTACTTTTCATTCTTGCAACAGTTAGGCTATAACCATAGATTTCATATAAATATGGATATAATGTGCCCTATTCACCGATATTGGCCTACCACAGGGCAATAAAATGGCTTACATTCGGGTTAGACGGTATTACCTAAATGGACAGAGAGGATAGTTGCCTGAACTGCTTTCAAACGCTGTTCATTAAACACGCCCCTCGTCTCAAAGCCTGAGCTGAACCGAGCTGAACAAATGTCGGCTAATGTCATGCTAACGGCTGTTGCTAAAGGTTGTTGCTAACAGCTGCGGAAGTCTCTCCACTCTCTTCTCCTCCCGTCTCTCAGCCTGGAATTAGTACACAAATATTTGTTGTTTACAACAAAGTTTGAGGGAGGCACATTTTTACACTAAAATAAAGCCTCATTGCTATCTTATATAATTATAAAATATAAATATTTAAGCAAATAGCACGCAAAGATACTCAAATAGTAGATTTATAATGCTATACATGATCTTTTGGACCATACAGTTATAAACCCAGAAGCCTACAGCAAATGTGCAGCATTTAGAAAGAACTGTCAATTACATTTACACATAAACTGGTTTATAAACTAGACAGTGGGCTCTGAACTTAGATGAAGCTTCAGATCCACTTTTAATGTCTATTTATTTTAGTGTCACCTGGATGACAGTTAGTGTTTAAATGAAAAAGCATACCAGTATTTTGTCCAGTGACTGTAAAGGGGCTGGACATAAGGAGTGTGACGTCACCCATAGCATTACGAACCTCGGGATTGACGCTCTTTCAGGCGCCATTTTTAGCCGTTACGGAAGTCGCCATGTTGATATTATGGAGCCAGAAGTCCCAATTTTGGCATATGGAGTGAGTTGAGTGACCGTTTGCATGGTAACCAGTGAGCCAATCAGAAGTAGTGATGGGAAGTTCAGTTCATTTTACTGACTCAGTTCTTTAAGTCTAGTTCAGCAAAATGAACGAAGTCATTTCGTTCATTTCAGCAGAATCTAATTAAAATGTTGCATATTACAATTTTTAATACATTTAGTACTTTTGGAATAAAAACTATAATAACTATAAGCTAATGCATTCATGGCCAAACTTTGAAAAATAAATTATAAATTAATTGCAGCTTACTTCAGGCAGAGAGTTCAACTCACCTCTTAATCCAAATAGTTTTTTTCCTTTGTCACTTCATATTTAGCTTAGCATTAATTCCGTTAACATGTCTGGTCTGGGCCGTGACAGCCTCATGTAGCTGTAGCTAATACATCCGTCCGTCCGGAAACAGAAAGGAGTCATTCATCTCCCGAGTCGTTCGTTCGTTCGTTCACCAAGTCCCAGGGACAGTTCCTTTCTGTTTCCGGTAACTGCATACGCTTTCTCTATGGGGAAGGGTGAACGAACGACTTGGGAGATGAACAGTTCCTTTCTGTTTCCGGTAACTGCATACTCTTTCTCTATGGGGAAGGGACTTGGTGAACGAACGAACGAAACGAACGACTCGGGAGATGAATGACTCCTTTCTGTTTCCTGTATGAGATGTGGTGCAATGCGCATGCGCGGGTCTACACAAAAATGAACGACTCGCTCTCTGAGATGACTAGTCGTTCCCGAGTCATATTAAAGACTCGTTCAAAAAGAATGAATCGTTCATGAACGACTCATCACTAATCAGAAGCTCGCTTGTTCGTTGATCACGCGCTCGCTCCCTGCAGACAGCGGCAAAGCTCTGACACAGACATGAGCTAAACTTAGCATCGCTGCTCCTTCACTGTCCTCGTGTTATTGGCGCCCTCTGATTGCTGCTCTAATTCAGGTAAATTTCACTTTTACACCAATATCTATGTTTTTTTTTTATATTCTCCTACTTTACTTATCACTATGTTTGTCATCTTTGTCAAGACTGTTCAAAAACACATCTACAGCTAGCAACAGTACTAAACTACTATATTATTAATAGATATCCTCTTAATTATAAACTGTATGTTGTATAGATATATAAAGTTGATCATTTAGAATTATATTTTCTGTATGAAATCTATCTTAGCATCTGTGGTTAAGTTTTTTTCAACTTATTTTAATACATAAAATAGACACATTGCATACCTTTTTTAAGAAACTGGTTATTTAGAAATTGTAGTCAAAGAAGCAAGTGCTGTATTTTTGAGATGGAGTAAATATGTGTCATACCAGTTTTGATTTTTGTTTTTCAGTTTCCTTACCCGTGCAACTGCAGGTCAAAGACCTCAGGAGCAACCTGAAAGTTCAAGAAACCCTTCCATCTTTATAGCACTACTTTATCAATCCAATTTAAAGAGACAAAAAAATGTGTTTTATGATTTCTGATTCTTTTACACAATAACGTCTATTGCTTATGGCATGCTAAAATAACACTATAGTGATAAATAAATTATTTAAAGTTTTGTCTTTTTGCTTTCATCTACTTTCATGTTATTTAAAAGTTTCTTTAAAAATGAATAAAAACACTTTTTACAAGTTATTAACTCTGTGCACTTAAATACAAATTAATAATAATTGCATTAATTATGTCAGATTTATGAGCTTAAAATACAGTTTAAATAGGCCTTCAAACCTAGAAACACATAAATGAATAGAGATTGAATTGAGTTTAAGTTTATTTAAAAGAAGCTGAAGTTGTAGATGAACCAGGATGATGTCAGATGAAGCTGAGGAAGACAAGGCTGGGCTATGTCAGCTGTGCAGGAGCAGAGAGGACCGACAGAGCAGCAGACCGATAACTGGACTGGACAGTACTAAGGCGGGCCGACAGAAGCAGCAGCAGACAGGTAACTGTAGAGGGGCTCTGCAAATACAGAGAACAAAGTAATAACTTCCGTTTAAAACAAGTCTTCCTGTTGGGACCGGTCATCTCTGTACATGAGATTTAATTTTAATCACAGAACAAATTACAACCTTATCTTGGTCTTTTATTCACCAGCTCACTGTATGTTACTGTGTGTGTAAGGACTGTTTTTAGAAAATAGTGGACTTTGATTTGAACTTACATTTGCCTAAATATAATACTTTAGTAAATGTGAACTGTACTGGGTTAGAGGTAATGTCTGTCATGTTGAAAACCTGCCATAAACATTTACCTGTCTACTGTTGTCATAATTTACAGATGACAAATGTACAAATATTAAACTAACACATGCACTTTAGCTACAGTAATGTTTAAGGGATGTATGACTGCAGAGTAAGGAAAGTGTTTTCTTGAGTAAAAAGTCTCTCAGAGGTTGGTGGGCATTGCAGGTGTAATGTTTAATGTGATGTGTAGTGTAATGTAACACCCACCTTTGTCTGAATATCCTCTTCAAAGTGCTCACACCACGACCAAGCATGGTTGCCAGGGTAGCGGTTTTCCCGCACAATTGGGCTATTTTAGAAAAGGAGTTGCGGGAAAAAATACGGAGTTGCGGGTTGCGGTTTTTTGGGCTACATTTAAAATGTACCGGGGCCGCAAAAAAAATAAAAAAAATAAAATAAAATAATTGTGGACAAAGATAAAAGTGAACCTTTTATTAGTGGGTGTTGATCCCCGGGAATGAATACTTGGCAACAAACGCTGCTTCTCGCGAGATGCAAGTAGGCGTGCGCGCTACATGTGCTTTGACATCACAAATCAAGCATCATCATCACGTCACTCACATCATGAGAGCGTTGTAGTCAGAAGCGTCGGTTTGGTTGTCTGTTGATGAACAAGCAGCATTCTAAAATGTCAGGTAAATGGGGAAAGTATGGAAAGAAGTATCGCAAAGAATGGGAGACAGAGAAAGGATTAAAGGAGTGGATTCGAAGTGTTCCAAATGATGATAGAAAAGCGTTTTGCAAATATTGCAAATGTGAAGTAAGAGCTCACCACGGTGATCTGGTAGCTCATACTGCAACTGAAAAACATTAAAAAAATGCGGCTCCTTTCTCAAATGCCAGAACATTATTTGACACAGGCAGTTCCTTTCTAAGAAATAATGCACCTGTGAAAGAGGCAGAGTTGAAGCTGGCTGCCCATGTTGCTTGTCACTCAAGCACTTCAACAGTTGACCACTTAGGAAGTGTTGTGGAAGAAATTTTGAAAAAAGGCATTAGTTTACATCGAACGAAAAATAGGGCTAGTTTTCATTCCATTTGGGCGGGTTTTGAGTTGTCATTGGGCTGGAAATATTTCTGGGACCTGGCAACCCTGCGACCAAGAGCCTTTCATTTGATCAGCCTCAACCTGACAGCATCACCATTAAGAAATCTGTGGAGAGAGAACAATATCTATTTTCGTAAAATAGGCATGTGTCAAATGTATTTACCAAAATGGCACAACCCAGATCTTTGTAAAAGAGTACATTAAGCCCACTTCTAATTTTTGCTTTTATTATCATGATTATATTATGGCCTTTACTAGGTTGGCAAACTACACAGTAATTATTTAGTCAGAGACATTTCCTTATCCTTGTCTTACTATATATAAAAAAAAAAAACTATAAGAGCATTTTGCCTTATTCTTTCCAAAATTGAAGGTCAGATATGATTGTATCTTTATATTATTAACAAAGTTTGGTCCAGTGTATCGTATTAAACTATCGTTAAAACGGTGGAGCAGTAAATTAGGCCTTTAGCAGCCACCTTCGGGTCAGCTAACAAAAGCTCAGTAGTTTAGCCAACTGTATATATTCTGAACAGTATTTTAACACATGCAAAATGTACTCACCTAGAAACTGGTGCGTGGTTCATTTAGTGTAGTTGGATGATGAAAAAGTGATTTAAATCAGCTGAATTAAACCAAACACAGCTAGCGTTAGCTTTTAGCTAACAGCAAGCAATCTCCATTCATGAACAGCAGCAACTAACATTTACATTTACATTTATTCATTTAGCAGACGCTTTTATCCAAAGCGACTTACATTACATTACCAGTGTTACAGTCACTGGAGGCAAGGTGGGTTAAGTGTCTTGCCCAAGGACACAACGACAGTATGAACTGTGGGGAGAGTGGGAATCGAACCGCCTACCTTCCGGTTGAAAGACGACCGCTCTACCCACTGAGCTACTGCCGCACCATAACTACCAAACTAACAAACTAACAAACTAATTAACAAAAAACGAAGACATACTGGCTAAAAAAGCTTTGAAAAACATAACCAAAAACAATCTTTTGATGTATTGCTAAAAACTTAAATTTCACTGATTTAAAATAGGTAGCCCTCCGGGAGTCTCTCTTCTGTTCATAAATATCCAGCGTACGGTAGCGTAGTACTGTCAATGTTGTTGTTCTGACTTTATTTTTTTTTAAATAGTTTTTCTGACTTTTTTTTTTTTAGGAATTTTTTTTCTGACTTAATTATCGCATTATTTCATGATACTATCACGTTATTTCGTGATACTATCAAATTATTTCATGATAATTTTCACGTTTTTTCGTGATACTATCACGTTATTTTGTGATATTTTTTTTCCCCCAATGCTTTATCGGAAGCAACGTACCACATAGCTTCCGTAGCAACGCGAGGAAGCAATGAGGAAGCATGGCGTCATGTCTGATCAAGTTTTACTTTAGCCTTGGTCTAAAACATGACAAGATATTAATGTTACTGAACACTGTAGACAATATTGTGATGAGTGTGAGCACCTTGAGACGTTTTTTGAAACAAATAAGATTGTATAGGCGGAAGAAACAGTCAGATCCGTTGGATGTAGCAGTATTTCTTATTGATTAAACTGGATGGACACAAAAAACGTACGGATATAGATTACATCATTGAAAAATCCCAACTGTATCCAGGCTGGCTTTCTCATGCTTCCTCTTTGCTTCCTCGCGTTGCTACGGAAGCATAGTAGACTACGTAGTACATTGCTTCTGATAAAGCATTGAAAAAAGAAAAGTTATCATGAAATAACGTGATAGCATCACAAAATAACGTGAAAATTATCATGAAATAATGAAAAAATTCCTAAAAAAAAAAGTCAGAACAACATTGACGTACTACGCTACCGTACGCTAGATATTTATGGACAGAAGAGAATGGAGGCAGCTGATAGGTTAGTTATTAATCTTAATATCTTGAGTTATGTGACAAATATCAATATAACGATTACGGGAATAATAAGAATGTGTTCTAACAAAGAAGGCATAGTTAGAATGACGACTGTGACAAAAATAGTCACTTCGTAATTGGTGCCAATTTTTCAATGGATGTCAATGGGGGTCATGCTTGATGGAGCCTACCCCTACTTCCTAATAGGCTTCCAACCCGGAAGCAGGCTTGCTATGTGTATGTCTATGCCTTTTACAGTCATTGTGTAAACAAGCTGTGTTATGTGACAGCTGTGTTGTAGTTTTTTTTTTACTTTTGCCACATGTATGCACCATTTTGCAACACAGTGCAAAATGGTGCAATGTTTTAGTGAGTAAAAATGTGTTTAGAGTTTTGCAAAAACTGGATGAGATTTGCAAACAGTGTCTTAACTACCTTAACTTGTTTATGGTTTTGCCTACAAAGTGACTGTTTTGACAAATGGGTTTAGGCCACTGAGCATTGGGTTCAGAGAATGGGGTTTAGTGTTTTAGCAATTGTGAAATAGTGTAAGTCTAGTGAAAGCATATTTCCTCAGTCCAAAATATTGGTCTAGGCAACACACAGCTTTTTCTGCTTTGGTCCAAACTGGTGGCTGAGTGGGATTAAAGTGGAATGACTGATAGTTTGATTTTACAAACACTTGCACAAAGCAACACATCCAGCAGGCAAGGGATCCTTTGGGATCGGCGCTCTGTGTTCTTTTGACCAGTGTGCACTTAAGTAGTTGGTCTGGAGCTTTTTCATTCCAAAAATTGAAGCGGATTGCATTTTCTCCAGAGCTCTGGACTATACTCAACTTACAACATGAGTGGGCATGGCTGTGAATGTACTCAGTTGTAAGTGAAAAAGAGAGTAAATTATTTTTGAATTATTATTTTTTATATAGGCTACTATTTCAACATTAATTTAATTACTATATTTTTAGCTTGTTTCCCGGCAACAAAACGTCAGAAAAAAACACAATGCTCTGTTGTGAGATTTGAAGTTGTGAGACAGTTGCCTCTGTCCTTCATGTTTGTTTATTTAATGTATGGTCTTTGGTTTAAAGTGACAAAGCAGTTTTGATTAGAGTTGTTACATTTCCGATCCGATACCTGGGCTCAGGGTAGCTGCTGATACCGAGTACCAGTCCATTTACATTTTACATTTACATTTACATTTAGCTGACGCTTTTATCCAAAGTAACTTACATTAAGGTTCCATTCACATTTCATTTACAGCTGGAACACCACTGTAGGCAAGGTGGGTTAAGTGTCTTGCCCAAGGACACAACGACAGTATCAACTGTGGGGAGAGCGGGAATCGAACCACCTACCTTCCGGTTGAAGGATGACCGCTTTACCACTGAGCCACTGCGCCTTACTTGGGTGGCCGATACTTGGGTGTGTATAAAAAAACTATGGTAACACTTTAGAGTAGGGGGTACATTTGATCAGAACTTAAAGCATAAAATCTCATGAATCATATCCCAGGAATTATTGTGTTTTCAATATATTTTCATCCTAACCAAAGACTCCTCAACCTTAACCCTATGCATGTACTAATGCATGATGAGTCATGCATGAATTCATGATAAAATGTGCTACAGTGATCTACAGTGGCTGTGATTCTAGTGATAGCTCGTGTCAACTCTTTGCTGTTACTTGTGGTAGCACACTACAACTTCAGGTTTGAGAGCAGCAAAGGAAGGTAGGTGGTTTGATTCCCGCTCTCCCCCCAGTTCATATTGTCGTTGTGTCCTTGGGCAAGACACTTAAGCCACCTTGCCTCCAGTGGTGTTCCAGGTGTAACACTGGTGAATAGAAGCTTAGCTTTGGATAAAAGAGTCTGCTAAATGTAAATGTAAAAGTAAAAAGAAAATTGACTGGGAGACTCCTGAGAGCCTTTAATGGCAGTGCCTTTTCTGTTTGTAATGTGTTTCTTCATCCTCTGCTCTTCTTTTGAGCCCAGGCTTGAACTTACCCTGAGGTTGGGAGCTCTGTTCCTTTAGCTCTGGTCTTCTCTGGAGGTGGTTTGTCTGGAAGGACTGATGACACTCTTTGGAGGAGGATGGAAGCTCATATCTGCTTCTCTTGCTTTCATTTTCTGAACTTGAACCTGAGTGAGGCGAGAAACAGGGACTGGGAGACCTCTGCCTCAGCCTCTTCCGGTCCTGTGGTGATGTTGAAGTTTTCAGCTTTTTTGCATGCTCTGAGGCCATTTGGTGGTTCCTCCTCTTTGGACTATTGTGGTCCATTGTTCTCACTCTGCTCCCAGAAGGTCTGCTGTGAGAAGCCTGCAGGCTCGTACTGGACTGGGGCTGGGCTGGTCCAGGGATGGACTGGTGATGCTGTTCAACCAGTTTGTTGCGCTGACAAATCTTCATTAAGTTCACTGAAGATCGAAGGCTGCAATAAAAACATTTGTTATTTACTTTTGCTCAGGATTTTAGTTTTTTTGCACTTTCCAAATACACACATTAGTTAGAGGTTTTGTCATAATACATAATATTGACCTTGACCAAATCCAGCAACTGAGAGATATGGACTGCTGTCTACTTTTAATGTTGTGTTTGAACAAACCCCCCTCACGGCACCGGGATGGGGGGGGGGGTTGTGGATCACGGCTCTCGGTAAATGCTACTTACTAGTAACTACTAAGCCTATCTTTCTCTGAGTCGTCTAATGGTAGATAAATGGCATGGATATAGCGCTTTTCCACCTACTAGGTACTCAAAGCGCTTATAACAACACGTGGGTGTTTTTGCTTAATTTAACCACATCTGACAGTTTACTTGGGTGACATTACTCAGCATTAGCGTTTAAGTTTTGTAAAAAAAAAAACAGCCCCTGATAAAAGACAAATAAAGACATTGCTGTTATGGACTCTATTAAAATTAACACACAATCATCTGAAAGCTTGCACTGCACATGGCCCTAAAAGTAAAGGCCTATAAAATACTAAACTATTGTTACAGAGGACTGTAATATTGAATATTTGCCAAGTGCCTATGCATTGTTACTTCTAAAAAATGGTTTTGCTTCTCAGCTCAGTGCTGACTTTAAATTTGTTTATATTTACACCACCTCCCAACCTGGCGTGAGATTTAAGCGCACCTTTGATAAATTAGGGCCACTGATACTACTATTGTTTGTCTAAACACTGTAATGGCATAGCAAATATAAATGTGCAAATTGTTGATGGAAAGTGGTCTACAATTCTGAAAAACTTATTCATACACAAGCAATGCTTAATAACTGGCAAAAAGCTAAATTCTTTAGCCCATTATGCAATTTATCCAGCAATGTTAGCCATTAGATTGTTCTTTATGAGAACCAATGCTTTCATATTTATACCCAAAACCTAGAAGTTCCCTACAAA
The DNA here is from genome assembly GCA_024416835.2 of Perccottus glenii. Lineage (NCBI taxonomy): Eukaryota > Metazoa > Chordata > Actinopteri > Gobiiformes > Odontobutidae > Perccottus > Perccottus glenii. The sequence continues at coordinate 19,904,329 of CM044547.2, read as the reverse complement.
CACACTTTAATTGACCGTTATTGGTCCTGACATACACTTGCCCTTGACACAGTATCACAGTACTGACTTACTAGGTGCTGTTTAGAAAGTTGTCTAGGTGGGCCATGCTAACAAAAGGATGCTCCAGGATTTGTTGTGGTGTCATCCTAACACTAGGGTCCAGCTGAAGCATGCCTTTAATCATTTCCACAAATATCAGCCTGTCAGCTACCTCTGCCACTCTGTCTAATCCATCTAGGTAGATCACAGGACGGGCCTGAACCAAAAAAGACAACATGGTTGGTGTTTGTGAAAAAGAAAACATATCATTTGGAGCTTAAGATGCGTACAAGAATAAGATCATCCAGTGAGGAGAATTTAAATCTCCTTCTGTCGCAAGGCACTTTTCCTGTCTCATTTTGGATTTGTTCAGGTGTCTGAAAGTAAAAAAAAAATAAAAAATGAAACAGAATGTAAGTTAATTGGTTAGTTGATGGAAAACTAAATATTAATACATTATTAACAAAATGTTAAAGATATGCACTTAAAGGGATAGTCAGTGAAAGTCTGTTTACCTTGAGCTTCCAAAATGAAGAAATGGGATCTTTACAGAAGTATCTTGTGCTATTGACTCCTTTCTGTATCATGTCCTCTGGTATAGGACCTTGAGTCTCCACAATGCCCTGCACCTAAACATTTAAATAAATCCCACACAAAGACTTTTAGTGACTTCAGGGAATTAAAAGTAGCTTAAGTTGCAATGTTATTTTAATAGCAATTTTACAATACAGATGTTGCAGGAAAAAATGGAATAGTGCTTACCATGTCAAAACTACTGTTTCCACGATACAGCAGAGCGCCAAGATAAAGAAAAGCAGCCAAACAACCCAGTGACCAGACATCTATGGCCGCTGTAACAGGGAGGCCAAGGAGGACCTCTAGAGACCTGGGAGAATTACAAGCATAAACACCCCATTTTTTATTTAATTCAAATAGGTGGTGTCTTTAATAAAATAGTATACTTCAAGTGTGAGTTACAAACCTGTATGGTCGGCTCTGTATGTATGAGCCGACCCTTGCATCTGAAACTGTAATGGCAAGCCCAAAGTCAATAAGTTTCACCTTAAATGGCTCAAATTTGCTAACCAGCATAATATTTTCAGGCTTCACGTCTGCATGCATCAGGCCAATGGACTGTAGATGATGCAGGGCAGTGGCAATCTAAAAAAAAAGATTAATTAGAAAGTAGGTGTTGTCAGAAAATGAAAACCAGAAGTCTGTGTCTATAAACTTAAACCATAACTATAACAGAAGCTTAAAATTTGTACCTGCTGAATGATTGGCCGTATTTTGCGAGTGTGCAGAGGCCTAAAATGTCTCTTCTCCATAAAGTCAAAGAGACTTGTATGTAAATGTTCAAACTCCAGACAAATGTATCCTTTGTCAAAAAAGACATGGTTCCATTGAACAATGTTACATTTGTCTGCATCAAGTCGCTTCAATTCCTTCAATGCAGCCACCTGGAAACATGAAAAAACAGTTCAGGCACACAATGTCAAATATTATCAACCCAAATGATTGCTTCAAAATTGAGAGAGAATAAAATCTATATGGCTTGATACTCTTCAAGTTGTTATAATATTGATAGCAAACTATTTTGAAAATTCTCATTAAATCTTATGTTTTGAATTATTTACTCACCATATATAAACAAAAAGTTTAAAATCGTTAATTGTAAATATGTGTATGTGCAAATTACTGTGTCTAGTAAACTGCAAACAACATTTACACTGGGTGAAAGCTAAAATGTTGGTTTCCTAAATATTGCCTCTAATCTTCTAAACCAATTGTTCGTCTACTCACGCTCACCTCTCTCTTTGCTCCATTGATGTACCTTCTCTGATTTTTGATTATTTTCAGAGCAACTGTCTTCATGTCATGAGTTTTGACACATTTAACGACATTTCCAAAGGAGCCCTGGCCAAGGAACGACTCAATCTTGTAGGATGTCGAACTGGAGACCAGTGAGGTCCCTATGAGCACAGGCTCAATAGAGTCACTTGGAGCCGTGGGAAAAGTGAAGCTGTCCCACATTTTGTTAAAACTACAACAGAAACAGTCAATGAGCAACAGGTTCATAGAATACCACCATACTAATATGTTTTTTTCCGCCACATTACATTGAAATAAAAGGAATTTACTTCATCTTTATAATATATACAACAGTGTAAATATGCATTAAGTACTTACTTACTGTGTGGATTGATGTAAATGTAAATGATCAAATAGTTTTAGTTAAAGCTGTAGATAAGTTGTATGCTGCTGAGTCTTGCACTGTGTGCTTTCTCTGAACGTGTAAATCCAGAATTCTTCTGGCCTACCTAGTGACATCAGGGTTTCCATGCAACGATGACACATTCTACAATCTATAGTTCTGTCATAGAAAAGCATTGGGCTTATTTACAACTTTCACATTTTGTGCCTCTAGCCTCAACAAAACACTGTGAATCTGAATATCCTTACTTTAACCACAGATCAGTGATACAGTTAAACAAATGTGGATAATAGTTCCGCTTTTTTATTTCTTTTTTTCTGAACTAGTCGATGTGCTGAAGAGCAATAATCTACACTACACTGTAAAGCGTATAATAAAGGCTCATTTAAACATTTTAACCCAGTCCCCCATTAAGTGTACACTGTTAAATCTAGCACAAAAGGGCTAATAATTCAGGCAGATGCATATTTGTCAATCTTTTGAGCTCGTCCTTACACACCACGGCACTGGGTAAGTCTGAGTGCCCAGGACGCAAATCCCCGCTTCGCCCCGTGTGGAGCAGGGCTAAATAACGGCGCACATGAGCCCATACAGCGAGCGTTTTGAACCGGAACAATATCTGGATCTGACACAACAGTGAGAGAACTTCAGCTCAGCCTCAGGAGAGCAGTTCTGGACCAACTCTTTATCTGGAAATACAGGACAGTTCTTCATGAAAAGACAAAAATCAAAATAGGGATTTGTTAAAACATGCAAAAAACATAGTTTTCATAAATTTTAATAAATGACTTCTTCATTTGTATCTGTTTTCAGAACCATATTTACATGTATAAAGTTATGTAATATATGCATAATATAAGTATATGGTTGCTATGCTAACCTTGCACTGCAGCTTGATTCTTGCTAGTTTTCAAATTTACAAACTTGCACAAATCAGAATTGACCTGCTCCAAGCAAACTATTCATGGTCTGAACCCTGGCCTTACCAACTCGTTGAGACCAATGAGGTGGCAGTACTGAGTTTAAAGAGGTAGAGACCGTTTTACTGCTACGAACGTAAACAACATGGTGCTTCTCTGATTGGATAAACTGCGGTTGATAAATCCAATCACCGACCAGTTATTCATTTCAAGTACCTCCCCTTTTGCAAACGCTTTAGATGGGAGCCCATCCAATTGGTTCTGTGGAACAGACATACTGAGGAGCAGTTGTGTTTATTATGCAGGATTTGTATAAAAAATGGATTTCAAGAGTTGCATGAAGGTGGAGAGCCCCCTCATTGCTTATGGCTGCACATACGGTGACATTGCCACCACGCTGGCCAGGGACTTCCAAAATGGCACGTTGGCCAATTATGTTCCTCTCCTTCTCCTCTTCGCCAGATTGAAACACCCTCCATATATAAAAGAGATTTAAAAAATAGTTTTGTAAGTGTTAGGGAAAGACATACTTCTGCAAAAGTGTATGTATAGTGTATGTCCTTATTTACATACACTTCACTATAGTGCAGTTACAGTAACAGTATAGGACAATAACTGTAGGCTACAAACTTGTACTGTAAACATCAGTGTACATAAAAACATACTAATATCGTAGATCTTTGACCCTTTCTGAATTGCACTCAAAGGGTACTCTGTACACTTGTTGCGATGGAGGACACGGGAAATGGTAGAATGGCTGACACTGTTGATACCTTTAAAGTTTGCATTGTCTTCTACAAGTCTTTGCTGTATTTCACGCAGCCGAATGACATTGTTTTGACGGACAATATCAACAATGAGAGCCTCTTGCTGTTGGGAGAACAAAGGAGTCCTTCCACCTTCATCTGGTAGTCTTGCAATTCTACAAAAGAGAAAATGCTCTTACAAATGTATACATACAGAAACAATCGTAATGGACATCACATTCATATTTAAAATGTATTCTGTATTTTTTTTTCCCACTCCCCTTTCAATTGACAAACTGATACTATATCAAATGTATACAGTAATCTTTCAGTCGCACAAATTAGAAAAAACAATACATATACCTGTTCTCTTCTCTGAATGTCCTGTTGGCTACAGAGAATCTGGACAAATTGGGTTGTACTCTTTGTCCTGCTTTCCTCATTGTCCATAAACAAGAACAAGGTATATCACAGTTGCCCGAATTTGATCTGAAATTACTATTCTTGGTCTTGCTCTTCGTTGTCCTTGTACTGTTCCTTCTCATCCACCAGCTCTTACACGAACTCCTCTTCTCTGCCTCTCACATTGTTTCCATTGTTCTAATGATCACATCATTAGAAACAAGAGTGAACAATTTTGAGTTATGTGTAAACAGTGACTGTAAAGGGGCTGGACATAAGGAGTGTGACGTCACCCATAGCGGTACGAACCTCGGGATTGACGCTCTTTCAGGCGCCATTTTTAGCCGTTATGGAAGTTGCCATGTTGATATTATGGAGGCAGAAGTCCCAATTTGGGCATATGGACTGAGTTTAGTGCCCGTTTGCATGGTAACCAGTGAGCCAATCAGAAGCTCGCTTGTTCGTTGATCACGCGCTCGCTCCCTGCAGACAGCGGCAAAGCTCAGACCAATGACTGTAAAAGGGCTGGACATATGGAGTGTGACGTCACCCATAGCGTTACGAACCTCGAGATTGACGCTATTTCAGTCGCCATTTTTAGCCGTTAGGGTGGTCGCCATGTTGATTTTATGGAGCCAGAAGTCCCAATTTGGGCATATGGACTGAGTTGAGTGCCCGTTTGCATGGTAACCAGTGAGCCAATCAGAAGCTCGCTTGTTCGTTGACGACGTGCTCGCTCCTGCAGACAGCCGTAAAGCTCCAACAGAGACCTGAGCTAAACTTAGCATCGCTGCTCCTTCACTGTCCCTGTGTTATCGGCGCCCTCTGGTTGCTGCTCTATTTCAGGTAAATTTCACTTTTACACCAATATCTACGTTTTTTTATATATTCACCTTTTTTACTAATCACTATGTTTGTCATCTTTGTCAAGACTGTTCAAAAACACATCTACAACAGTACTAAACTGCTATATTATTAATAGATATCCTCATAATTATAAACCTTATGTTATAAGATATATAAAGTTGATCCTTTAGAATGATATTGTCTGTAGGAAATCTTAGAATCTGTGGTTAATAATATTCTTCAACTTATTCTAATATATACATAAAAATAGGCACTTTGCATACCCTTTTTAAGAAACTGGTTATTTAGAAATTGTAGTCAAAGAAGCAAGTGCTGTATTTTTGAGATGGAGTAAATATGTGTCATACCAGTTTTGATTTTTGTTTTTCAGTTTCCTTACCCATGCAGCTGCAGGTCAAAGACCTCAGGAGCAACCTGAAAGTTCAAGAAACTCTTCCATCTTTGCACCACTACTTTATTATTCCCCATTTTAAAAAGAAACAAAAAAATGTGTTTTATGATTTCCTATTCTTTTCCACAATAACTCCTATTGCTTATGGCATGCTAAAATAACACTAGAGTGATAAATAAATGATTTAAAGTTATGTCGGTTTGCTTTCATCTACTTTCATGTTATTTAAAAGTTTAACTCACTTAAATAGAAAGTGTATAAATTGTCAGATTTAAGATCTTGAAATACAGTTTATATATATGCCTTAAAAACCTAGAAGCACATAAATGAATAGAGATTTGATTGAGTTTAAGTTTATTTAAAAGAAGCTGAAGTTGTAGATGGACCAGGATGTGAAGTCAGATGAAGCCAAGCCTCTCCCATGGAACCTCTAAAATGGCCGTCGTGTAAAGGCTCCGCCATACGGTGATTTTACAGCGAAATACAGCAATATACCTCCGTCCACCAGAGGGCAGGCTCCAAAAGCGGAAATATAAGGAGAAACCCAATGGCGACTTTACAAGAGTAAAACTCATGTTTACAGCCTGGTACAAAAGATGGCTCCGGTCTCTAGAGCTAAGTTTTTACTACATGAAAACTCTGGGGGGGGGGGGTTTGTTTATGCTATCTAAAAACTATTGTTTTACTATGGAAAAAGCCTGGATGTAACAGCCATTTTATTGCCCATTCGTAATGACAGTATTGGTGAATAGGGGACCAATGGGCAGATATCATCCATATTTATACTATCTATGGATGAAGCTGAGGAAGACGAGGCTGGGCTATGTCATCTGTGCAGGAGCAGAGAGGACCGATAACTGGACTGGACTGGGGGAGGGCCGACAGAAGCAGCAGCAGACAGGTAACTGTAGAGGGGCTCTGCAAAGACAGAGAACAAAGTAAAAACTTATGTTTAAAACAAGTCTTCCTGTTGGGACCGGTCATCTCCAGGCCCGGATTGGCTAATCGGGAGCACCGGGAAAATTCCCGGTGGGCCGGTACGTTTGTTTGGCTGCGAGGGCCGTTGTTGTCATGGGACTGGGTTGAAATATTTTTTTTTATTTTTTATTTTTTTTTACAACACAGCCACACTCTTTTTATTTATTATTTTACAGCAGTCCCACTCTTTTATTTAATATTTTCTCGCAGAGTGCAGCCTGCAAGACAATGATGACGTTTTGACTCCCTGGCCCCGCCCCCTGACACGGCCCCTTGCAAGTTGCTCAAAATAAAAAATAAAAAGTCGCATAAAAATATTGATAACAGAAAGCGCAAGGCGGCGCTGAAAAGGCCAGAATCTTAAAAAAAAAAAAAAGCTTTGGAAACTGACGCGGCCAAATGTTCAAAGCTGAGCACATATTTTCTCAACAAAACAAACGAAGACGACGAGGCGGGTAAGTAAGCTAACGTTAAGGTAGTTAGGAGCAGTGCAAGATGCTAGCGACCGTGCAAAACAACATGGTATGTAAACCACTGTTCATGTCTCAAAGTTTTTCTTGTAGCTCTTCAGCAGCAGCCGCCTCTAGTACCATTTGCTGCCAACAGTGAAGAGCGAGGCCCAGAAACGTCCCCAAGCTCCAGTCATGAGCCCAACACACCAGAATGGGCAGGTAGGATTGTCATTCAGAAGAAATAATAGTAATGAAGAGCCCTGCTCAATGAAAATCATTTTCTTACTTGTTTCCAGTTCAAATATCTAAATATTCTTAATTCAAGATACATTCAGAAGTGAAATAGCATGAGAAATTATGTCTTGTTTTCTGGAGAAAAAAAAAAATTAAGTGATTTTTGGTTTTTGTGTAGGCTTGTACTTCAGTGTCTGCAGCCTGCTCCTCAGCCATGGCTGCGTAGTCGAGGCCCAAGTGGACAGACCCAGTGACCGCCCGGGACAGGCAGTCAGCGACGAAATTGTCTTTGCCGGCCACATGCTGAATGTCCGTGGTGTATTCGGAGATGGCAGAGAGCTGACGCTGCTGTTGACCAGACCACGGCTCCGAAGACTTGGCCATGGCGAACGTCAGTAGCTTGTGGTCAACGAAAGCCGTGAACTGCCGGCCCTCCAACAGAAAACAGAAATGACGAGTAGCAAGGACCAAACCAAGGAGCTCCCTGTCAAAGGTGCTGTGTTTCCTCTCGTTGTCACGGAGCTTCCTGCTGAAAAAGGCTAGCGGTTGCCAGGCTCCGCCCACCCACTGTTCACACACAGCCCCCACAGCATAATCAGAGGCATCCGTGGTAAGAGTAACGGGGGCGGTTGGAGACGGGTGCGCCAGCAGAGCAGCATTGGCCAGCGCAGTTTTGGCAGCGTCAAAAGCCTCTGTCATCTCTGGGGACCAATCCAACACCTTTTTCAACACCAACACGTTTTCCACCCCGCAAGGCGTTGTACAAGGGCCGCATGAGTTGGGCCGCGTGGGGGAGGAACCGGTTGTAGAAGTTCACCATTCCCAGAAACTCCTGCAGGGACTTCACAGTGCGTGGGCATGGGAAACTGGCTACGGCGTCCACCTTGGCAGGGAGGGGGATGGCCCCCTGCGGGGTGACGTGGTGGCCGAGGAAAGTGATGGACGACCGGCCAAACTCGCACTTGGCCGGGTTGATTATGAGACCATGCTCACTGAGCCGGCCAAACAACTGCCGGAGATGCGCCAGGTGGTCGTCTGCGGACGCACTGGCCATGAGAATGTCGTCCAAATAAACAAACAAACAAACAAGAAAGGCATGTCCCTCAACACAGAGTCCATAAGGCGCTGAAACGTCTGCACTGCCCCCTTGAGGCCGTAAGGCATCCGGAAAGAACTCAAAAAGGCCAAAGGGTGTGATCACTGCTGTCTTGGGGACATCCTGCGGGTGGACTGGCACCTGGTGGTAACCGCGAACCAGGTCCACCTTTGAAAAGACGGTGGCGCCGGCCAGGTGGGCAGAGAAGTCCTGTATGTATGCACCGGGTACCGATCAGGGGTGGTGGCGTTGTTCAGGCAACAGAAATCACCACAGGGATGCCAACTGCCATCAGCTTTGGTCACCATGTGCAGGGGGGAAGCCCACGGGCTGTTGGAGCGTCGCACAATGCCGAGATGCTCCATCGTGGCGAACTCCTCCCTGGCAATTGCGAGCTTGGCAGAATCGAGGCGTCGGGGCCATGCGTAGACTGGGGGGCCCACCGTGGTGATGTAGTGCTCCACACCATGCTTAGCCACCCCCGATGAGAACATGGACGTGGTGATGTCAGGGAACTCAGCCTCTGATGTAAACTGCGGACCTCTGTCTGAGGAGAGTTCGGACGATGTGCCGAAACGGAATGCTGCGCTGAGCCCCACAATTTAGCAGAAACTAGCAGCCGTTGGCCAGACAAGGCGTGAGTGATGAATAGCAGCTTGCAGTCACGGCCAGGACCCATAGTTGCTAATGAGCGCCGGTCCTGGCTTATCCCTGGGCTCCAAAACTGCAAGGCTGACCACACTGTTTGGCCTTGGCCCCAAACCTGGAATGGTAATAACACCAGCCGTCCTCACACTGTCAGCGGGCTGTCACAGCAGCTGCATTGCCCGGGTTGTTCACCGGGGGCGGAAATGGGGCAGACGTGTGCTGAGGGGGCAACAGCGCATGAACAAACTGCTGCCGGTTGGCAGTGTGCTGAGGGGGCAACAGCGCATGAACAAACTGCTGCCGGTTGGCAAGTAAAATCCTGTCTGCTTCCACAGCAAGCGCCCGGTAGTCCTTGGAGGAAAGGAGGGGGGAACTGGCCAGTGCGGTGCGTAGGGGGGCTGGAAGCTGCCGCAGGAAAATGTGAGCGAAAAGGAATGCTGGATCCGCTGCTCCCAACACAGTCAGCATCCTGTCCATTAACTCGGCACAGCAGGCGGTCTGCCTTCTCCAGTTCTGACAGTTCAAAGAGGCGCAACAGGAATGTTTTAAGTGCGTCGCACTTGCCGTCTGTCGGAGGAGCCTCTAATAGTGCCTTAGCCCTGGCTGTCGTCGAGGCATCCAAAGCCGTTACCACATGAAAATACTTCGTAACGTCTTGTGTTATCCCTCTCAGCTGGAACTGGGCCTCGATGTGTTGAAACCACGGCTGTGGATTGTTCTGCCAAAAGTCCGGCAATTTGATGGTGGCAGCGTAGATCGCGCCGATGTTAGCCGCGACGCTAGCAGCGGCGGGCGCCGCAACGGCATCATTTTCACCACCGCCGTTGTGAGACATAATTCCACTTATCAAACTCGCGTCGGGGTCACCAATGTGGGGTGTGTTAAGTGATGAGACAGGAGACGGAGATGTGTCGAGTCAACTTTACTAAACACTTCAATCTCCACATAAACTGTACTGCGTGCAATAACTATCGCACACTCTCTAACGTTTCAACCGGAACCACTAACTCGGAAAAACCCGCTCCCTTAAAGGGACCGCTTCTGGGTGAATGTCTAATACCGCTTAACTTGTAGGTCGCCACACTATCATGATTATAGTATCACTGTATTAAAACATTTTTAACCTTAAGATAGCAATAATAAGATGTAAATCTGCATGTCTTATAACAAAATAGAGTGAGATGTTCAGAACAATTAAACTACAAACATATTTCAAGTCAATATTATGTATAAGTATGTATAAGTGTCACTAGTCTAATCACAGGAATGTCCTGGCTTTACATTAACTACTTGCATTTTAGAAAATGATAACCTCATTTTACTGTCTTCATGAACAGTTAAAATTATGCCACTACATCTTTATATGAAACTTCCCCAGATCTAACATTAAAATCCAAAATATATACTTTTCTGTCACAGATTTTAACTGCTTTAGTACTAGCATAAGGTCCGTTAGCATAGCTCTTAAGATAATCTGTTAATAAAGTGGCAAAAAATATACAATTTGAATTTTCTCACCAAATTTGCCCCTCCCTTAATCATGCATAATTCTAAAGTTAAGCTGAGGGTAAAGCAAAGAAAATTCACTCCCCCCAGAGTTGTCGCATAACAATAACTTAGTTCTAGAGACCAGACCCATCCTTTATACCAGGCTGTAAACAGATTTTGTACACTTGTAAAGTCGTCATGAGGTTTCACAGTATATTTTTACTTTTGGAGCCTTCCCTCTGGTGGACGGAGGTATATTGCTGTATGGTGGCGTCCATTTGTGAGGTAGTGTCTTACGAGGCTTGGCTAAAATTTTAGAACTGTAAAAAATGCTCACTGTCGTTTGACATACGAGAGTGACTAAAGAAAGTCAAGAATCAATTAACAGAACCAAAATCATCCTATCAAATCCCCAATTCTTTGAAGTTTGTAATCGGTTCTAAAATGGAACCGGTTCTCGATATCCAACCCTATTCTTCCTTAAAGCCTTTTTTATCTTATGCAAATAAAACAATAAACATTTAAATAATAAAGATCTCCATAAAGACACAAGACAGATACCTTTTTTTTTTTCTTTTTACAGTGCTAAACATTTTCAAAAACTGCTTACCCCAGCTTTAAATGTGCTGCCTAAGTAGTGCATATTAATATGTGCCTGTGTGTGCTTTGCTTTCCTTTATACTTGGGGAAATAAAAGCATTTTTTTTCTCTCTCTCTGTTTGGACTGCAGTGTTAAGCCCATGGGTGGCAAAAGGTCAACACAAAATTAATATGAGCATTAATATTCCTAATGCAAACCTGCGGTTCTCTGTGTGTCATAGTTTGGACTTCTCACAAAGTTTAATAAGGTGTGCCAGTCAAGTCCAATACACAACTCCAAATAAATGCACAATACAAATATTAAAGTAAGTAGAGTCTCTTCGATGTGGAAAGGTATATTGCAATATAAATAGAGATATACGCATGATGCCACTATGAGCAAAAACACAAAGGATGCATAAAAAGTGTGCACAACTACAAGGTAACTAACCTATTGCCCCTGGGACACAAGCCAAAACTTAAAACACCTCTAATAAACTTTTCTCAAAAACGAAGTAAATCACATATGTGGATTTGGCAACAGGAACAGAAAAAAATAAAGTTAATTAAAACATTTTCCAGTCTGTACAAATAATTAGTCCAGTCTCTAGATTCAAATTGGATTTCCAGCGAGCAGTACCAACAAATTGCCTACAGATTAGGCTGTCTTTGTGTACTAATCTAAATAGACAATAGATAGAAAGTTAATCAAAAAATCACATAAAGCTCGCCCTATTTTGGAGAAACAGGTGCCATTGGTCTGAGAGGATTTCTACCAAGTGAAAATTGCTGTGAAAGGAAAAGGATTCCAGACCCATTTCAGTTTACAAAGTTTAATGGGTATGGCTGGCTGGAAAAAGGCTCTGTAAGACAAATGTGCCGCAAAGGTCTCATCCAAAATCTAAATCTTAGTGACGATGTTCATCTTTGTAGATGGTTGTAGGGCATTATGAGTTTATATCAACACCACCCTCTGTAGAGGTGTAATGGACATCTATACAGTACTGTTTTCTTCGTGTTATGTTGAGTTGTGTTTTGTGTTGAACTAAGCATAAGCTTGAATATTTCTGCCAGTGCTCAAGATTGTAGTGTTATTTATGAAGGCTCTTGTTTAGGAATGCACAGCCATGCACAAACCTAATTAGTCCAGACGACAATTAGATATTGTTTCAATTGGCAGCTGAGTGCAATTAGCAGAAGGCAGTGTGCATATGGCAGTGAGAGCCCCAATCAGGCACAGATGCAGGCGCTTGTTACGATCCCTTACCTAAGGCAACTCACGCAAAACGTGTCCTAATGATCCCTTTAAATGTTGTTGATGGAGAAATTATTTATTTTCCCTTTGTTAGACAGAGCGAAGAGTTTGGAAACCTGGTTATTTTCATTAGCATTCACTGATTATCCAATGCACTTTGCTTGTGGCATAAAAACAGTAAGATAAAATCATCTTTAGGAATGAGATCATTAGTGTCAGAAAATCCAGACCACCTTAAAGCTACAAGTGCAAGTTTTGTTCAAAGTGTGATCTGACACGCCAATCTGAAGAGGCGGTCTAATCCAATATGCCTCTTACTGATTCACACAATATTCTCTGGGCAAAAATAGCCCCATTATTTTCTCCTTGCCTGGAGATTTCTACTACTGTCCTGTGACACGTGTTGGAGGCCCCATTTGTGAGGCTCAACAAGAGATAGAAGGAAAGAGTAAAAGGATAGCGTTGGATATAGGAAGGGCTAAGCAGCGAAGCCTCACGGCCTGAGCAGGCTTGCCTGGACTGTGTTTTTTTGGCCATAACAGTTGCCGGGGTGACGCTTCACAGACTGCACTGACCTCCCACAATTTCCAACCGTCAATCTAAATGGGAGCCCCTTATCTCATCTTCTCCTGCACTCACACCCCCTTCTTTGTAGATGTGCACATCTTTTTATTCTAAATCCAGTCATTATTGTTCCTCTCCACTGGCCAGCAGGAAAAGCCCTGCTGAAGTTGGCGAGTTAATTGAGCATGTCTCTTTCTCGCTGCTTGCTCTGAGGGATGTAGTGACTGGCTCCACTGTCTGGCTGTTTGGGCTTGCTGGCTATCCCCTTTCTGCTCGACGTATTTGCCTAGATTGCCAATGCAGGGCCTGGCTGAGGATGTCTTGTCCGGTGGTCTTCACTTGAGCATTCACACCCTGTCTTGGCTGCAGCAGCGTCTGCTCATTACGGAGAGAGAAGTGTCAGAACCAGAGAAACCAGATGGCTAAGACTCCTCTAATGTAATCTGGACATAGAACTTTTTCCTCCTTAATGATATGATTGCCTGACTTTATTTGAACTGGTGCCTTGTCAGAGCTAACAGCTTGAAGTTAGAGGCTCTCTATGTGTTGCTGAATGGAACACTGAACCTCGGTTGAACTGTTTAACTATTCGTGTGCTTTCGAGATCTAAGGCTAAGTCTATACTTATACGTTTTCATTTCAAAACTGTAGACTAGTGTGATAACAATAATACAATTATTTTAGGGCTGAGACATTGCACTGTACTACAGCTTTTCCCAGACATATTCAAACTAATATAGGTCTTAACTGAGGTCCCAAAAGTGCTGAGCAGTATAGATGCTATGTGAAACCAGAACAAACGTAATGTTTTAAAAAAGGTTTTTGTGTGTATGAAGCAATGACTGTATAATATATGAACAAATTCCGCCCATTGGTCCCCTATTCACCAATATTGTCTTTATGACAGGGCAATAAAATGGCGGTTACATCCAGGCTTTTTGGCTTTTACTGCATAATAAAACAATAGTTTTCAGATAGCATAAACAATTGTATTAATCAAAAATTCACTCCCCCCAGAGTTGCCATGTAGTAAAAACTTAGCTCTAGAGACCGAAGCCATTTTTTTACCAGGCTGTAAAGTTGCCATTGGGTTTCTCCTTATATTTCCGCTTTTGGAGCCTGCCCTCTGGTGGACAGCGGTATATCGCTGTATATTGCTGTATGGCGACGCCCTTACTCGAGGACCTTTTAAGGGGTTCCATGAGAGAGACTTGGTATGAAGCCTAAAATGCATCACAGAAACAGACTTGGCAACAATTAAATAAACACAGAACAGAGCAGACGGATGTATCTCAGATTTAACGCCTAATCTGAAATGTTTCTACTTCCTTGGGGGACTAAAGGTGAAGTCAGTTATCTGCCATTATTTGGTTTAAAACATTCCCAGCAGTATCCAACATCTCTGCCTATTTGATTCACTTTGAGCATGTCTCTCTCCTGGATGCATTCATCCTCCCTAAACTCCTGAGTTGGAGTGGTTTGCCTCAGGCAGAGGAAGCAATAATGTGAACCCTGGAGAGCTATTCAGAGTGAAGAGCGGAGAGGAGCCTCCTCCACTGTTCTCCTGCAGCAGGCCGTTTGGGAGGCTAAACGCCGCCGATATCCCTTATTAAACCATCTGGCTGATGCTAATTAGATTATCAGAGATAAAGGGAAGGAGTTTTCTTTGTACATTTTAATGAGATAATGTGTCAAGCAAATGCAAGGAGAAGCGTTATTTTCTGAGTGCAAAGACTTTTCAGGTGTATGAGAATGAGCAGATGCAGAGGAATGATTAATAGTGCTTATCTAACAGCATCTTGCCGACATAAGGAAAAATAGACTAGTTCAAATCTTACAACATGGACATTTAAAAGTGCCAACTTTGACTTATCCGCTCAAACCCATGTCAGAAACTTATTTCATGATGGCATGATTTAGCCAAAAATGCCCACAAAACACAACTGTAAAGATTCACAAATTTGGGCAGACAATGAAGTGGTATAGTTGTTAAGCATACAAGCTGAAGAAAGCTATACACTGTAAGTTGGAAAATGCTAAATTTCACCTTGGCCCTCATTATTATAATTATCTCATCGCTGAACTGAGTCTGAACTTTCCCCTTACCCTGATGGAGGGGTCTAAGGACAACTGCTGTTCTGATATTGGGCTATATAAATACAATTGAATTAAACAGAACTAATTTGTCAGTTAGTTTAAGCTCTGTTTTGTCTGTCTATTTATTCTTCAAAGAAGTCTTGCCAGCCCTCTGAATAAATCTGAACATAAGGCCCAAGTTAGAGGAAAATATTTGTTTACAAACACATCTGTAAATCTGTGAATTCAGCCATAGTCCAAGTCGGGACACATTTCTTGAATGTCTTGTATTTTTCAGCCCTAATGAGAGTGAGGAGGGGGCATATTGACTTATATATTTGACTTGTCACCAGAGAAGAACATAAAAGTACACATTCAATAAGAGACTTCATATCCCGTTCTGCTAGTGTAAAGGTTAAGTGCTGGAGAATATCACAAGGATCAATAATTGTCTGCAACTTTATGTATGGTCCCACCATCAGTGCCTATCCCTAAGCGGAGACTGAAGCCACATATGAAATGCCACAGAAGGCTTTAGGGACTTCTAAGCCTATCTGACAGACCTATAAAAAAAAAAAAAACACCAATTATACACCACCACACTCCCTTTACTGTATATGACTTACATTAAAAGTAAAGAAAGCAGTGTTGCGAGTCATCAACATAGTGTAACTGTAGAAATTGGAGCTTATTAAGATTTAATAGGCCACGGACATAACGACTGCATATTCCCTTTCAATAAATAACAAACTCAATTTCCCTATGGTAATCGAAAGAGAGGCTCCTTAAGCAAGACAAATGAAGGGTTTGCAGCAGCGGGTAACAACATTAGCTGGCTAATTAAACAACAATGGAGGATGCCGCCAACTCTCGGCGTAATTATGCAATGTGGTTTAATGAAAAAGGTTAACTGTGCAGAAGAAATAGAGCCACACATTGGCTCAATGCTAGCGGACAATGACTACCAACAAGTATAATTCATGTGTTTATCTGCAGTATATCTCTCCATAGGTATTACTGGAATTGTATCGTCTTGCTAATGATAACTGCAATCTACTTCACAGATGAGTGCACAAAATGGAGAGAGCAGTAAATATTATGTGGCTGCACAACTGCCTGCTTATATTAGCTGTGTTTGTGGCTGTCTATTTTATTTACAGTGCATTGCGAAAGTATTCGGCCCCCTTGAACTTTGCGACCTTTTGCCACATTTCAGGCTTCAAACATAAAGATATGAAACTGTAATTTTTTGTGAAGAATCAACAAGTGGGACACAATCATGAAGTGGAACAAAATTTATTGGATATTTCAAACTTTTTTAACAAATAAAAAACTGAAAAATTGGGCATCCAAAATTATTCAGCCCCTTTAACTTAATACTTTGTAGCGCCACCTTTTGCTGTGATTACAGCTGTAAGTCGCTTGGGGTATGTCTCTATCAGTTTTGCACATCGAGAGACTGAAATTTTTGCCCATTCCTCTTTGCAAAACAGCTCGAGCTCAGTGAGGTTGGATGGAGAGCATTTGTGAACAGCAGTTTTCAGTTCTTTCCACAGATTCTCGATTGGATTCAGGTCTGGACTTTGACTTGGCCATTCTAACACCTGGATATGTTTATTTGTGAACCATTCCATTGTAGATTTTGCTTTATGTTTTGGATCATTGTCTTGTTGGAAGACAAATCCCAGTCTCAGGTCTTTTGCAGATTCCATCAGGTTTTCTTCCAGAATGGTCCTGTATTTGGCTCCATCTATCTTCCCATCAATTTTAACCATCTTCTCTGTCCCTGCTGAAGAAAAGCAGGTCCAAACCATGATGCTGCCACCACCATGTTTGACAGTGGGGATGGTGTGTTCATGGTGATGAGCTGTGTTCAGTCAAGTGACATTATGATGGCGGCTGACTCTGGGCAGTACTCTATCTTGATCCTACTGGATTTATCGTCTGCTTTTGATACTCTGGACCATAATGTATTGTTAAAGCGTCTGCAATATGAAACAGGTTTCTCTGGATCAGTTCTAAAGTGGTTTTCCTCCTACCTGAGTGACAGATCATTTTGTGTCTCTATTAACAATATTCTGTCTGAAGTGACCCCTCTGTCATATGGAGTTCCTCAGGGCTCAGTCCTAGATCCTCTTTTGTTTTTATTGTACATACGCCCTCTTAGTGAAATAATTCACAGTTTTAAAAATGTGTCTTATCACTTTTATGCTGATGACATTCAGTTGTACTGTTCTTTTAAAGACTCTGAATTTCATAAACTTACTGATTTGTTGGACTGCTTGTCTTGCATAAAGAACTGGTTATACAATAACTACCTACAGCTGAATACAAAAAAGACTGAATCTTTAATCTTTGCACCAGACCAAAAAATACCTCAAATCAAACAACACCTTGGTTCCCTGGGTTCTTCCGTCCAGTCGAGCCTCAGAAACCTTGGTGTTCTGTTTGACCAATCAATGTCTCTGGACAGTCATAGACAGTTGGTCAAAAACTGTTTTTATCATTTGAGAAACATTTCTAAATTGAGTGTTATTGTCTAAAGCTGACTTGGAGATGATTATTCATGCTTTTATTTCTTCTCGTCTTGATTATTGTAATGCTCTTTTTACTTGTTTGAACAAATTGTCTCTGAGTCGGCTACAAATGGTGCAAAATGCTGCAGCCAGGCTTTTAACTGGAACCAACAGAAGGGCTCACATTTCCCCGGTTTTATCCTCATTACATTGGCTTCCAGTCAAATTCAGAATTGATTTAAAAATTTTAGTCTTGACTTTTAGTGCTCTGCATGGACAGGCCCCCCAGTACATCACTGACCTGCTGACCCCTTACTCCTCCTCCCGCGCTCTTCGGTCTTCTGGTCAAAACGGTCAAAACCTTCTAACGGTCCCCAAAACCCGTTTTAAAACTCGGGGAGACCGGTCTTTCCAAGCAGTCGCCCCCAGACTCTGGAACGCCCTGCCCCTGTCACTGCGAGTGGACGTTTCTGTTGATTCTTTTAAAAAGAAGACACTTTTATATAAACAAGCTTTTAGTTGATTGGGCTTTTTATGTTTTGAATATTTTGTGGTTATAATTTTTATTCTCATAGTTTTATTGTTCTTTTATTGCACTTTGTAAAGCACTTTGTGATTTATATGTGTGAAAGGTGCTATATAAATAAAAATTACTTACTACTTACTGTGTTGCTTTTACGCCAAACATAACGTTTTGCATTGTTGCCAAAAAAGTTCGATTTTGGTTTCATCTGACCAGAGCACCTTCTTCCACATGTTTGGTGTGTCTCCCAGGTGGCTTGTGGCAAACTTTAAACAACACTTTTTATGGATATCTTTAAGAAATGGCTTTCTTCTTGCCACTCTTCCATAAAGGTCAGATTTGTGCAGTATACGACTGATTGTTGTCCTATGGACAGAGTCTCCCACCTCAGCTGTAGATCTCTGCAGTTCATCCAGAGTGATCATGGGCCTCTTGGCTGCATATCTGATCAGTCTTCTCCTTGTATGAGCTGAAAGTTTAGAGGGACGGCCAGGTCTTGGTAGATTTGCAGTGGCCTGATACTCCTTCTATTTCAATATTATCGCTTGCACAGTGCTCCTTGGGATGTTTAAAGCTTGGGAAATCTTTTTGTATCCAAATCCAGCTTTAAACTTCTCAGTATCTCGGACCTGCCTGGTGTGTTCCTTGTTCTTCATGATGCTCTCTGCGCTTTAAACGGACCTCTGAGACTATCACAGTGCAGGTGCATTTATACGGAGACTTGATTACACAGTGGTGGATTCCATTTATCATCATTAGTCATTTAGGTCAACATTGGATCATTCAGAGATCCTCACTGAACTTCTGGAGAGAGTTTGCTGCACTGAAAGTAAAGGGGCTGAATAAATCTTCACGCCCAATTTTTCAGTTTTTTATTTGTTAAAAAAGTTTGAAATATCCAATAAATTCCGTTCCACTTCATGATTGTGTCCCACTTGTTGTTGATTCTTCTTCCTCAAAATTACAGTTTCATATCTTTATGTTTGAAGCCTTGAAAAGTTGAAGGCTTCACTTACTTTCGCAAGGCACTGTATATTAAGGCGTACAGTGTTTTTTATTCTTATTTTTTTTTATTTAGTCTTAACCCTTCTTAATAAACTAACTACAGCCCATGTACAACATACAGCCCTACTCTAAAACCGTGGAGTTGGTCATATGCTTTGTAGTAATTTTGCCCTGTTTTATTTGCCTCACAAGTAAGTGAGGTAATTGCTCTGCCTAATTTGAGACATAAAATATGCAATAGATTATTGTGTTATTTCTTATTAACAAATGGTTCAGAAGAATAGTGATTGAGCACAGTGGTTATCACTGTTACCTCACAACAAGAAGGTCCAGGGTTGGACTCTCAGACTGGGCCTTTCTGTGTGGAGTTTGGATGTTCTCCCCTATACAGTATATACACAGTTGTGCTCATACGTTTACATATCCTGGCAGAATGTGTGATTTGTTTAGCCAGAATATGAATGATAACACAAAAAACTTTCATTCACTTACATAGTTAGTGGTTGGGTGAAGCCATTAATTGTCAAATAATTAGGCCCGAGCCGGTGATGACCGGGAGGGCCTATTGTTTTTGCTCAGATTTTTTTTTTAGGCCCGAGCCGGTGATGACCGGGAGGGCCTATTGTTTTTGCTCGGATTATTTTTTATTTTTTTTATTTTTCTTCTTCTCCCCATATGATCCTAAATTTGACCCAGTGAACATGAACGAAAAGTCATTTTTATTGGTCCCAGCCTTCAAGCCCAGCGAAAAATTTATGTATTTGAAGTCGCCGAAAAAAAAAATACGAAAAATGACTCAGTGGCGGCCCCTACAAAATCAAAATACATTGGGCCTATGGAAAGTGAAAGTAACTTTTTTCCAACGTAGAAAAATGAAACTTGGTACATCCATAGGACACCTCAGGGCAAACAGAAAAGTCAATGACAGCCACACCCTAAACTCAACAGGAAGTCCGCCATGTGGGGTTAAACCCGCGGCCACTAAAATCGCACTTGCGCAAAAGATGCAAATCATTGTGTTTTAATCTAAATGGCCCCAAATTTGGTGAGTATCATCTAGACACGTGTGCCAACCAAAGTTGTGACTTTGTTGTTGATATCTTCTCGGGTATGGGTGTGGCAAGCCTGTAACGAGGTGGCCATTTTTATGAAAATAAACGTCTCTAACTCTCAAACGCCTTCTCGGATCGAGTTGGACCCAAAAAGGCGTTTGTGCACATTCATGACCTGAACACAAAGATATGTAAATAAAAGGGTTATCTTTAGAAATGGCTCTCCAGCGCCCCCTACAAACTTATAATGGGACCCAAGAATTTAGTTTGTCATAGAGACATGAAATTTGGTACACACATCTCTTATGTCATGACGAGCATAAAAGCCAATGACAACCACCCCCTATCTATAAATGTGTTGCCATAGCAACGTCCCAAATATTTGGAAAAAGTCAATGGGAAGTGAAAATTTTAGTTTGTCGTAGGCAAATGAAACTTGGTACACACATCCAGCATGGGCTTATGAACAAAAAAGCCAATGGGGACCACACCCTATCACACACGGGAAGACGGCCATTTTTAATTGAAAATTTGGTCCGACTTAGAATACACCTCTTTTTTAAAAAACAACAAAAAATAGCTGCTTCATTCCACAGACACCAAACTTGGGCAAAATGAGCTAAACACATGTATGTAAAATAGACAAGTGTTTTTCTAGACTTTTTTGCTCGAGTTATATTTTTATTATAATTCGGTATATATTTTTTTATTATAATTTTTCTGCAAAATGATCCTCAATTTGACCCAGTAAACCAACAACTAAAAGTCATTTTTATTGGTCCAAGACTTCAAGCCCAGCGAAAAATTTATGTATTTGAAGTCCCCGAAAAAAAAAAAAATGAAAAATGACTCAGTGGCGACCCCTACAAAAGTCAAAATACATTGAGCCTATGGAAAATGAAAGTAACTTTTTTCCAACGTAGAAATACAAAACTTGGTACATCCATAGCACACCTCAGGGCAAACAGAAAAGTTTATTACAGCCATACCGTAAACTCAACAGGAAATCTACTATGTTGGGTGGAATGCGTGACAACCTAAATTGCACCCCTTGTGTCTAAAGGCTTTTCATCTAAACAGCTCCAAATTTGGTGAGTATCATCTAGACACGTGTGCCAAAAAAGTTATCAATTTGTTTTTTGATACATTTGTGGCTGTGGTCGTAATGAGTTTGTGAATTGGCAGCCATTTTTTTGGGAAAAAAATGCCATTTACGCTTTAAGGCACAAAATGCAATCCTCCGAGTGCATGTGTCTCCGCGGTCTCAAGGGAGGCGAGGGCCTTTATCGCCGCTTGCGGCTTTAATTGTGTTTACTTTTTTTAAATCATAATGACAACAGAAACTACCCAAATGACCCTGATCAAAAGTTTACATACCCCAGTTCTTAATACCGTGTATTGCCACCTTTAACTTCAATGACAGCTTGAAGTCTTTTGTGGTAGTTGTGGATAAGGCTCTTTATTTTCTCAGATGGTAAAGCTACCCATTCTTCTTGACAAAAAGTAAATGTAAATTCTTGGGGTGTCTTGCATGAACTGCAGGTTTGAGTTGCTCAATGATATTAAGGGTCAGGAGACTGAGATGGCCAGTCCAGACTTAATGCTGCTGTAACCAATGACTTGGCCTTGTGCTTTGGATCGTTATCATGTTGGAACGTCCAAGTACGTCCCATGCGCAGCTTCTGGGCTGATGAGTGCAAATTGTCCTCCAGTATTTTCTGATAACATGCTGCATTCATCTTGCCTTCAATTTTGACCAAGTTTCCTGTGCCTTTGTAGCTCACACATTCCCAGGACATCAGCGATCCACCTCCATGTTTCACAGTAGGAATGGTTTACCTTTTATCATAGGCCTTGTTGACCCCTCTCCAAATGTAACGTTTATGTTATGTTTATGTTTTGTTTGCCTTATTGTATGCAGGATGTAAGAGGACACTGCTGATTGGCATTCTCAATTCCTTGGATATTTTTTTATATCCCTTTCCTGTTTAATACAGTTCAATTACCTTTTCCCACAGATCCTTTGACAGTTCTTTCGCTTTCCCCATGACTCAGAATACAGAAACGTCAGTGCAGCACTGAATGAGAGATGGAAGGGTCTGTCAGAAGCCCAGAAACTCAATAACCTTTTACACACCCTGATTACAAGCAAACAGATCACAGTTGAGGATGGTTACCTTTAGTAGCCATTCAAACACGTTTGTGTCAACTTGTGTGCATCAGGCCAAAATCACCCAACTCTTGATCAGGGTCATATGGGTAGTTTCTGTTGTCATTATGATTTAAAAAGAGTAAACACAGTTGTTTGACAATAAATGGCTTCACCCAACCACTAACTATGAGTGAAAAAACTATTTGAAAGAACAATTTCTGCCAGGGTATGTAAACTGATGAGCACAACTGTGTATATATAGTCAACACTGGAAAGACCTACGCATGCTCTTCTTTTCTCTCTTGAGCCTTGTGACCAGTGGCTATTTCGGAGCCTGTTTTAACCATTGTAGCCAGGTGCCATTACGACATGCTCGAGAGTGTTTAACGGGGGTAGAGGTTGCATTTCTAACTGTTGTATTATGCACGCTTGCTTCAATAAAAACCCGGGGAATGTTGGAAACGAGACACAGGTGGTGCAGCTATTGGTCTAAAGAGGAGGAGTGAGGAGGTCAAGTATGGGAGATACTATTATATAGAATAGTCTAGTTTAGTTAATGCAACCATCAGTGGTTTACTTAAGCACAGATCTATATAATGACAAACTATATTGAACTTTAAAAGATATTTCAAATTCACTTTTTGTTAGACCAATGATTATCAGCTTAGCTTAGCACTTCTGTGGGACAATTGATATCTAACCTTCTGATTTAAAAAAAAAAAGAAAAGATAGTAGGAAAGAATGCACCAAATAAGACTTAAGTTGGTTTGTGCTTTAGACATTGACTCTGAAAGCACTAACTAAGGGTAATATGTAACTACTGGATACTGAGGAGCTGGGTTATTTATTCAAATGCTGCACAACTCGACACGATTTAAAAACAACTCTGAGTATCAATAATAGACTTCTTTGATTGTACATGTTGTATAATTGTAAATTATTAACTAAACAAAGTGGCATTGGTCTTTCAACATAGAACTAGTGCATCAGCCTGATTGCAGAATGATGTTTTGTTGGTGTGGTGTTTTAAAATATGCATGATACAAAATATTTATCTTTCTTTTTCAAAGGCTGGAATGCAAATCTCTGATGATGAGCTCTAAATGGATGGTGTCTTTTCAAAAATGTATGCACTGCACAAAGCCTTCTCCCAGCATGCAGTTGGAAAGGCTTTTTTCATGAATTTGTTATGAAATGTTGGTTGACAAATAGTAAAACATGAATATTGAAAGCATTTGCAGTGTTTTACTTTATGAGTTGACACATTTAATATGCTGACTAAAAGCCTACAGTTCTAAATGATTACACATGGCTGTATGCATGTGTTTGCATGTTGTTGCTTTGAGGTGCTTAAAACAGTTAAAAGCTTCGTAAACCCACTTGCATTATACAAGGAAGATGCTGTGGTGCATATTGTACAACTTTAAGTCATGCCCTCATTGCATTCCTTCGGAAGTCCCATGTTTTATTAGAATAGAAGTGCATTAAGCTTTAATACAGGCTCGGGAGCTGCACAATGAGTGCTTGAGTCAGCTGCGCAGCAACATGGACACAAAGCCACTCTGACATTACCATTTAAATGCTGTAATGTAAGCACTTTTGATTTTTTTGAAAATTATAACAAAGCAACGAGACAGATGTTGAAGGAAGACATTGATAAGCAAATTTGCCAAGATGTACTTTTGTTTTTTTGTGATAGAGCTGCAGTGCAAGCTGTTTGACAGAGAACTCCAGAACAAAAGATGCTAACGGATATAGTGACATTTCAGGAAAAGAAATATATAAATAACAAAATTATTTCTAATAGAGCAGATCGACAGTCATTTGAAATTCGCACTCCCCCTGATTCTTCGGAAGGTAACACATCTCACTGCAGGGAATTCCACTTCCTACTTTTGATTCTTTTTAATATGCAGTGTTTGACAAAAAAAGAAGGAAAACTGGTGGAATTTCAAAGAAGAAAACGATAAATAGCACTACAACTAGTTTGATTGAACTTTGTTGTGTGAAGATCACAGTCCCAAAATCGCACGTGACAAATCAAACACAGTAAGTTATACACACACACACACACACACACACACACATACATTTATGCACGCACAGCTCCACACACCTCCTGTCTGCACTGTCTTGTTCTCAGGGGTGCTGCTTTATTAATGAGTATGACACATAAAAAGCATCCGGAGAACGGGAAGTGTCACTCATCAAAAAAGGCTGTTTTTGAACAGTCTTGGCGCATGTTAAAGAATTATTCTCTTTCATAAGGACAAGAGACAATCAGTGATTGCCAGAGCTTTTTTAGATGACCAGACCATGGATCCTCATTCTTAGACACAGCATGAATATTGTATGTAAGTGTGCGAAGTTGGCTCGCCTGGTGGGAGCGAGCAGGACTGAGGGCTGTAGACACTGGCTGCTGTTCATTATGACTGTTTGCAATGGGGAAACGAGTGACGTGTCAGTGTGTGTGGGAAGGAAAGCAGAGAAAACATGACTGATTAATTTCATTGATTAAATGCAATGTTTTGAGTAAATACAGATAGGTGTAAACCACAAATGAATTGAACTGATCAATGATTATTGATTTTTTTTTGTGAATAAACTTTGAGGGCGGCTCAATAAAGGCCTCTTTCTCTGGACTAACATGCCAAGGCCAGTAATAACAATCTATGTGATGACAGCTGAGTGAAGAACCCTGTCTTCCAAACCAAATTTGTAACATTTGCAGAAACCACTAATATGAATAACATCACTATAGACTCACTATCAGATTCCAGATGCATGCATTTTGTACTGGTTTTAACAGTTAGTGGTATTTTATGTAAAAAGCTTAAGCGAGAGCACATAATAAAACATTTCATGGTTATGTTTAGTCAAGGCCCAAGATAGAACATAAGTTATATACAATAGCTGACTGAAGTAATATTTAAATGAAACACTAAACTTTTTTTTTCTCTTTAAGTAATTTAAAGTAACGCTGTAAAACAGAATAATTATATCAATATATATTTTAACAAAGTATCCTTAATGGTTCTGTATTATAAAAAATATGAATAACCCATTATTCATAGGCACAGTTACTGTGCTGACCAGATACTCCACTATCTGATATTTATAAAATACATCATGAGTGATAACAGTCATGTAAGTTTGAGGCAGTGCAGTTGTTGACAATGTCCTTTAAAATGTGACCAAAGACATATAATTACTAAACATAACTAAATCTTAACTAAACCTTAATGTGGGGGCATGGTCCTGGGTTCGATCCCTGGGCCTTTCTGTGTGGAGTTTGCATGTTCTCCCCATGTCTGCGTAGGTTTCTGTTTTCCCCTACCACTAAAGACATGTACAATTGTCCCCCCACACACACGGAGCCAGGACTCCCCTGCAAAAGAGATTTGTAATCTCAGTGGGATATTTCTGGATAAATAAAGATGTCAAACAGCTAGACATCTTACTCCAGTCCAGGACTTGCAAGCATCCATTACCCTACCATTAACTATTCAGAAAAAGATCAAACGCCATCACACACAACCAGGAAACACTATTTACTTATTACCACATACCAGGGGAATCCAGAAAACTTTATAATATAGAAAAGAGTCAGAGACTGGGTTGTAGTAAAGGATCCGCTGCACAGACTGTATTCACAATAAAGCTGCAAACAACCCTCAACAATCCAAACACTCACACAGATGTCACATGTATGTCCTTCTCATTCCAGCTGCAGACATATACATACTTATATTTTGCATTACAATCTGAGTGAGAGCTGCAGACAGCGCAGTACAAATACAAAGCAGTGACACACAGTGCAGTGTGCACAACCCCTCACACCAAGCTCCAGGGCTGTGTGATCTCACTTGAGCCTTCCCAGACTGGAACAAATAATAGGGGGGAAGTCGACTCTGGGATTTGAAGCTCTCCCTGTCAGTGACACTGTGTCAGGCCTGCATCTCCCACTACCAAACACACACCTTTGCTCCCCCCGCACTAAAACAGCATAGGGAACAGGGCCTTTGAATAATAAATACTCCAAAGTTACCACAGAACTCCGGCCAGAGATGCCCCGTCCAGCAAACAATGTTGATGTGTAGAGGAGGTGAGCCATGGAAAGTGCCTGGATGAATACAAGATACTTGTTCAGACACAACACAAGACCAAGAGGGAGCTTGTTGGAAGCCAGTTGGCTGTGCAAGAGCAAGAGAGTAGTGGCCTAAAACTTCAAAATCCCTGTGTACATACAGACAACTGACAGAAAGAGCTACTACTGCAAGATAAGCAAAAAAGTTTGGGATTTTATTTTAAAAGAAGAAAATATGCCTTTCAAACAAGTGTGTGGCTGTGCTAGTTTTAAATTGTGATCAGAAAGTGAGAATCACTGTTTTTCAGTTACAGACTACTTTATTTTTTACATTTTAACTTTTTACATAAAAATATAAAAAAATATATGGTTTGGCTTTGATGTTTGCTGGCTGAGTTCAACAACAGATTGATCTCAAAGTGCACATTTTAAGTTTTTGTTCATTGTTATGGATAATACTTTTTTGTTATTTAGTACACTATATATACACTGTTTATATATGTATATACAGTATTGTACAAAATAATAGCAGTACAATTTGACTAACCAGAATAATCCAGGTTTTTAGTATATTTTTATTGCTAAGTGGCTAACAAGTTACCAGTAGGTGCAGTAGATTCTCAGAAAACTAACAAGACCCAGCATTCATGATTTGCACGCTCTTAAGGCTGTGCAATTGGGCAATTAGTTGAAAAGGGTGTGTTATTCCACTCCATGATTCTTTAACAACATTCCACAATTCATTTACATTTCTTGGTTTTGCTTCAGAAACAGCTTCTCGATTGGATTAAGGTCCGGGATTGTGCTGGTCACTCCATAACATTAATTTTGTTGGTTTGGAACCAATACTTTGCTTGTTTACTCGTGTGTTTGGGGTCATTGTCTTGTTGAAACAAACATTTCAAGGGCATGTCCTCTTCAGTATAAGGCAACATGACCTCTTCAAGTATTTTGACAAATGAAAAACTGATCCATGATCCCTGTTATGCGATTAAATAGGCCCAACACCATAGTAGGAGAAACATGCCCATATCATGATGCTTGCTTCACTGTCTTCACTGTGTACTGTGGCTTGAATTCAGAGTTTGGGGGTCGTCTCACAAACTGTCTGTGGCCCTTGGACCCAAAAAGAACAATTTTACTCTCATCAGTCCACAAAATGTTCCTCCATTTCTCTTTAGGCCAGTAACCTCTTCAGCACATGCCTTTTTTTAAACAGAGGGACTTTGCGGGGGATTCTTGAAAATAGATTAGCTTCACACAGACTTCTAACTGTCACAGTACTTACAGGTAACTCCAGACTGTCTTTGATCCTGGAGATGATCATTGGCTGAGCCTTTCCCATTCTGGTTATTCTTCGATCCATTTTGATGGTTGTCTTCCGTTTTCTTCCACGTCTCTCTGGTTTTGCTCTCCATTTTAAGGCATGGAGATCATTTTAGCTGAACAGCCTATCCTTTTTTGCACCTCTTTATAGGTTTTCCCCTCTTCAATCAACTTTTTAATTAAATTATGCTGTTCTTCTGAACAATGTCTTAAACGACATTGCATATTCAACAAGTGCTGGCTTCATCCTTAAATAGGGGCCACCTGATTCACACCTGTTTTTTCAGAAAATTGATGACCTCAGTAACACACCCCTTACAACTAATTGCCCAATTGCACAGCCTTAAGAGCGTGCATATCATAAATGCTGGGTCTTGTTTGTTTTCTGAGAATCTACTGCACCTACTGGTAACTTAAAAAAATATACTGAAAACCTGGATTATTCTGCTTAGTCACATTGTACTGCTATTATTTTGAACAAAACTGTATATAGTTTGTAAAAATAGTATTTTAACAATAATTTCAAGCATTTTAATTGTTTTAATTTTTTCCCCAATTTATACTGTATTTATATAAATAAAAACAAATAATAATAAATATATAGCCATATAGCCATATGCAAACTTTTATGTAACACACAAAGAGATAATCATGCCTCCTTAGACCAGCATAAGGTGCCCCTCTACTTCACTTTTCCTTCAGGGTGCACCAGAGGAGCGCAGGGGGCGACGGCTGATGAACAGGGGCCATTGTAGTGGTTGATGTGTCCATCGTCAGCCGATATTTAATCCCCCGGTTCCGCAGCGCAGCTTGAACATGACAGAAAATCATTAGGCACCGTGGGCCGTTAACTGTCACATGAGTGATTGAATAGGCAGTGAGCCATGGAGTTTTGTATGGCAGTTAAACGTCTGTCCTGAAGACTTGTGGTGGCACTACATTGAGGTCAATGATGAGGCAGATTTGGCAACCACTCCCACTGTGAGCAATGGGCTGCCGTCATGTCTTCCAACAAAGGGGTGTCAAATAGGGGTCACAGCATGATTTCCCATCGTAACAGATATGCAATTAATAATTATGTTCATTTTTCAATAGTTGGAAAAAGAGTCGTTTAACATTGTCAGCATTTTTCTTTTCTTTTCAGCACTTTTTCTTTATTATCTTATAGTAATATTTGACACTGGCCACCTTTTACCTATCACATAATGAAACTTTTCATCAGGTGATAAGACCCACAACAACCTCATACCACCTTGTGACTTGTGCTCACAGCAACTGTACAGTTCAAACCTAGCAAGGCCTCCAGTTTATTCTGAGTTTACACTGAGAACATGTGACATGCACAAAGTGGTGTAGGTTTGGCAGCCTGTAACATAACTGGTTAGCAGTGGTTCTGGATTTATTCACAGACCTTCATGGCAAGCTAATGGTGAAAGTAAGCAGTGGGCCCTGGATTTCTTTTGGTACAGGACAAAGTCTAAAACCAGAAATCTACCTAAGCACCTAAATGATCATGTATTGTTGTCAGCACTTATGGGTAAGTCAAATATAAGTATATAACTATATAAATAAGCCTATGATTTATTTTATTTTTTTCACTTTGCAGCTCCCGGAAAGTTGATGAATTTGGTTTTCATTGTCACGTTTTTCACATACTGTATGTAATGTACTCAATTTTCTTTTTAATTTAAATAAATCATCAGAACTTAATTTGTTGTATTTAGTTTGTTACATCTTGCTTTATTTTTTATTGCCTATAAATAGTATACCCATTTGTGGTATCTGTCCAATATAGAAGCTCCACTTCCTTTATGTTGTAGCTGCCACCAAGCCTTGTCTGAATATGTGACCCATACATCGGCCTGGCTGTGTTCTCCTCTGTGTGTTGCTCCTTTGTGGCTTTTGTCAGAGCTCTGAGGAAGTAGGGGGGCCTACTTTTCACACACTCGCTCCCTAAGTGGTGGGCTCTCTGGGGTAAAACACATCGAGCTGAAGAGGACAGACTGCAGATGCCATTAATGTGAGATAATTCTGCCTTCCTTTCACTACACTACATGTTCATTAAAGTCACTGCTGTTGAATGTTTCTCTCCATTTCCTCTCTTTTATTAAAGGAATACATGAAAGAGGGAGAAAAAAGGAGGTAGGGAAATTGTCAAATTATAAATTAAGCTGCTGCTTCAATTATTTGCTTGGTTTGATAATAACATGTGGTTAATTTTTGAACGAGGTTAATTACAAGAGGGTTAAT
Organism: Perccottus glenii; assembly: GCA_024416835.2. NCBI lineage: Eukaryota > Metazoa > Chordata > Actinopteri > Gobiiformes > Odontobutidae > Perccottus > Perccottus glenii. The sequence continues at coordinate 19,874,468 of CM044547.2, read as the reverse complement.
GATATTCTAATAAAAACCAAGAACTCATCACATTTTCTCGCCTAAATTACACTGACATATATGAACCAAATATTTTCTCCAATTAACTCATAATTGTTAATAAATATCTTGCAATTGAGGTGGCACGCCGGCTGAGGCCATGTTTTGGAATGACATATTTGAACAGATTCTTGACACAGTTCTGTAAGAATAATTGCGATAGCTGACTTCTCACCAGAGGTAATCTGACTCTTGCCGTCTTTGGTAGGTGGCCAATTTATTTCATGAAGTGGGGCTGATATTGCACTTCCTGCGTGTGGTGTTATTGAGTGTGTGTGTGTGTGTGTGTGTGTGTGTGTGTGTGTGAAAGAGAATTGAGAGAAGGAGGCAAAAGGGACAAACAGGGGGCAAGTTCCTGCGATCGCTCATTCACACTGCGCCCGCTTGCCGTTGAGCCCTACGGGGCGTGATTACTAGGCCCTGGGTGATCCTTCAGCTCACCGACTGCCACTTGCTGCTTGTTCCCTTCCCTCGCTCACTTTGCATCATTTCATTCATCTCTTTCCCTTTTCCTACTTCCCATTCCCACAGTGTTTTATTTACTCCAGTAGACTGGTGTCGGTCTTAATAATGCCTCTTTGCCAGTGGGATAAATAAAACAGTTTGTCTTTTATAGTGCCCCAGACACTTACGGCTAATGTCTGCTGAACTGCCTTCGCTATTTATCAGACTGTCGACATGTGTTTACTGTGAATGTGAGTCCCCGGCGGCACATTTCAACAAGCCCATTACATTTCATTGGCTGTTGAAAAGCTGCTTTAAGGGTAAACAACTCATGTTTGTTTGCTATTATTTGTGCTCCTCCAAAGAAATTAATCTATGTTGATGTCCAAAACGGTTTACCTATGAATGAATTCTTATTATCATTATTGTTTGTTTGGAGCTTTACTTTTCGCTTCAATGAATAAATTTAAATCCACATAATGTCTCTTTATTCATCCTTTTTTCACTGTGTGAGATGTATGTGGCTGCTTACTAACTGCTAACTTGTTGTGTCTTCCACAGATGCACACACAAGTGAACCAATGGAAAAAAGGTCAGTTATCTTCTTATTTTATTTTTTAATGTTACATAGTGTCAATGGGTATTCAGTATTCTATTTGCAGGCTTTAGGTAATACTTGTTTTGCAAATGGTCCACAACAGATAAAGAATAATAGAAACAATTCCTATATTTACTTTATGGTTTAGATTTGAGCAATACAATAACAATGAACTGATTAGGTCACATTTGGTACCAGACTCTAACAATCTGAAGAAAAGTTGGACAGTGAGTGATCTGCTAAAATCACTTGAATCTGAGCCCCTTGTCTACAGATTAAATCCTCTTGTTAGAAGCCCACATGGGACTTGGTGACATTTTTGGGAGGTAAAATCTTACTATGATGGTCTAGCAGCATTCTTTCATGCTTTATCCACCATAGTTCACATAGACATGCTTGACTTAAAACCACCTTGTTAATAAAAAAGAATAGAACATGGAAAAAAATAAATTACTCTCAGTAAAAATCCTGACACTACTTGCAGCATGCGGATTTTTCAAACACTTGTCTTTTCTTTACCATAATAGATGTCAGTTGCCTCTGATGTAAGCTCGAGTAGGGGGAGCAGCACGTAGGGTCTCACTCTTTCTGCATTTGAAGCTATCACTCAATAGCGGATCTGTGTTGTTCCACATCAAACGGAGGAGACATTCGCTGCATCACCTGCAGAGCCGCTCCAAAGGGATAAAGCAAAATATCTTCAAATCACTTGTCCAAGACATTTCCCCCTATTAAGGCTGCCTCCACACAGGCTTTAAGGCGGAGACAGGCCCTTTAGATAAGCTAACCGAACCCGAGTGTTACAGCCAGGAGATCACACGCTCACTCTGTTCTACCACAGAACTCCCTGACGATGGCATCCCATTAAAAACAAACCAAAAAGAGGTTTAAGAACTTTTAAACTGATAGATTGGTGTTGAAAAGAAAAGGCCTAATGTGAACTCATTATTTTGTGCACATTCATTTGTTCAAGAAGTGCTGATACTACAAAAGGCAGCATCTAATGTGAACAATGTTACATCATTGTTCATTTTTCTACATCCTTATAATGTTGAATATAATTTTAGACTTTTGGTAAATTGTATTAATAGTATGTATTTTGACACGCTTTATACATCAAATCCAATAAAAGTTGCCTTATTAGTTACTAAAGCTAGGTATAATAAAAATAAGTTTTGATCTAACTTAGTGCCTTTTACTTTCTTTATATTTAAATTTAAAAGCTCAACATCTTTTCTTTAGCTATATTGCCTATACCTCTGTACTAGAGTAAGAAGAACAGGCAGGAACAGTAACATTAAATATAAGTATAACCATTTTTATCCTGTGCCAAACATAAAAATGTCTGTGTACCAGAGGTGTGTGGATGCCCAAACTGTAAATATATGGTAGTGCTGTGGTGCGTGGTGCATCTTTGGTGTATGTGTGTGTATGTGTGTGTTGTAATCTCAGCAGCAGATCATGTTTTCCAGGCCTCAGATGAGGCAAAGCAGCTTTGGCAGCAGGCCGTTTCATCTCAGGCACTGGGGCCCAAAACAAAGAGAAAATGATTGATTGGATGATGAATTATTTAGAGGTGGAGGGCTGAGGAACGAACAAGCCTAGCTGGAGAAAAAGAGCGAATGAGGGGTAAAGAGACTACTGGTGCCAGGGAGAGAGCAGCAGTGGAACTTGCCTCTATCGCTCTCTCTCCTTGTAGAAGATGGGAATCCGAGAAAAAACTTGCCCCTAATTGTACTAATGCATGTCACCACAAATTTGCCAAAATAAAATATTGATATGGACGCAGTGACAGGGCTGTGCAGTGCCAAGGACTGATTGGACCGAGAGGTGTTTGCTCAGGGATCTATAGGACGTTTGAACCTACATGTAACACTACACCCCAGACAGAGGGGAACTCCGGTTCAGCTCCAGACATGGCTCCTTTCACAGTAGCCTGCCACCATTTAAAGAAAAACCCTATTATAAAGTGTTTACCTGCACCAAGGTTATAAATAAGGACTATCATTAAATGGCAACATGGAACCAGAATACTTATTTAAATGCCAGCACCGAGCTGCGAGTGCACCTCTCAGACCGTATGTGATGCCCAGTTGGACCACAGGGGGCACTGATGTGATATGTGAAAGACAGCAGCAGAGAATAGGGAGAAAAGGGAGGGATGAAGGGAAAAGGAGGAGGAGGGAGCTGAAGAAAGATGCAATGAGGCAAGGCTACAGGGATAAACGCAAAGCCACTTGCGCTCTCCATTTTTTCAATATCCCCTCCTCATGAAATTTCATTTGGATTGTAAATGTTCAGTAATTTACCATCATAAATGTGTAATGGGCCCCTGAATCCAATGACATTGTGCTGGCTAATCAACTCATTTGAAAATGAATATAGATCTATTAAAGGGAACTCAGCATTTTCCTTTTGTTAAAACTGGCATGCTGTCAAAGATGGGAACTCTTCCTGAAAGGCGCTTTTTGGAAAAAGGGATCCCCTTGAGGGAGAAATAATCTACTCATCAGATGTTTTGATGTTAAATGGAGATGATGAGTTAGATTAAGCATCTGTGCTAAATTGTGATTTGTTTTGTTATTACAAAATCTGACAAGTAATCAACTTAAGAGAAAAGAAGCTCATTTAAAATCTCATCCAAATAATAAGAGCCCTGATAGAGTTAATGACACTTCATTTTCAGATGGGACAATAGAGCAAAATTAAAATTTTAAAGAGTTTCTGGTTGGTTGAGAAGAGTGCTTCAAAATCCTGAAAAACACACAGGAGCAGTCACACTAGGATTACTACTTCTTATCTACAAGAGACAGGGCCCCAGGCTCTACCTACAAACACTTCATCAAAACCAAGTTTAACTCATGGCAGCCACGGCTCTTAGAAAGAGAATGCAGAATGCAAATTAAAGTCATATTAGAGTCATGTGCAAAACTGTACTGTATGTTTGACTTTAAGCACAAGTCTTATTGAAAAAACATAATCACTGTATTATTTAGGTTTTGTCTTTTGATATTGTGCATTTACCTCATAACCAGAGGGACCTATATTTGACTTCTGGCTCTGTTTCCTCTACATCATACCATCTACACATTATTTACTGTGACATAGTCAAATGAAGGCAAATAATTATATCTGTTGATCTTTGCATCTATCAATGGATAAACCAATAGTGAACAGTTTAACAATGCAATGTTCAGTTTTTTAAAAGTAGCACTTTGGAGTCTGCACCAGAGTAAGTGAGACTAAATGAGATTATTTATCTATGTGTCTTGCTACACATTTTAATTGTTAATCTGATGCTTGTGTAATAAAGCAATTTTAAGAAGATGAACAAATGAGGGTCCAAGGCAAGCTTTTGCTCAGTCAATATGGGAACTTGATCACAACAGAACTATAAACAACCATAAACTTACATTCTGTTTGGGAAACCTGAATGATAATGAAATGAACAATGAAATATAAAATTTGTCATAAATTGAACAAACTCAAGCCACTGAGTGCACCAAATTTCAAACCTTTCAATATGGTTCTAGCAGACCCTCACAGAGTCCAAAGACAAAATAACAGGAAGATTATACTATATCACCTATAGTACAAAGTACTTTTCAAAAAGGAAACAATGTGCAAAACCAACTGCATTTGATAAAGATATATTTAAGGTTGTTCCCTTACACCATTACCTAATTTATTTTGTAAACCATAACATATTTAAAACCCATTTTTAAGCATTTCTTTGAGTTTCTTGAATATTTTTCCTCCAGCCTCCTTTGCCTTCTCTTTGCTGATCCCCTGCTCTTGGACGTGATGCAGCAATCAAGGAAAAGACGTCATGTATCTGCTCTGATGGCAGCGGGGGGTGTATTGTGCACGGGTTGGGGGGCTTCGTTAGCCTCAGTGTGTGGCTTTAGGCTACTGCCCTGATGTAAGGTCATTGTAATTAAGTCTTGGCTCACAGTGGCTGACTGTGCCTTTGAGGTTCAAATGTCTTTCCCTTCCATCCTCACAAGTCCTTCCCAGAACCATTTGCTTATGTTCCTACAAAAAGAAATGTGTTCCAACACCAAATATTAGGCTCTGTGTCTGAATATTGATTTATCTGTGGACTACCATGGGTTGGAATGAGTTAGATTCCCCCAACTTCCTCACTGATTACTTTGTGGAAATAGAATATTAGACTATCAGCGATCGTGGCAGATGGACCGTACATTGCTCGACCTAACACTTAATATTGCTGATCTAGGGGTCTAAACTTGCACTGACTTCAATTACAGGCTTCTACAATAAGAACGGGAAGATGGATGCCCTGTTTTAAACGTATTTGGCTATTTTTTTATTTCCTTCCATAGTATGTCTTTCAAACAGCCGTTTGAGGAAAGACTAGAATATATGCTCAAAACACAAGAGGACTCTAAACACAGTGAGTCAAATCCAGGAGGAGTAGTAATGTCAGCGAGGCTCCTCCCACAAACCAGACTGGTCCAGATGTGGAGTTTGCCAGCCTCTTCAATCTTCTCTGTGCGTCATTGCAATGAGTAGCCCCAAGTGTTGTGTACTTTTTACATCTAGTGCTCTTTTTACCACTGTACTTTTTCCGTCCTTATTCACTTCTTGTTGCTTTGACAAATAAATACTTTTTCCATTTGCCCTTTCCCCAATCTCTGCACCGAACTCTAACAATTCCATTTTAAAGCTCCAACTTTTCACCCAACTGAGTGAACTGCTGACTTACAGTGTATGTCAGTATTACCGCTGCATGCCTCTACATTTTATCACCAGGTGCTTGTTGTGCTGCTAAAAATGCTCATTATGAGAGTTCAAATTCAGCATTTCTGGCCATACAAAGGAGCACAGTTTTCTGTTCTCGCTGATGCAGTTTTAAAACAATTGCAGTTTATTTTTGCTAAATGAGCAAAGTTGCACTCCAGCATTATTTAAACGCAAGTAATGCTTCATGCTGCTTTCCAGATTGTTTTCAGCAAACAACCCTGTAGTAACACTTTTTGAGATGTCAACAAAAGGGTAGGTAGAAATCTGCACAAAGTAATATAAAAGTTGTCAACCAAATTATTACTTGAAAAAGAGTTGCAAAGTGTTTAGTGAAGGGTACAACTTTTACTACTACCACCAATACTACCTTGTAAACATTGGTGGGTTAACATTTATGTATTTTGAAATGTTACTTATGTGAATGTGATGTTATTCTTCCACTGAGCACATATAAAAGTAAAAGTCATAAATCACCTTAAAACTAGCAAGAAGTAGAAGTGATTGGACTAAAGATGACAGAACAGATTTTATTTGATAAGATATTGTAAAATACTATTACCTAGTTACTGGAGCCAATATTTTTTGCAAAATATAATCCTATAATTAACAGCAACCTGGTGTCTCAACTTTAAATGCACAGACAATCTTCTTTCCATAGGTGAACAAAATGCATTACCTAGTAGTTTTTCAGATGTAGGACCTACATAAAAATGTTCAGCTTCAAGTCAATTTGGCAAAAACAAGGAAATAAAATCTCAAACATATTTCACTATTTGCGTGTTTGATCTTTGACACAAGGAACACAGGTATACAACAACAGCCCCTTATTCCCCTTACATAACACAGTGGGATTAGAACTTTTTCCCTTTTTCCTGAAAATGCTACTCACACGTCTGACAGAGGGCTGAGCAGCATTTCAACTAACGGTGTACTGTGGCGTATCTTTGAACACCCAAACAACTCAAGTGAAGTGCCTGCAGTCCTTTAAGCGCTTTATCCTCAGAGCTTCATTGAGCAACAGAAAATGCTAATGAACTCTCTAATATTTAACATTGCCATTCAGAGGCACCAAAAAGAGGGTGTATTAAAATGTTTTAGCATGCCAGACTTATAACTTTACAACAACATAAGAGTTTGAAAGACATGTTCCTTTTTGAGGCTGGTTGGCGGTGCACTGGGGATTCCATATGTCTCATCGTCTTGTTTAGAGTGCATTAGCAGCCAATGACACAGCTCCCTCCCTTTGCATCGCTCTAGTTTTCTTGTTGTCAGGGAAAGTGTCCTGAGGCAATAACAGCAACCATCAGCACTCCACCGCCTCCTACACCTCCTCTTCATGCAAAGATACACCAGAGCCTAATTTTCCATCAGCAAAGCATGAAATCAAGAGGGAACGCCACACAACAAGCACTGGTATGAGAGGACACATTCACCGCTCACCCACAATTAAGTAGAACCCACGCTCGTGTACAAACACCAACACAAGCAGAGGCGCTCTAACTTCAAAGAAAAGGATCAAGTCAAGTGGACACTAAGACAGACAATCAAACATTTGATGATCAAGAGCGTCAGTGTGCTCCGTACAAATTGTATGAAATTAAAGTAGTTGTTGATGCTTGTTACATATAGCTGTCCTTTAAAGGGTAACTCAACCCCTGGTCAGATCTTAACGAAATTTGAAAAGATGGGCAGAACCCAGCGGAGACAGAGGGGACAATCTAAGGGCGGGGCAGACTGATTGACAGCTGTCAGACTGACAGACACAAGTATCTTTGTGACGGCAACCTTTCCCCCCTTTTTCACTTGAGCTGGAGGGAGCTGTTTTATCTGTGGACTAAACATTTTCAATTCTTCACTTTCATCCAAAGCTGGAGCTGAGGGGAGAGAAATGGCAATGGCATTGTGGCAAATTTAGGCTAGTGTACAAAGCATAGACTGATGAACTATGAAAAATTAAAAAATAAATGATTTAGATTAATTTTGAAGTAGATATGGACATAATGAGGCAGAGATCAGATCCAAAGCTCCCTCAAAAGTATTCAATAGAGAGAAAACAATGGCCTGCTGCGTCTGTAGCGCTCCGGTGCGTTCATAGGTCTTTGTATTTGACAGCATTAAGACTTTGTTGTAAAGCAAAAGCTAACGTTAATCCGGACTCGTTTAAAGCATTAAATGCTAATATACTCGACTGGTTTACTCAGTTAAAATTGAGTTATTAATCAACACACTGACTTTAGAAGTTTAAAACACATAAACACAACTGCACCATCCGAAACCACATGAACACATCATATGCTTCCTTGCTGTTCTTCTAAACTTTTTACAACATGAACAGAGAAGAATAACAGACAAACAGGAGCCAGCTGCAGCATGAGTCTTTGTTGATGCTTAATTAGCTTGACGAAGCTAACACAAAGCTAACAGGTGATGATTAATGCGTTAATATTGAAACAGCAGTTATTTCGAACATGTGAGGACCTTAACCAAACAGTTTAAAGTAAAGTTAAAACAGCTCATAAACAGTTGCAGAGATTTCGAGGGTTCAGCTCTAAACGCACAGCATTCTCGTCATTAGCTCACTGCGGAGACAACACTTTTGGCACAACGGGGCACCCCAGATTTGACAATTGTTATATTTAGTAGAGCACACTACAGCAACAGCAAAATCACATTTTATTTACGATTTAATGACAAATTGCCACACTCAACCGCTCGGACATACAACTTTAGACTTGACTAAAAACCAGGAGTATATCATATTGCTGTATGGTGGCACCCATATGTGAGGCCCTTTTAAAGGGGTTCCATGAGAGAAGCTTGTATACAATCTATGGCCAAAAATCCAGGCCATAGCTGATACCAAGAGGCGGATCTTACACTTACACTACAGTACAAAGCTGAACATTGTTGTGCTGTGCGGTACTAGGGCTGTAAAAAAAAAATCTCATTTTACCTTTTCTTTTTGGTTATACAGGATTATATAAAATAAAATAAAAAACACCTTGTTCTAACATAATTTTCAATCTAACTATATATAGTTAGCTAGACTGCGATGTTTCCAAATTCATATTATTGAAATCATGCCTACGCATAAAACTGTGATTGGTTATGATAAACTTGTTGAACTATTGAACCAATTAATGTAGGCTGTAGTAAAGCAATGCCTATTTTTGTCGTTTTTTTAAAAGAGCTATAAAACAGATGTGACCATGTAACAGACCAAGTGCTCTGTGTCAGACAAGAGAATATAATAAGGCCACATCTGCACCAAGCAAAGAGTAAACTATATCAGAACTCAACACTAGCCCAGTTTCTCATCAACTTAAAAATAAGGCAGTTAGTTTTTAGGACAGTCGCACTGACAAACACTACAGAGAGTGGAAAAACTCTTCTCCGCTGCACACAAACAGAGGGAAGAAAAAGATCTCACAGAGCTGACTGACAAAGATGCCCTGCAATATAGATGACAAGAACAAAGCCCTCCATAACAAACTCCAGTCATATTGAGACGATTTCCTTTTCAATAATGAATCGCCATCAGCATCAGGCGTCAATACAGCCTCTGTGTGTTGTGTGTGTGTGCGCCAGAATAAAAAACACGTCTATCCTCAACGAGAACAAAACTTCTATATTTAATCTGCACTGAGAACAAGCAGGCATGCAAAGTCAAAAACAAAACGGGGATGGCAAGCTGAGGCTTTCTGTGGCATGCAAATGACATCCCAACCATGCAGCAGCTCTCAGCTTATCCACACATCTTAGTGATTGACAGGATTTTTAAAATGTGTAGATTATAAATATTTATAATTGACTTAATATTGACTATATTCTCTATGTTTGGGTGGACTTATATAGAGGGAAAAGAAAAAAATGGACAAAAAAGCCTTTAATTCCTGCAAAAACACAATACCACAATTGAGTTCATGTCTGCTTCACACAAATAACACTCCCGACTACCCACAATGCCTCTGTGTGAATGTTCAGTAGATGTTTTCCATTTTCAGAATAATGAACGGGACTTTTTCCAGTTGTCAGGTTGCCTTGAAGTTGTGACTTTTTGCAAAAGGTTGACATGGTCAGAGTAAAGTCAAGCGTCTTTTATACAAGGTGGCAGTTGGAAACATGGACCGGATCTTCCAAAATTTCCCCAATAAAATACCACAAGTGGGTCCAATCATGGTTTGGACACATGCCCAGTCTGGATAGGGCAACAGTTTACAGTGAAGGAGCAGAGCAAGCTGTGTCCATTCATCAGATTATGTAACACAAAAAGCAATGGGGACTTTTGACTGATGGGTCTGTCTAACATACTGATGGATTGGTTTCATCTGAGTTTTGATATAGATTTTCTGTCTATGTTTTGTTTGTCACTGTCCTTTTTTTTTTTACTTCATAGGCCTAAGACAGGAAAGTATGACGTTTGTGTTGTATGTCTATATGTATGTAGGTGTTTTATGATTGGATCTAGTCTTTAATAAAAAAAAAAAGACAGTAGATTGACAGAGATATAACACCAGACTATACAGGCCTCGCTCTGAGTGTGTAGGCTTTGGTTGTGCAAATATTTGAGGAAGCATGCCACAATATTGCAGGATTTATCAAGACACATTGAGATACTCCTGCTCATTGTTGCCCATAACAACATGCTACAAGAGAGCACACTAGAGTCTTTGTAGTTGCAATTGAGTTTTTTTTATATCCAATATGGTCATTAGCATAGCATGAGTTTTGGCTCTAAAAATCTCTATATACAATTTATATACAATATAAAACGTGGGCGCAGTGGCTCAGGTAGTAGCGTGGTCGTTCTAAAAGGAAGGTTGGCGGTTCGGTTTAGTGTCTGTGGTTCTGGTGTATGAGAATGTGGGACAACGGATGGGACGGTAGCCTAAAGCTACAATTTATGTGGTTGTGTCTGATGTATCTTTATTAATATGCACTGTCTCAAATAAATATAGTGTCACTGACTTTTTCCTTGGATTTAAGCTTCTAATTGGCCAAATATACTGTTCAGTCAGCAGTTTTAACAATAATTTCTTTCTTTAGAATTAAGTATATAGGAAACATAACTCTGAATGTAATACTGTATACCTATAATGTAATTGAAGGCTTTGATTGTTCTTCGCTAAACTGGGAGTGAGGTGGAGTCCTCATGTCCAATTTGTTCAAAGTTTATAACCAGAACTGATTTTGGATTGTATTTCTATCTGCTTGCACCTTCTTCTCCTTCAAGTTAAAGGAAAAGAAGTAGCCAAGGTGTCATCACACAGTGCAGTTGCAGAAGAAACACTATGTTGGGTGGAGGACCTTGTCAGAACAAGGTGCAGTGCAGCACAAGCTCTAAGAAATTGAAATGGCTTTTGGCCTTTGATTGGAAAGTACTATGTGAGTCCAATAGACTGTATAAACCCAGGCTGTGTTTCTCTCCATCTAACTCCATTCCAGCCACACATCAAAAAGGCCATCAGTAAAAAGGCCAACCAACTCACCATGTGCTCCCATTTCACCCACAAGCCTCCTCTGCCTGTCTCACACCCAGGCACAGCCCTGCCCACCGTCTCATCAATTTTACTCTTTGATTTCATCAGTCTAAAGTCACATTACAAAGTTCTATATGGAAGCGGATAAGTTCTATCACTGAAAACCAGTCAGCCAAAGTTAGGATTAAATCTGTGGCACCAAACAAGGATTTATTTTTCTGTCGCAATAATGCAAACTGTTTCCAATCCCACAGAGCATTAGGATTTAAAGTGAGCATGAAACACAAACCCTTCAAGCAGATTAAATTTCAAATCAAGCAGGCCATGTAAATGATGTGGTGACAGGGGGCCCAGTACAATTAGCATGCCAGGCTAGTGTTAAAGCAATTAGGCAAAACAGACGGCTGGAGCACCAGGGCTAAGCACGGCAACGGAGGAAGGCCGGATATTTCCATATCGTTCTTCAGGACATTCGTGCATGTGTGTGTCTGTGTTTACACACTGTCTTTGTATGTACAGTTTGTTTGAGGTCTTTCTGCACTCGACATGTTTGTGGATTTCTCAGAGGGAATTAAAGGTTAATGGGAAATAGACTTTGTTTACTGACAGCCAATCCAGCCATTTTGGGGTACATGGGGAAAAATACATAACAAATGGATCTTGTAGCAAAAAAATGGAACCAGAAAATAGCAAGTCCCAAGTTGCTTAGGGAAATCACAAAAACATTTAGTGATAAACAAGCCCAGAGCGGAAACTCTACAAACCACTTTGGGGAAAGAGTCGACACATTTGGATAAATCTCTCAGGTGAAGCCATCAAAAGCGGAGTCGGTTTGTACACACGTGGCAGCGAGGACCACCTGGAGACAAGGAATGACACTTGTTTCAGCACAAATTACCCAAACAAGCATACCAGGGAGTGGCATTTAGTGTGTGATGTTTCCCTGTGGGAACAGTGGTGGATGCATACAACTAACGTGATATACAAACAGTACCAAAAACAAACACCTCACGCTACGTTATGTACGACATGGGCCATTTGGGATGGAAAGTGGGACAGCCAGTAGGAGTAAATCTAGTAATAAAAAGGAGGGGGTAATGCTTTAATTACTTATTAGTGGGTACATCTGCTGTGTGCACCAATTATGTTTTGCACAAAAAGAAACTCCTTTTTTTTTGCCATAGAAAAATTATATAAAATACTTTCAATTTTCACAGTACATTTATCTTTAGAAAATGGAAAAATACAAATGGAATATATGAGCAGTGTGTCCTTTACTTTGATTATTTATTCTTTAGATGACACCTGATAAAGGTTTAAGAAATATGCAACAATAAATAGCCTCAAATAACCATTATATCTTTTTTTCTGAACATAAACTCAAACTTTAAAGAGATAACATAAAGCTAAACTTGATTCCTCCAGAGGCAGGCTTTTGTCTATGAACAAATTCAAATAAAAAACAAAATATTTTTTGCAATATAATAACAATAATAATAATAATAATAATAATAATAATAATACATTTTATTTCTTGGCACCTTTCAGGACCCTTAAGGTCACCTTTCTATCAAACACAACACTCAAAAAATATAAATCTTTAACATAAGCATAAAAAAATAAATAATATAAAAAAAGTGAAAACATAGTAATGGGTGTCAGGTATTGTAGGCTACATTGTAAACAAATGTTTTTTTTAGACGTGATTTGAAGGTAACCAGAGATGTTATTGTACAGATGTGTTGTCGGAGAGTGTTCCAGAGTCAGAGAGCAGAGCAGCTGAAGGCTCTAAGTCCCATGGTGGACAGACGGGCAGATGGAGTGGACAGGAGGGTGGCTGAAGAAGACCGAAGGGTATGGGAAGGTGTGTGTATGTGAAGAAGCTTTGTGAGGTAGGAGGGGGCCATGTTGTGAAGGGCTTTGAATGTTAAAAACAGAATTTTAAAATCAATTCCATAGCGGATGGGGAGCCAGTGAAGTTGCTTGAGAACAGAGCGGATGTGTTGTGTGGATGGGGTTCTGGAGATGATGCAGTAGCTGAGTTTTGAACAAGTTGGGGTTTATGGAGGGATTTTTGTGGTAAACCATGGAGAAGTGAATTGCAATAGTCAAATTGGGATGTGAGAAGTGCATTAACCAGTATGGCAGTTCTGTTTGGGGTGAGAGAAGGACGGAGGTGGTTGATGTTGCGGAGATGGTAGTAGGCATACTGTCACAAGGCTTCACATCACATTGTGTTAAATACTTCTCCTTTCACAGTTCTATGTTTGTTCACACTGGAAATGAAAACAGGAAGTAAGAAATGTCATTTGGAGCTTTAAATGTGTATTTTTTGCAGGAGAGACAAATGCAGAGAGTGTTTTTATAATGTTCGTTTTGCCATTGAAAACGTAATTTTGCACAATATAAAGTTTTGAGTGTTTGTGCTTAGCCAGTTCTTTAAATATGGGACAACCAATAAATACCCAGCTCTCTCAATCTATAAAATGTGAGAATAGTGAATAGAACAATTAATAACAAGTTTTGTATTGAGGAGACATATAATGAAAATATAACTATTTGAATTTGCAAGAATCCTCCAAAAACAAACGAGCAAAAAATATATATTATTAATATTCCTACTTATTTCATTTCTATTGCTAGGGTCTGCCTGCAGTGCTACAAGAGATGTGTAAATGATGGGGTTAAAAGGATAAGAAATGTGGCTGTGTTGCTGACTGACACAGATGGTTTGTTTACTGTCACAGTGACATTGTTTGGAGCAACGTTTAGACAAATATGTGTTTTCATCTTGCACTTCCATAAATAACCCAAAAATACATAACACACGGGTGCTTAGATACGGGTTAGTATATGATAGATGCCATGTGTGTTAAATTGAGGTAAATAATCTTAGAGTCATAACTAAATAATCAAAGTGTTAGGTTAATTTACATCAATAAATGTATACACATCAGCGCTTAAGAAAAACATGTTACCTTTAACGTGACTCTTTGTGTTTTTTCCACACTCGTTACAGCACAATCCCCCTTACAATATCTTTACCATAACATCGGGCGCCTGTGTTCAATGATTAATATGCTGCACAGAACGTCTGCTCGATGAATAACCCTAAAGGAGACATTTTCTTTTAAATTCCCTAATACAAGTCCATTAAGTAAAATTTTATTTAATGGAAATTCCAGCGGTTGTAGGCAACTAATTAGTTCATCATATGTAGAACAATCTATCAGACAGTGGAGCGCCATATGCTTGGAGTGGCCTGTGGGCCTTGGGAGAATTACTTCATTGAGTCCAAGCAAAGCAGGTGATTGTGGAACAGACAAAAAAAGGAGACTCAGACTACTGTTTTTACTCTGACAAAAGACTGGAAAGAGTTTTAAAATGAAATCTACACAGACAGATAGGACAGGAACCCAACACAATGATATATGGATCTTATCCAAATGTAACAAGTTGCACAATGCGGCCAAATAAGGTATCCTAGTTACACAGTGCCTGAAGACAAAAAGCAAATGGTTGAATGGAAATCATTTCCATAAGGGCTAAAATTTTCCTCCAGATGGCAGAAGCCAAGGAAGTGTCAAGCACAAACGACATTAACATCGCTCATGCTAACTAGCTAAGACAAACAAATATCTTATTAGCTGCACATGTTGGTTGTTAACAATGTGAGTGAATAAGGGTTCTACCTAAGAAAGAAGAAATTAATTGGATCCGGAGTGTGTTCACATCTTGAGCGCTTGGAAATTGTGCAGTAGTCTTGTAAAATTAGAAAAAGCGGTTTAATGTTGCAATGCAAATATTGCAGTTATACCAGGTTTTGGTCGATTTTTTGAATCAAGATATCAAAAGGTGTTCTGCATTGAATATGCTGTAAACATGAGCCATGTATGCAGTAAGGTCTACTGGAGGGAGGTGTCTAAGGTTCAGTGTAAAATATACTGACACACTCGAGTTGTTGTTTGATGCAATACACCTCACAGTTTATAATACCTATAATTCTGTGCAATGGTCTCTACACTCTACATTAAGTTTACCAACTTAATGGACTAACAAAAACACCAAAAATAATGAACAAATATTTAATGCTCACAAAAATAAGCATGACTTTAAACAAGACAAAACTTGCATGGCTTTGGAAGTTTGTTAAAATTATACAAGAAACACTCTTGTAGAGTCAGAATGGGGAAGATGGCCTATTGTTTGCTTTCACCTGTCAGAAGCAGACATTTCCTAATTTCCAGACTATCATGAACAAGGCTGTGGCTTAGAAACAAAGGGCCTGCTAACAAAGCTTCCCATGGAGAATTGACTACGGCCTTGGTTGCTATTTACATACAGATGCACTGGAAGAAATTTGCATAATGTTTTTTGTAGCTGGGTGCTCAGGGGAACAGCATTGTAACATATTGGTGCCTAATGAACTCTGAAAAAAATTGATTTTCCACAGAGTAAATTAAGAAATGCATTATAGCTGTTAAAGCAATCTTGGGGGAAATCGGAGCCTTCCTTTGCTAAACTACGCTTGATAAGTAATAAATTACATGTTACACTTATTTGCCCTAATTCATGCTAATTTTGCCCAATTAATGTATCACTGTTGTTCAGAGGGTAGCCACTGGAGATTTAATTATTTATCAGGTTTTGTAGTGTGCTTGTGGCATGTTGTGTTGTTGGAATATTATCCAAACATGGCAGTGGATTTTTGGCGAAAATGGTGCAGAAATTAGTGAAATTGTATGAGCTTCAGTAATTGTAAGTTTGTAAGACCAGCAGTGGAGTTAAATCCTATGTCTGCTGGGACTTCCTGACAGAGGCCTGATTGTCTTTGGCTGCACACTCTCAAGTCGCTCTCAAACACACACTCGGACTAGTTTTGGCCGCCTTCCTCCCCTTCCTTCCTCTCCCTCCCCTGCACACCGCCTCTCTGCTCGCTGGGTGACTCATTGTTTACAGGCCTTTCACTCTGCCGTCCTATCACACCGCACTGACGTTACTTTTCCATTTAATCACAAGCCCTGCATGTGATGACATGACACCAGGCCAGGCCTTGCTTTTCCTGAGACTTCTCCAGGGGCACAGGCTTTTGTCCACATGATAATGTGACTGCAGATGGCTCTGGTCTGCAGCACTTATCTCTGTGCATTCAACTTTGTGGTGTTTTAAGAGGCCAACTGACTCATTTTCCAAGTGACGTCAAAGGCACAGAAGAGAAAACATGAACAGTTCAGCGTTGCTACCTGATATAACCATATGTTGGAAAACACAATCTAATTTCTTTCACTCTTGTAAAATTTTTGCTTGTGCTTGAATACATATCTAATACATAAGCACATCCATCTGGTTTTATCTTACAAGACTAGCTAAGATGGAGATATATTTGCTGTTAATAGATAATTGTCTACGTAACGCTGTGTACAAAGCCTGCTCCTAATTCTCTGCATCACTGGAACCAATAAGAATGCTAGTTAAAAGAGTAATGTAACAGAAGTAACAGTCAGAAAAATACTTTTTATTTATTAATATTATTATTTTGCTGAATGGTAGGTGGCTGAATAAAACTCACTGAAATTCATCTTTACCTGCTCAAGGCTTGCTGCATTTCAAACCACTGATGAGGCGGTATTGACAGTTATTTGTGTTTTCGGTTTTAAAATAAACCTATTAATTTAGATTAAATCTTCTCTTGCAGGTAATTTTGTCATGTTCATTCACCTGCCAGGTATCTAAAGTACCTGCTCTTGGCAAATGCTTTCTGTGATTCTGGGTAACAGACCTCCTGAACAGCCAGGTTAGAAATCGATTGTTCTGTTAAAACGTTCAAATGTGCTTCACTTGAAGAGAACAATGTGTGACCATATGGCTGCTGATGGTTCAGCAAACTTATCTATGTACAGACATAAACTGTAAGTCGATGGGGCTTTAACTAATGAAAACGTACCTGTAAAAACACAAAATGTTTGAAGTGGACATAACGGTCAGGAAATAGACAGCATTAACATTTCTTTGTTTCCTTCCTCTTCCAGAACTCCGTCAACCTCTGCTCCCACTTCAGACGCACTCTTTAAGTATCCACACTCATCACACTAATATTAAAAAGCTTAACTGCCAATGGTTTTTCAAGTAAATTAGAGAAAACAAAATCTCCCGATTAGTCAATTAAGTGGCACATTAGCCCGGGACTTAATTAAAAGATAGCAGGGCATACAGTCTTTAAGGATATAGAGAGGCGACGGGAGTGTTTAAACAGCAGATTGAACAAATGGCACTTATTAAAAACTTCAATGTGAGTCACTTGACACCTCGCATATCCCCTGCACCTTGAGCTACATAAACAGAGTGTCAGCTCCCTGGGTTCCTGCTATGCAAATCTCAAGGATGAGGCAAGAGAGGAAGCGCACTCGTCATACAGCATTCCAACCCGAAAGCGGCTTAGCACTCACAGCAACTAGAGCAGAAACATAACATTTACTATCTCACACTTTGCATTCCTAACAACATCACTTCAAGAAAGTGATTATCGATGTTTCTCAGGCAAAAGAGAAATTAAACTCACCAAAAGAAAGTTACAAATAAGTTCCTTCAACCGAGTAAGTTTGACTTAAAAGAAAATGTTTTTTTTTTTTCAAACATAAGCCTGTATTTGCATAGGAGTGTATGTGTGTGTGCAAGCATAATGTCAACCAGTCCTTGAAAGGCATCCTTAATTAAACCTTTTGTTCTTCCAAATTGACAAAAAAGCAGAGGGAAGCGAGCAAAAAGGCAGTTATTGTGTCAGAGTGCTGAGACTGAAGAGCAAGGTACACTAAAACATCACAGTTCACTGCTCGTGTTGCCATCTCAGCGTCACTTTCTATCCAGAACAATGCGACAGCTGACAGCTCGCACCCAAGAATTATCACGCTAAACTGAATTATTTCTGCCACGTGTTAATTTATTAACAACCTGTGCATGCTCTAATGTAGCCTGCATTTGCATATACATTTTTAACCTGCAAGCTCAATCGTCTTGAATATTCTTTCGGGGGTTGGGAATATTTCAAACTGCCTTTTGTTGCACCGTGTTTGAATTTTGAAGAATGGGGTTGAGAAAAGGAGGAATACGCATAAATCTCACACGTCCGCAGGGCACATATTCTTTAAGGGCAGATACGTGCACTTCATCACCTTGCAACATATGAGATGTGGCATCTTGGATGTGAAGCCTCCTCCTCCTCACTTGTTCTGTGTCGTGCACTCGCGCTCTCAGCTCAAAGAGGCACCTAGGCTTCAAATACTGCAAGCTTGCTTGTTTAGATGGCTCACTACAGCTTTTTTACACAAGAGCACACATGCCCTATTAATAAGTGCCAATGAGTTATTCATATGAGCCTTAAATACATTAGATGGGATATGTAACCAGCATAACACTGTTTAAATAAACCAATGCTACTTTAAATTGTTGTTTTAAATGGCTGTTATAAAGCTACACTCGATGCTGCGTAGGATTACGCTATGGGGAACATTGTTTGTGTGACCAGTTGAGAAGCACATATGTCAAACACGGCAAGAATTGGCTTATAGTATATACTAAAGCAGTTCTCATATACAGTGGGGATAAAAAGTTTGGGCACCCCAGGTAAAAAAATGTATTAATGTGCATAAAGGCGCCAAGAAAATGTGGAAAAATCTCCAAAAGGCATCAAATGACAGATTACACATCCTTATAATAAGTCAAAAAAAGTTAGATTTTATTTCCATCATTTACACTTTCAGAATAACAGAAAACAAAAAAATGGTGTCTGCAAAAGTTTGGAGCAGTACAAGGTATTAACTCTGCAGGGTTCCCAAATTTCGATCCCCACTGTATACTGTATATATAGTGGAGAGCATAAAGGAGAAAACCATGGCTGAGCTTAGGAAGAGGCACATTTCTGATGATGATCACCATGAATTTTGTTTTGAGTGCATGGGGGGAGAACATGGGTGGAGAGCTCCTGTGGAGGAGTTGAAGTATCTTGGGGTCTTGTTCACGAGTGAGGGAAGGAGGAAGCGTGAGATTGACAGACGGATCGGTTCAGCTTCTGCAGTGATGCAGTCGATGTACCGGTCTGTCGTGGTGAAGAAGGAGCTGAGCTCTCGATTTAAGAACAAGATCCCGGATACAAGCGGCCGAAATGAGCTTTCTCCGCAGGGTGGCAGGGCACTCCTTTAGAGTTAGGGTGAGGAGCTCGGTCACTCGGGAGGAGCTCAAAGTAGAGCCACTGCTCCTCTTCATCGAGAGGAGCCAGCTGAGGTGGCTCAGGCATCTGTTTCGGATGCCTCCTGTACGCCTCCCTAGGGAGGTATTCCGGGCATATCCCACCGGGAGGAGACCCCGGAAAGACCTAGGACACGCTGGAGGGACTATGTCTCTCGGCTGGCCTGGGAAAGCCTCGGTATCCCCCCGGAAGAGCTGGAGGAAGTGTCTGGGGAGAGGGAAGTCTGGGCGTCTCTGCTAATACTGCAGCTCCCCTGGGTCTGGACGCGATGGCCCATGCGTGGTCCCGGGAGTCCTGGCGAAGGTCCGTCAACACGGGTCGCGCCTCTTACTAGTAGCTCCCTGTTGGCCGACCAGTGTGGTTCTCAGACCTAATATCTCTCCTTGACAGCTCACCCAGTTCACTGCCAGATTTTTTCAGTGTTGGAGTTTCTGCAGGACAAACGGTCACTAATCCTAGCACACTCAAGGTCTTTGTGGTCGCCATTTCGCCTTGCCACGCCCTGATTGACGGGTTCTCGATAGGGAGACACCCTCTAGTTGCCCACTTTATTTGAGGGGCCAAGCAGTTGAGGCCGCCTACTAGAGCTACAGTTCTTTCCTGGGACCTAGCTATAGCGCTTGAGGGCTTAGTAAGCACTCCTTTTGAACTGCTAGAGTCAGCGTCTGTCAGGCCTCTGACTCTAAAGATGTTTTTTTCTGGCAGCCATTACCTCTCTTAAGAAGATTGGGGATTTGCAGGCTCTGTCAGTTTCGCCATCCTGCCTAGACTTTGCCCCTGTGCTGGTCAAAGCCATTTTGCATCCTCACCCTAATTATCTTCCAAAAGTTCCATTCTCGACCCAAAATCCGGTCATTCCTGAAGCCGTCTGTCCTTCGCCATTTACAACACCGGAGCAGGAGAGACTTCGCTTACTGTGTACAGTACGTGCCCTGCAGAGTTATGTCCACCGCACTAGCCAGTGGCGTGAGTCTGAACAGCTGTTTGTATGCTACGGGGGCTGCAAGCTAGGGGCTGCAGCCCCCAGACAAACTATATTACTTTGGGTGAGGGATGCCATTGCCCTGGCCTATGAGGCACGTGGTCAAACTTCACCCATAGGTGTAAGGGCACATTCCACTAGGGGGGTAGCAGCTTCAACAGCTCTAGCAAAAGTTGCCCCTCTGCAGCAAGTTTGTGATGCGGCAGGCTGGTCCTCTCGGCACACATTCATTAGATTCTATAGTTTGGATGTTCATACTACTCCGGGCTCGCATGTTCTTGAGTCATCATCCCAAAATCATGATTGAGACCTCTTTTGTGTTTGTGCACACTTCACAACCCGGGGGGTCTAGACACTTACAGTGCGGCGGCGTTGGTATTCTCGTTCCCCAAAGCGTAATGCAACACAGCATCGAGTGTAGCTTTTTGTAACCCTGTTCCCTTAAAAAGCGGGAACAAGATGCTGCGCTGCAATGCTGCACTGGGCGTGTCCGGGCGTTCTTTAGACAAAGTTGACCTGAAGGCGCTTCCGCGTCATGTGTTCTTATACTTTCAGTGTCACTCGCGTTCAGGTGCGCTCAATCAGACAGCTGCCGCTGATGAGCTGCGTCACCAACAGATGTTATATAAGCCAATTCTTGGCGTGTTTGACACACGTGCTTCACAACCGGTCACACAAAGAATGTTCCCCATATTGTAATGCTGCGCAGCATCTCGTTCCTGCTTTTTAAGGGAACAGGGTTACAGTCAAGTAACCCGAAACCTTCTTTTTTGCAGCTTCCTGAAGATTAACTGTGCCACTACATTCACATCATAGTAACTACAAAGGTAAATCAGGTCATTTCTGTTGCAAGAACACAATAGTTAATTATTATGATCCCTTTATCCAACAGTCCTGACCAAATCCTCTGACTGGAGGTGGCTAAACAGTAAGTAAACATGTTGGAGCATAAGCAGCCTCATAACTTGACATGTGTCACTCTACTGAACAAGTCTTCTCTTTATTATCTGCTGATGTAGCAACAATAGTGTTCACTATCACACACATATGACACTGTGTGGTGGTGATTTATCTTTAAAATTTAAACAATATCAATTTAGTTCAGAAAAACAACAAACCAGATCTCTGATGTGGAGTGGATGTTTATGCACTAATCATTTCTATAGCAAACAGTGGTGTAACAATGATGTAATAATGGTGTAAACACACTAAAAGTTTATCAATTAAACATTTTCCAGAGTACACTCTGCAGTAATATTTTATGTCTGACAAACCTGATTACCTATTGAAAACTGCCATTGTTAAATCAATGAGAACAGCTTAAACATATAATGTGACAATTTTTTTTGTCATTGTAAAAATTGTTAACTAAGGCCTTATTTATTAGCATATATATGGCATAAAGTTTGTTCCTCAGTGCTTCCAGTTCTAAACCACAAAGCTCACTGTGAAAATGTTAACAAGAAATACGATGTCATGGAAATAACAAGAACTAGTAACACTTTAAAAGAACAGGAAGCGTCTGGGGAACAAGCTCTTAAAAGCTTCCCTTAAATCACAAAATAAACCAATAACATCACTTGTATGTGCTAATAGCATTTATGTATCAGCAGCACAGTCACACTGTCAGCCATCCTCTGGCTTACACACATGTTAATTTACACTTTATAAAGTTCTCTTCCCGATCAGGATGAGAGCAGATGCTGCCAACGCACACCTGTTAACTTTCTCCATTTATCTAATTCCCCGCGGCACGTGAACGAAACACAATCACGAAGCTTAGTCACCTTCCTCTAATCTGCGTTGCACACTACGCACAAGCACAAACAAACTGTCACCAGAGCGCTTTGTCTGTGAACAGCATGTAAACAGCGATTCAACAGGAGATGTGTTTATTGGTAGCAGATGAAACAATTAAGGGGCTGCTGACAGGGAAATAAACACACAGGCTCTGCTCCTGTGATAGGCCTTAGAAGTGTAACAATGCTGCAGTATGAGAGAATGTACAGTATAGCCTGCTTTGGTAAACAGATCTGACAAACAATTATGGCTGTGGTTGTTTATGTGTAAAGGAAAAAGTCATGTGATTTTACTTTTTCTTAACTGAATACAAAAAAAAAAAAATGCCTCTTGATCTTCTGTTGCTGTGTTTGTGTATGACACAGCGTTTGCTGTCAGTCATATTAACTCAATGTGAAGAAGCGGCACCAAGCAGAAACTTAAGTCCCATATATTTACAACAGTGGCTGATGTTAGTAAGGCTTTTTTTTTTACACAGTGAGGTAAAAGCCACTCTCCCCTTTCAGTGTGGTCAGGCTCGACTGGATGGGGTTAGAGAAGGATTTGAACACACACACAAAACAAAATTGTTAGGGGGCGGGGTCTGTTTGTGCTTGTGTTTAGTTGTAGCTGAGAACATAATAAGGTAAATAAAAAAGCAGCTCTGTCTGTCTTGAGAGGATACCTCTTTATGTGATTCTCCCTGAGATTGATTTTTGAGGTTTTCCTCACTCTGATGGAAGGTCTAAGGCCAGGGGGTGTTGTCCTGCAGTCTGTAAAGCCCTTTCAGGCAAATGTTGTGATATAGGGCTATATAAATAAAATTTAATTAAAATGTAATACTGCTGACTTTTTATAGAATCATAAATGTATTCTGAAAACCTGAATGTCCAATGTCAAATGGGGACCTCATGACTCGTCTGTCGATCATGTCTCTGTATTTTGGTCAGTTGCAAATCCTGCAGCTAATGTGTTGTAAGTTGTAAATGCTCAATTAAACAGCAAAACAAAATGACTGGAGGCCAGTGACGACATGTTCATTAAAGCAGTGGTAAGAACAAACAATCAAAAGTCCTGCTCTGGAGATGCCAACACGTACACAGCAAATGACATGAAACAATGGTGACATTTAATTTATAGCTCAAGGAGCGTGTACAAGCAAATAAACAGGCATCCCTGGTCCACACGTCCTTCTCAATTTGCCTCTCCCACGGTCTGTTGCCTTTTAGACAGAAGAGAGAACCAGGAATATAGAAAATTGAAAGTGCGCAACTTCTGATGTCTTATTTACAAGTCCAAGATGTTTCTTTTATCCTGCCTGGGTGCCGGCATCTGTAAAAAAAAACAACTAAAACAAATTCTACACGCCACAGTAAAAGAGGCCTGCTGAGAAAAACTCCACTTAGATTCACAGTTTAGGATGCCACAACAACTGAGCTGGGGGGGATGTGAGCTGGGTGTTTGTCACACTGCAGTGGAAAAAAGGAAATGATTTGAAAACATCTGTCTTTTCTTTCATTCATATCTGGTTGTGTCGTTCTCTCAGGCACATGTTGTCAACAGTGTCTTCACAGGGCATGAAGCGTGGAGGAAACTTTGAACCTCACCATGCCCCATCCAGGGGTTTTGTCATGTCTCGCTAAGTGCCACGTTATCTTTGCGTCGCCGTGGTGATGCCTCAAGGTAACAATGAGATTAGAAGCAGTCAGAAGTCTACGTATGTACCACAGCAAAGCTTAAGCAAAAGGGGGTCTTTAAATATTTAAGGTATGAGTACGATCACACATTGTTACTTTAAGACGACACAGGAACAAAGAATACAAATCTTTCACTTGGAAATAATTTACATTTCATTGCAGAGACTGTATTCAGACACTGATGTAATTTCTGGGTGTTGAAGAAGTATAAAAATTAAAAAAATATTTTCTTATCTTCACTGTCTTATCTGCCTTCTGTCACTATTAATACATTTTTTTTATGCACTGCTATGTCATCAAGCACATCAATAATTTGTGAAATAATAAGTAAACAAATAAAATGCAGAATAAGGAGGCACGTTTCTTGGCCTCTTGTCAAAATCAATTAGAGTCCTCAGGTAATGACCCTATTTGCATTGTAAACCAGGCTGTGTGTGAGAAGGCTAATGGGGCCACTACCGGAGATGATTAATTGAAAGTGACATTACTTGAACTCTCCACTTTTTTCTAGCACAGCTTCTCTGTAAGATCACCTCATCTAATTTTAATGTCATGTCGAAAGTCTAAACAAGGAGGTCATTTCTTTTCAAACTTTGACACAAGCTAAAAGGAGGAAGTGTTGTTTGAGGTGAACAATCTTTGAGAAAGAGCAGGGACCTTTTCAAAAACTTAACATTTTAAATGTTTGTTCTGCACTGATGAAAATGAATTGGTTAAATCATATGCATTTGGTGCAAACTACTAATGTTTAAAAGGGGGAGTTACAGATATGTTCATGTATGTTTTTTTGTGTTTATTAATGGCTCAGTTTTATATCAGGGTTCAAACTCTGGCTGTCTTTGACCCCTAATCATTATTAGAGCTGCACTATATTGGACCCGAGGAAAATGAGATTTTGTGAGTTTGTGCTTGTGCTTCTAACTTGTTTCAATCAAAGTGTTCTGTGTGTTGTGTTTTAAAGACTTATGCCACACTGTTGTTCACTTTTTCTTATTCATTGTGGGACTCTTTGAGCACCCTGCTAAACATTCAACCAGCGCTCAAAATGACTTGACCCCTCTTTGGAGCCCTATATAGTGACCAAGGAGTCAGGGCTGGACTGGTAATCTGGCATACCGGGCAAATGCCCGGTGGGCCACGCATCCCCAAATGTGCGGTCCATACAATATGATTTATTTTTTTTAATGTGAAGAAACACAATGAGTTCATTTTCATACTGACACTGGACTGGCCCAATCATCTCTTAACAGGCTCCACCCCCTCCTCCTCTGTTTCTTGTGTCAGAGCCAGTTAGTGGCTCAGAGCCAGAAATCTGTGGATTTAGGATGGAGAAACTAAAGTGCGGTTGCGGGGCAAAAAAATAAAAATGCTAGAGGTGATGCCTCAACATGTGCAAAAATAACAGACATGTTTAGTGCTGTAGCTTCAGTATCCAAGCCTACAGTACCTGACGAAACATGGAGAGTGTAATTGAAACGGTAAGCATGTTAGCTACATGATTAACAGGGAGGAGTGTTAATCAGGGCGGGTGCAGGAGGAAAGTGTGTGTGTGTGTGCCTGGTTGGGCCACGGACGAAGATGATGATTTACCTAAATTAATGAATATTATAATAAGACAACTTAATCGTTGTTGCCATTATATAGTCTGTCAGATTGTCACCCACTGCACTAGCCACTCAGTCTAAAGTCAAATAACACAGCATAAGCTAGGTTAGCAGAGTTAACTTATTCAATTGCAACTTTGGCTGACTATTCTAATGTTAACCCTTTAATACCCATAATGGTCTAGAAAAACTTATATGATGCCATTTGATTATTTTAATTTTAACTTTCTAGCTCGACGCACTCTCAGAGTTCAGAACTCCTTCCAACAACACGCGATCACCGCGTTGCGAAGAGATAGCAGCAGGAAGTGTTAGCGTCACAGAAAACATCCGAAGAAGAAAATGATCCGTTTTTCAAAATAAAAGCGGAACGAACAAGGAAACATTGAAGAACTACAATGTCTTATATTAACATAATATAATACTGTGTAGGAGAATATTAATACGATTTATCAGACATTTACACATGCTATTTGGGGATTAAAAACCCGCCTTGCATTTTGAAAGCTGTATATTTTGTTTAGCTGTATTTTCAAGCTGCTCATGTTTCTAATGAATTTCCAACATCATTAATATTTTTTTAAGGGGAGTATCTCAACAATGAGAGGTAAATCTTGTTTGGTGTCATATTAAAGAGGGGTTTGTGCTCTTTAAAACAAAGTAGCCTATACTTGCAATTGTAAAATAGTTTTTCTGCTGTCTGGGTTATTGAAAAAAAAAAAAAAAACATTTCTTTTTAGAATTAGCAGTATTCTACATCCACATTATATTGGGTTCTAAAGGGTTAACTAGCTTTTATAACATGGAGCCCTTTGTCCATCTAGAAATCCTGCTCTTCAAGAATACAGGACTATATAACCAAAATGGATCCTTACTATGTGTACTTTTAATAACTCTTCCAAATAATTGTAATCCTCTCTCTCTCTCTGTCCTTATGTTTAGTCAAGCCAGGTTGAGTTAGCAGTGGAGGAGAGAGACAGGGAGGAACCTTTGATCACCAGGGAGTCTGTCAAGAGAGAGTGAGTACACTGGTCCACTTGCACTGGTACACTGGTCCATGGCACTTAGTTCTCAGCTTTGTAGGGGTTTTTGGAATGGAACAGTAGATATGCATATCTACAGGGACCACAAGGATGGTGTACTAGTTGGTTGTGTCTGACCGATTGTGGTGGGCCGGTCTGAGTAAAAATGCCAGGGCCTTTTTTTTGTCCCAGTCCAGCCCTGCAAGGAGTACAGCCTCTGGTCTCAGGCAAAATCCTGTTTCATATTCCATCTTACATCCCCAAATGTGCTCCTCTCAATTAGGAAAATCTAAAATTTATTTTAAAAAGATCAGATAAAATGTGAAGAAACACATATTTTCAAACATAGACAACCAGGGTACTTTGTGTAATTAGGATTAAAAGTACCCAACAGTTTGAAATGTGATGGGACTGAGTTGAAAAACAACATGTGTGTGTTGCATTAAACCAGAAGCAGAACCATGTTGACAATTCATTATGGCACATGTCATGATGAATGTATGATTCATAACACAGTATTCTAAACAAATGAAATGTATTAAAGTGAGTCACCTCTATGCTAACAACCTGCTAATGATGGCTATTATGCACTGCCCGAGTGGGGGGCACGCTCGGCCACATTTTCTGCTGTTGATCAAAAGCAGCATTGATGTTACATGTAGGAAATAAACAGATGGTGCATAAAAGAAAGTGTCACACATTACTGCCACCCCCTCTTGTTCTGTTTAATTAGTCATATTATGGTCACCAAGTACACAACAAGCAGCGTGAAAATGATGAAATGAAACAGAACCAATAATGTGCCCATCTGCTTTTTTATAAAGCAGTAATTTGTTCAAGGAACATTCATTTTCTGACTCAAAGAGTTGTATCCCAGCCAACTGAGCAGGAAGAAGGGATTGTTAGATAGATGGATGGGCAGAGGGATGGAGCAATACATGGTTAGTCGGAGGAGGTGGCCGCTTCTGCTGCTGCACACTAATTTATTAAACATTGTAAAGAGAAATGACCTTGAGATCAGAGGAGTGCTTAATGGTCCCCAGTCCGCAAACAGAAACAATGGAGCCGTCCTAATTGTGACATTACAATCCGGCACACAGTGAGTGATCAGAGGGGGATTGATTAGACGAGTGGAAAGGTGGACGACTTTGTGAAAAGGTCACTGCACACACTACCTGGAGTTTTTAATATTTTTCGACTCCTCCAGCTCCTTGGTGCATGTGGAATAAAGTGAAAGGAAGAAATAAAAAGTACAACTCCTCCGTGATTACAGACTTTCTGGACGGTGATATTTTCCCAAAAGCATTAGTGAAATAAGATGGTAATTTCCTGGGGCCAGGGTGTATCCAGGCAGAAAATGATAAAAGGAAATAAAGATAGGATTGCAGGGGGGGTCTCTTCGTCTGTGTGCTGCTGCAGTGGGGGGCTGACACGGGGGTTAATTGAGGGGTTAACAGGGGGTGGTGTCAGCTGAAGGTCAGACTGCTGTTGCAGGCAGCAGGAGGTCTCTGCTCTCTGATGACCTCACTGAGTGTTGATGGCCATGTTTCCCATGTTGGTGCTAATGGCGCTGCCAGGTGAGCACCCTATTGGATCCAGGGGCCCACAGGGTAAAGACCGTGCTACACTAAGCTGTGAAGGGGCACAGGGGCTTTCACAAGGGGCAACATGACCTCACATGTGCTTTTGTATTGTTGTGTGGAACAAACTCATCTGACTTTTGAACCAGTGATGATGAGGATCAAGTTTCATCTAGACACGGTTTTGATTATGCATGACCACTTGGATTCACATTTGAAGTAGAATAAGATAAATTCAGATAACTACACTATATTTTGTACTTCTATAATATTAAAGGAAGAGCAAGACAGCAATTGTTAAGATTTTCATGTTTTATTTGTTTGATTTTTTTCTTAAAGTTGACAGTAACGTACAACTTCAATAAAGATTTTATTTTTCTGAAACGAAGGATCACGTGAGTCATTGTGTAACAATAAAAATAATAACATAGGACATATGCTGTAGAAACATGCCTATACTTGTTCTATTGGTTAAAGTCTTCACATTATCTGCATACTGTTTGAAAGCATCATAGCAAGTAAAACATGAGCCTTGAGATAATCATAAACAGAAAATGAGGTTTGCTGTGTTCAGCACATCATCAGTGGTGCCTATTCAATCTCCCTGTGCCTAATAAAAGCATGCCATTAACAAGGGCTGTATATGACAGGGTATCATCTTTGTTGGTGTTATGAAGGGACATTTCTTGTTTCCATTTAGCATGTGCTAATGAGGGCCAGTACTAAGTATCATCACTTAAACATCAAAGCGGATCACAAGACAAGAAAATGACTCCACTACTGGTGATTCACCACAAACTTTGAAGATACATGGAATTAGGAAAAAAAAAAAGGAAGGGAAACAGTCTTCACCCTGCTTTGGTTTACCATTTCAACATGACAGTTCATGAGTCCTTTGTAATGTGAGTAACTGGGCGTGAAAGCCAAAAGCCGCTTATGAAGCAACTATAGTCACCATGTTTTTAATTCCTATCACACCCAGAGTGCAGTTCAACAAGTCACACTTACACATTGTTTTAACAAAAGGTAAGACAGATCACTAAAATCAATCACTAAAATGACATATAATAAACAATGTGCATCTAGCATTTATCTGTATACTGCTAAAGAGCAATGTTGTGATCTAATGTACTTCCAGTAAATCCTAGACACAAAAACATCTATAACAGGTATGAGATGATTTAGCTAAATGTTTTGGTAACACTTTATAATTACACACTATTGCGCAATAGCAAAGCATCCATAAATATGTAAATATGGGGCGCAGTGGCTCAGTGGTAGAGCGGTCGTCCTTCAACCGGAAGGTTGGTGGTTCAATTGCCGCGCTCCCCACAGTTCATACTGTCGTTGTGTCCTTGGGCAAGACACTTAACCCACCTTGCCTCCAGTGGTGTTCCAGCTGTAACACTGGTGAATGTAACCTTAATGTAAGTCGCTTTGGATTAAAGCGTCTGATAAATGACTAAATGTAATTAATGATGATTTAATGAATAAAGCATTCATAGATTGTGAAATGTCATTTATATCTATCATACCTAACTAATGTTTAATAGTGTGTGGTTATTATAGTCTTACCAATGTTTTAAACACATGTTTTCAGTTCAGTCCTTTACTTTTATTCCAAAATCATTTGAAACACTGGAGGCAGGAATCATTTTAAGAACCAGGAAATTTTTGATTTTGCCCTGATTGACCTTTGACATTTCACAAGTTTGTACTACAGTGCCACAACAGATTACATTAATCCAGATCTGCTGCAAAAGTTTACATTTACGTTTGTGAGATCACATAAACCTACAGTGTTGTGCAGTATGTAACCTGTATCTTTTTTGAACATCAAAAGATATACAACAAGTTGAATTGAGTACTTTTAGTTTACATATTAGACTTTAAACAAAAAACAAACACTAAAATATAATTAGACAGTTTTTATGTTAAACATAACACTTGAAAGGTAATTTTTTTTCTTTCACAAAAACTGGAATAAACAACAGAAAAAAAACAACATTCTCTTTGTTGTTTGTGTAACTATTCTAGGCCCTGCTGAGCTGGTTTAGATTGAGAAGCCCAGTGTCAAATTATATCCTGTAAATCAGACTTTAATCCACAAGTATGTGGTACTCAGTCACACAAACAGCACAAAGGCAGACCTCATGCACACTTTCACTGTCAGTTGCTCAATATAAACTACCAAGAGTTGAGTTCCTTCTAGTTTTCCAGGGTCCAGTTGTGCTGCCTCTATGTGGGAAAGCAGATTCCACAGCACTCCATACAGATTTCCAGGCAGTCTGACGACTCACAGCAGACGTCCATGATGCCACAGTCCATGTCGCAGGGGCAGTTGCAATCATCGCCCATGTCTTCAGCGCAGCAGCAACAGCAACAGGCTTCAGAGTGCAGATGCCGCACGAGGCCTGTGCCACCACCATGTTGCACAAAGTCAGGAACTCACAGAACAGGCACGCCAAGATGCAGTGGACACAGCAGTCTGGGTCCAGAGGATCACATCAGAAGGAAGAAAACAGAAAATAAAAAATGTACTGAAATTAATTGTAAAATAAAGTTAAATACTTTACAATATATATTTCAGAAAAAATACAAAAAATGATTTATCAAGCACTGAGAGGTTAAAAGAGTAGTGGCAAGTGGAAGAAAATAAGGGGCTGAAGTGGAAATTCAAAGAAATGACTCCTGTCCTGTTGCTGTGATTAACGCCCAGTTAAGTAATTGTGGCATTATCATGCAAACTGCCAGGGTGATCACACAAAAATGATTAGCATATAATCCAATAGTGTCTCTCTGGCAAATAGGGATTTAATGCTTATAAGACCAACACCAGTGATTAACATTTGACCTCCTCACACCTTCTCTTTATGGGGCTGGAGGTGAATTTCAATTTGTTCTGACAAAACATTTTTATTAAAAGTATTTGTCTAGTAAGAAATCCAAAATCTGCATTCAGAGCAGGGCTCGCAAAATTTTAAAATACCTGATAACCCTTTGGATTTTAGTAGCTCAAAAAGAAATTTGAAAAACAAAAACCTTTTTTTTTTTTTGCTTTATTTGATAACAGACAGTAGGTTGACAGGAAAAGGGGTGACGGTATTCTCTCTTTTTTCAGTAGGTTAACGGGACATTTAGTTGTTTTATGTCCACTTTTGTGTGAGTACAGGACAGCCTCAGAGGCAGGGCTTGCTAGGCCCACTCTGAAGAGACACCGGAACATGTAAAAGGGAAAAGGACCGAGCGACTGAAACTTGGCCTCTTAAAAGGAGCCTGACTGGGAAATGCAATAACCCTGGGAGGTTTTTACGAGCCCTACAGTCCAAACTAATGGACGTGTGTGTATGGCATCTTTAATAATGATGATGATAAAAATGTTGCAGAAAAGTATATATATATACACTGTAAGTATTTGATTAACTGCTGCTGCTGCTTAAATGCTGGTGGCTCTCAAAGTGCATGCAGTACTTGCACACACCTCCTCCTTCAAGCCTCTCTCCACCCCTACCTTTAATGAGTTAAAGACATGATGTGGTCGGATGCAGAAAAATAGCATTACAAACAGGGAGCATTTGCATAACTTTCATCAGCCCATCTTGAGCTGTCAGAAGGAGCCGTTACTGACTGAAGGAAAGCGAAAGGAGAAGAATATGGAGGACGGCATGTTAAAGCAAGCTGAGGACTGCTGGATGCTCATGTTTGATTAATCAAAGCAGAGCTGATTTTTTCCCCTATTTTTTCAGTGCTTAGGGCTGCGGACCTGACCAGAAGCACTAGCTGCCTATGATACAAACAAGATAGATAGGGAACATGAAACGAGCAACTGTGTGTGTGTATACGTAAGGCTGCCTGAAGTTTGAATGCATCTTATTATCCTTATCAGAGGCTTTTACACTGGAAGTGATGGGAGATGCATTACAATTAATCTTTCACTTCATAACATCTGGCCGAAACACACAGATCACAGAGAGCTGATTTTAGAGTTGTTTCGGCAACAAAGTATATGAAAAGTCCACATTGGCACTGCTGTGGAATGTTATCTGAACGTCTATAAAATACCAATGGGAATAATGAACAGTGCCCAGACACAGCTTTGTGCACAAAACCTCAAAGTTTAGCCTAAAAAACTCAGAGGACCCAGAGGGCATAGCCATAGCCACATTCAGAATGTAACACTAGACTGTGAATAGTACCATATAAACACAGTACATAGGCATTAAACAGCGGCTGGCCATCTCTGCTATTCACTTGGATGTATAATTTAACACGAGTGATTACTGTAGATCTTAGAGAAGCCAGCAAGGAGAAGAAGAGTGGGAGGGGGGTTGTACACTGTACACAAGAGAGCCGGACACAAGGCACATCTTCAGGAAAACAGAAAGAGCCAGACAGAAAGACAGAGATACAGAGTGAATCTAACAGATAGAGCAGAGCCGACTGACACTACTGCTGTTTAATGTCAGCGAGCGACTATGAAGTCCAGAATTTGCAGGGCCAAAAACAGCGTCCGGCGCCTCTGAGGAAATAGTTTGAGACATCTGGAAAGCTAACATCAAAAAAGAGAGTAGCATGACACAAAACAAGCTGGATGGGCCTCAGAGCAGCAAGCTGTGCAAAATATTCAAACTCACAGAAAGAAAGAGAAAGGGCAAGACAGCTAGACATCCACACACATTGTGAAATTGATCAGACAAAGCCTTGGTGGCCATGAAAATGGTCAGAAACCACACAGTGGTAAAAGAGGCTGGGCCAATGGGCTGCAGTGGAGGGCCAGAAACTCTATATAATCAATGACTGCTCTCATTGTTTAGGCAAAGGAGGTCAAATGTGCCAGTATATTTGCTCTTTGAGTACACTCAGTCTGCAACTGATTACACAATTAGAAAACACAATGCAGTGTGGTGAATCATTCCTCAGACGCCGTGGTGTTATCACAGACTGGCTTTGGTGCCAGCAGCGTGTGCCAAAAAACACAGGGAGGTGCAATACCCAGAGCTAACCCCTGCTAGCTCGTGCCTTTTATATCCTGTGTTTAGGGGGCTGTTTAGGAGGCTAATTTCACAGGCAAACAGATTATGTTAATCCATGTAAACATTCAAACACAACAGCTTGGCTGTTTTCCGGAGGGAAATAAACAGTTGTGAGTGAACATATTGATTCTGAGTGCTTGTGTCTGCAAATAGGCAAAACAAAAGCCATAATAAGACAGACTTGTTGAGCTGTTGTTTTTGCTCTCTCTCTTTCTGTTCTTTACAAATTAACTTGTAAAGAACAGATTTGTCTATTGGCCAGGCCTCTTTGTTTTGTGAATATTCAAGTCAAATTAAAATTTAAACCAAAATTACCGTGATATATTAATCAAAACACAATGTTGTTATTTGTCATTCTTGATTTAGAGGAAATCCTCAGGAAAAGGAATAAGGATAAATAACCAGAAAGTGGCCTCTTTACTGAAGTTTGCTAAACCGAAGCGTCATATCATAGTGAGCATGCTACAGAGGACGACAGATCACAAGCATCTCCACAAAAGGAGATGCGACTGGTTAATGATGGCCAGGGTGGTGCTGACGGGATGGAGGGAGAGCCAGAAAGGGCCCAGAGAGGTGTGAGGGGCAGTGAGGGGCCCAAAGAAGGTTTTTAATAGGCACCCTGTGCTCTCAGGACTCGTTAGATGGTCACACCTATCTCCCGAATGGAAAAAGACCAGCCAACCACCTTCATTACTGGACTCACCTCGGCCTTGCACCTGACAACGTGACGGCTTCCCTGCATCGCAAATGCACTCTCTGACTTGTTGTTAAGGAAAATAAAAGCCCCAGGAGTGGCATGAGTTGTCATTTGCTTCACGGGAGTGATAAATATAATAGGTCATGTACTCCCATCATTAAAAGTTGAGAGAAGGTAAGAATTTATTATCAATATCTTACAATTGTAATGTATATGAGCTTTTAAATTCAGCCTTAAGTAGACTGAATCTTCTCCTCATAGTGCACACACTGATGTAAATATTACATAATAAAGAATAATAACAAATACAATTTTAAATCAGTGAAGAGAAGTTAGCATATTGTAAGTAGAGATATTTTGACCCAGCATTGTGGCCTCGTACCTTCTGGTAAAGGGGGTTTCTGAGAACCTGTGGAACTGCCATTGCTGCGTCGGCTGCTGTCACTGTTGACTGATAGACTGGACCTCAGCTTGCTCTGCATTTTTAGTGACACAGTGGTAGACGGTCGTTTGCCAGGCTGCTCTGTCATGGTAGATGTGGTCACCATTGTTGTTGTGCCAGGGCCTCCCATGTTGTTTGTGTTGAGCTTGGCCCCACAAGTGCATATGTGTGTGGGCCCAGCCCCGTTGAGTCCAGGATGGATACCGTTGCCATTACTTAAGGTGCTTGTGCCAGGGCTATTTTGATGAAAGTCATTTTGATCCTTGCCCTCATCTTCCTGAGCCAGCTCTGAAGTCACAGGCTGGGATTGAGATCGAGGCTGAGCTGCAGAAAAATGAAAATGAGAAAAGAGAAAATTATGCTGTTACTTTCCAATACATCCAAAGTTTTTTTTAACACCTCATTGCACATTAGTGAAATTTTTGCATGTATGTTAAATTCTATCTTTTGAAGCTAATCAAAAATGCAGTGCAGTTTGAGTGAGTGATTCAAAAACATAAAGAGGTTGTAAATGACAAGAAACTGAAAGTATTTTTTGGTTGTTTTTCTTTTTGTATAAAACAAATCAGCAGTTTTATGGAGTAATCACTGGTATGTTTTAGATTCATAATAAAATTGACTGCACTCTCTATGCCTCGATATATTACTTGCTCTAGCTGTGATGTTCTGTTCTTACAAAGTGAACATAGTATTGGAAACACTAAATTTTCAACTAAAGCATTTTCAGCAAACCATGCCACTGTTTCCTAACATGAATATTGATTATATGGCAAACATTTCATCCTGGAACAACAGACAGAGGAAAAGATATAGGCACCTAATGTGTGACAGAATCACAAAAGCCAGCCCAGTAGGCGGTGCACAGGTGAATTCAGCACGAGAAAGAGGCAGAGAATGAGAGATTAATGCAGAAAAAAGAGAAATGGAGCCTGTGATAGTGTGCATATACAAAACAGCTGCTGTCTGCAACAGTAATGATCTTCTTTTCTGTGAAAGCTCAGAGATGGCCTAAACTAGTCTTTCTGAGTGTATATTTGACAGCCACAGAAAGTCGGGAGACAGCGACCTGTCTGATAAGAAAGAAGGCAAAGGATGTGAGTGAGCAAAGGAGGTGGCATTTTCCTGAGACGAGCACCTGCACATTCAGCTCTACTGGGACTCACTCCTACTTTACCTTCTCTCCAGATCACAGCCTCTGTGCATGTGCACACGCTGCCACTGCACGCTCAACTTTAGATTTTGAATTATTCATTCGTTTTTAAGCCTCTGTTAACTGTACTTATTCTAGTCCATATTCTATACTTTTAACTATATACATCAGACAGATACAGCTCAAAAAACCTTGATAAAAATGTAACTTGGAAAAGATGAACAGTGTTTTCAAACTGTCCGGTAATACTTTTTGCCGGATGCCTGGGTTGCATTTCATTGAGCTAAATATGATCTGGATAATTTCTTTACTGTTCACTTTTGTATCTGTCAGCTCACCAACAAATGCAATTACAGTTAACAAGAAAGGGAGAGTGTGGGAATGAGCCTTACGCTTTTTAACAACATATCACCCTGGGAGAGCCCCAGTTTGAATGTGTGGCTCTAAAACGAGGCAATTAAATACACACAATGGCTTTTGCCTTCTCCTTATTCAGTGTTCAACATGCTGCTTTTATAAACAAATATAGACTGTAGGGATCAGAGTACCATGCAGTTTGAATTAGACAACTGGGTACCACAAGATTGAACTCATTATGCACTGATTTAAAGGCTGGTTGATAGATTTGTTCTGTAAAAGACATAAGCCTTGCAGCCTGACTGACATTTTCTTGTACCAGTGCTTCATCTTGTACTTGACAAATGGCATCTGTATTTTACTAAATATAAATCTATGCCTCTAAACGAAGAAATAACACAATGTTTAATGTTAAAGTTTTTTCGGGAGTCAATTAGTCACTATATTATACAATAGTTTTACAATTCTTTTAGGTCAGGCACACTCCTGGCGTCACATAAACAGTCTTGCCCAAAAAGGCCAAAGTATTCTGAGAGGCATAATTACCGAGGGACGTCTAGCTTTCATTTCACAAAAGCATAAATAGTTATTAGAAACCACTACTTGAAAACTCTAGGAACACAGGCAGTGACTTGGGTTCAGGAATCCAAAAGTAGTCTGCAGAGGAGCACACTCTTATGGCAGGTTGCTAGATGGATGCAGCTGCAGACTTATTTTTATCCTGATGAGCACGTTGACTAAGATGAATAGTCACAATTGGGTAATATTCATAATCATTGATCATAATAATGACGATACTGTCAGAGATGGCAATGACAGACCTGTAGAGTCACCATGAGACAAATGAAGAAATAATGAGAAAAATCTGAATTAAGAAAGTCCTCATAAAACTGTGCCACTTTTACTGTATAATCAATTGACTGGAGTGCACTAAAGAGCAACTGCAGACAGTTGACCACAATTTACAAGTGCTTTTATAGACACCATTGATACTGCTGTCAGAACTATGATCCAAACACAAGTGAAGAGTAAGAGTAACAAAGGCATTGAACAGAGCAAGTCCCAATTAGATTATTTTCTTAGTAAAAGTTGGTTGTGCAGTTGGTGAATGCCTTGGGTGGTTCTTGAAGTAGTTGTCCTGAGATAACTGAGTACCCAGAGCCTGACAGGTAGCATTAAAACACATATTTGCAGGAAGACACATACACATTTCAAATTGGACTTGTAACCGCCCTATTTCTAGCACATCAACAACTGTTGAGAGTGTACATTTGTAGTTGAATAAAACATGGTATTCCCTACACACGCTGTCACACACATCACAGGGGAAACTAGGGGGTGAGTGCTTCTTGACTGTCTAAGCAGCATCCCAATTTGGTCCCAGCTACTAGTAGCTGACAGCCTCAAATATCTGGGGAGCATTTTTAAAAGGCCAGTGTTTGATGGATTCATGAAGAACACACAAATATAATTGCCATTTGTCACTGAGTCTTCAGCGGCTGCACCACACAGGGACTGAGCAGCTGAGTATCTAGAGAGTGCCAGAGCCGCACCAGCTGTGTGGGAGATTGTTCTGTATGTAAAACTGAGTATATAAACACCTCCGTTTTTGTCACAAAAATAGGTCCTACAGGAGGGTGCGTGAAATTGCACCCAAAAGACAGAACAGAGAAGTGGAGGGGTATATATGTCAAAGCCTTCTGGATCTCTCTCTCCCACACAGACACACAGCAGAGGATACATGCATGTGTGCATGTCAACTGAAACAGAGCTGTATAAACAAGAATTTTAAAATGGTCAAGAACATGAAAATATAACACATAGGTCAAACAGGGCAGTGTGGAGATCCTCATTTGCACAGCGTTTCTCCAAGCATTGCAGTTAAGGCCGAGAGCTGACTGAACAACCACAAGCTGTGTTTCTAAAGCTCAGTGCTTTTTAATATTAATGCCCGTGAGATGAACAAAAGGAGGAGAAAAAAGGAGAACGGTGTTTGTCTAGGCTTATTAGAATGTCCATCATACGGAGAAGAACAGTTATTCAAATGTCACATCATGTCAGCCAAATAAACACCACAATCCACATCTGCTGTTCATCTCCTAATAACCATTATTACACAATGCAGGGAGTGTGGGATGTGGACTTGAATATTAGAGTGAAGGCTCTTTTGTTTTAGTTCCAAAAAGAATAAATAGAGGCATTTCACTGCAATGCTCAATTCACCATCAAAACTAGTATATTGTTTATCTTTATGTGCCGTGAATTAGAAAAACATGTATATTTTCTGCTTGACTGCCCATGTACCTGCATGATTGAAATGCTAATTTGTAAATGTGCAATGACCTAGCTGGGCTGCTCTTACCAACACCACCACCCCCTCTCTTCACCAAAACAGCCTGGGGTATCATCTCTCCTCCCAACAAACAGCAGCGTGTGAAACAGCCCCTGCCTTTCAATCCAAAGGGATATATTTTCTCATTAGAAATTATACATCTTTCCTGTCCATATTTATAGACGCAAAACCAAGGGAATTATGCTGCAGAGTGAGGGAGAACGGGCTGAGCGAGGAAAATAGTACAATGAATGTTATTACAAAGGCCTCTGATTGAAATTTTCCTTGGGCGTATCAAAGCCTCGTTTACCGTTTGACCTTCCAAACTCTA
The DNA here is from genome assembly GCA_024416835.2 of Perccottus glenii. Classification (NCBI taxonomy): domain Eukaryota; kingdom Metazoa; phylum Chordata; class Actinopteri; order Gobiiformes; family Odontobutidae; genus Perccottus; species Perccottus glenii. The sequence goes on along the minus strand of CM044547.2, from coordinate 19,835,892 downwards.
GGACAAGGACTTTTATTGTCTAATAGGACGCTCTGTAAGAAAAACACAAGCCACTTTCCTATAACAATAAAAAAATACTATTTTATGCATATAGGTAATGTAAGATGGATGAATTAGCTGTCAGCAAAGACTGATCATTATACAGTATGAGACTGTTCTGTGACATTATTAAGTAAGGAGCAGCAGTCTGTTCTTAACCAAAACAAAGTAGTTTGCCACTTGTTCCAATAAATATAAAAATGCTCTGAACATCACACAGCGGTTCTGGGCCTGTCAGTCCTTACAGTCATTTGTATGCATTCAGGATGAAATCATATTGATGAACATGATGATGGAGACGTGGCGATGATGATGGTCGCTGAGGATAGCTAAATTAGCTCCAATATTGGATCCTCATCAGCAAAACTGACAAGCTCTATGCATCAGCGGGGGTGTGTTATGGTACCTTGCAACAGAAATCTACAAGCTGTCGCCACCTGTCAAGTCTGATCATATTGTGGACCATCTCATTTGAGCAGGAAATATCAACTTTTTGTCTACTTTGAGTCCATCTCAGTGACACCTCCCTTGTGGAGTCTCAGCCACATGATTACAATAGTTCTCAGTAATAACACCGGGTTTAAGCCCTTTTAATTCTTTGACAGTCATTCATATTTGGTTTCTTTAAGTGATACTTGAAGACACAGATTAATATTATTTCCAAACCCCCTTCACCGATATTGCTGCCTCCTCCTAACAAAGAGGGAATCTGGGCGTCAGGGATTTACTCGTTTCAAATTTTGCTGCTGATTGAGTGGAAAAATAACCCCCTTGGACCTTGTTCTGCTTAATTACATTTTGCGGTTGCAAAGGCAACTTGAAAGAAAAGAGCCGGATTTGATGGAAAGAGGCTGGATGTAGTGTGTGCATGCTTTAGCCTGTATTCTGGAAACATTATTCATTCATTATTTGTCAAAATGCTTTCAAAATCACTAAAACTGCCAATGAGATGCCATTTTCTCTTACATAAATTATGTGGAGGAGGAGTCGGTCACACTCTGAACAGCGGGCCACTGAAGTCTCTGGTCACTGTTGTGTGGAATTTAGCATGGTGCTAATTTCAGGCTACAATGCAGGAGAACACAAGACATCAAACCGTATCACAACTCTGTTGGGGCAGGAGTAGTTAAATTGTGTTTTATTATCTTCGTTGACTTATTTTGGTTTTTGCATTAGGCTTTGTCAAATGCCTTTCACTTTCTCTCATCTGCTTCTTTGTATCCGTGAGGGACAAGTGAGTGTATGATTGCAGAATCTTTAAAAACGCTGCACATCTTGCAGAGATTTAGGCTTTACACAGTTAGCTACCACAATTTCTAGAAAGATCAATTATGACGTGACTCAGAGCAGGCCTGAGGGAGCTGCCAAACTCCATACTCCCAAAAAGTGCTCCACCCTCTCCTCACTGACACTCAAAACAAAAACGAAGAAACAGAGCAGTGAACAGGAGGGGGAGAAGAGAGAGTAAAGGAGAAAAATGGGGGTATTTTCAGTTTTAGTTACATCAATGACTCAAAGATTCCACCAAAATCTCCTCAAGTACAAGTTCCACAGGAAAGTCACTTGTTTGAAATTCAGCAGCGAGTGAGCGCGTAGCTGTGCACATGCGCACAGCTGCGGTGGTACAGGAGCCATACACAAAGACGCACACAGAGTGGCAGACAGAGAATCAACCACATAACTAAATATATACAGGCTGCATCTGTAAAACTGGAACTTCAGTGCAACAGAGCTACTACTGTTGCACTCACTGAAAGCCAAAATTCAACACAGGTCTCTCTGCAGGTCAGACAGTCTATCAAAACACCCCCACTTCAAGTTCCTTTATTTGCTCAGTATCAATCTCAGCATTAACCCTCTGCTAATGGGACAGCTGTGGGTCAGCGCCTCACATTGCAGCGATGCCAATCAAGGCCTTAAGCTGAGAGATCAACCTTTGGGACAGAGGTGCTCGTCTGCCTCTGAGTGGCTTTTTAAACATGGAGACACCCGTATCGATTTTAGCTCTAGTCTGAAAGACGGGCGGGGGGCTGAATAGCACTAGAGGGTGCTTGTTGGCGTTGGCTGCCTGTGTGTCTGGACTGGAGCCATCCCCTGGTCCCCAGTCACCCTCCACTGAGCAGGGGACCTGACAGAATGACCTCGCAGAGAGCCACTGAACCTGCAAACACCAAAGGGGCAACGGCTGGAAGCTCAAGGGGGTCGCGACTGGTGGGGGCAACATCAGCAGCGCTTTCAGTAATAGAAAAGGGTTTTAACCTTAATGTTGGTGCCAAAACCCTGCTAGAGGCCAAGTAATCCCCCTTACGCTGCTCTCATTTGCCTGTTTTTTTCTCCTCTCACTCTCTGCGAGTGGCTTGTGAAGGACTCACAAACCATGTGGCTTGGGTTTGAGGTGAGAAACATAAACCAAGCAGGCCTCCTTACTTATCTTCTGTTATTTTCAGCTTTATGTCCCAGAAATAAATTTGAATTGTTTCCATTGTAGATATTTTGTGTCAGAGCCAATTGAAAATGGTCAAATGACTTTCAATAGTTCAATTGTCTGAAATAAAAAAATGCCCTCTACAGATTTGTCAGAACCAATATGTGTTGCCTTGTATCTAACATAAGCTCTTGAAAGCCCTGAGCCTATGAAGTGAGGTATGCATATCTAATCATTTGGCTGAAGTATTTTGAATATCTTCAAAAAAATTAACACTGAATAGGCCTGGGCACTTTGGGTAAAATATGCTAATTAACACACTTGAAATTTCCCATATGAAATCTATCTGCACCAAGACAATGAGAAAATAATTACAACAGAGGTAGAATTACAATGGCCATTTTAATCAACCCCTACACTAGCATTTCACCCTATTTATACAGTTTTTGATTCCATGACCCACTGGTAAGTAATCACTTGAAAATTATGGCTCAGTTTATAATAGGGCTATGCTTTAGACACATTATTTCTACAAAGACAAAGCTCTGAGGATTACAATAAAGATATGAATCTGGAATAACAACAATCATCATACTGCTCATATAGCTGCAAAATATTCTAAAAATGTCTGAGGTTAAAAGGTTTTTAACATCTTAACTTTGGAATGTACATGAGGGAAACAGAACAATCTGAGAATAACAATTACATTTGTGGGAAACAAAGAAAATCTGATCTTTTCCACTTTTTTATCACAATTTGGATATTAACATCAACAAGGTGCACAAGTAATCTTGTGACAGCCATTTTCAAGTGTAGAGGTCTCAAAATCCCTAAGAAAAAGTTCAATAATCCAAGTGATCGCAGTGAAAGTTTGCTGCTAAAAGGTTCAATCACACTCACACAAAGACCAGAGTAATGTCTCTCTTTAAGAGACATTCACGTTACTTGGCCTTCCTGTCTCACCACAACTCCCTAAATAGACCTGTACTTAAGAAGCTTGTAAGGTCATCTTTATCGAGCACAGAAGCGTTAACAAGTATTTGACAATCCATTGAATAATGTGATGATTAAACTCCTAAAACTGGTTCTCTTTGGTAGCAATTTATTTCACGGCTTTGCCTGGTGAGCCAAAGCTCTGTTTTCAGGAGATATCAACTGCTTGAAAGCTCAGAATGGTCTCTTGAGGAATCTCTGGCCCTCCCACAAGACTTCTCATCGTCTCAGAGGATAAAGCAACCCCTGAGAAAATGTCCATTGAAAACAACCTTACACCAAGGGCAGAGCTGGTAGTTTAAAATCAAACAACTTTCAACTTAACTAAATCACAAACTGGACACCCAAAATACACTATTTAGTTAGATTTAAATTGTACAGTTCTCCATCCACTTGTCTATGTTTACTCTTGGGGAAACACGGCATTATAATCAGCTTGTCAAAACAATGTTCTAACATTTCTGAAACATTACAGTGGGTTTATTCTTGAGAAAAGTGCTGTCTACAAGAATTCTGCATTTTCCCCTGGTTCAGACAAGAGGCAGGACTCAGGCAGGCAGATCATTTCTTATTGATTTCTTGTTTGTGCAGCTCCATTATCAGCAAGAAATGTGATAGGTTGTCTCCAAAAAAATATATATATGGAGTGGAGCTATGGTGAAATACATACATTAAAATAATAGGATTTTCAAGTCTTCAAGTAGTGTATTTCAGGTAAAGCTTTTTATGTTTATTGATAAGAAAGAGCAAATCCCTACATTCTAAAATCCCTCAGACACACAAGAAAGTGTGTGTAAATGTGTAAATGGTGGGTGGGTGACATCAATTACAACGCAAAACTGTTGTCACAGGGGTTTATCTGCTGAGATGAAACAAAGGCATGTCTCCCTCCAGAAGCACACACCTGCAGAGCTAGAGAGACCTCTTAATAGGTTTATTTTCTTTTTTTCACTTTTGATACAAAATCAAAATGTTGGCTGCTTCAGTAAACAAGCCACTGGCGAGACAATAAACTCCATACCAGCAAAAAGCCAGGAAAAAAATAGCACTCTGGAAAAGTTAACAACCTAGAAACAAACAAAAAGCAGTTGCGTCAAATTTAAACACAATCCACAAAAGGATGGAAGCAATCAGCTGCCATTAGACTCTGCCAACACATTTAACTCCTGGGAACAACACACACAAGGATTTTAGACTGCACTACTTATTGTCACTATAAGACTGTAAACTCTTGAGACAAAACATTATCCTACCTCATGCATGTACACTGCTCTGTCACAAGCACCATGTTAGCAAGATGTTATACAGATGGTTTGAAATTGAAATAACACCTTACTTAACACTCATAACCATACAGTTTAACCATCTGAGCAACTAAAGTAATAAATAATGCAGTGACATCCTGCTGTCCACCACAGTTTTCCCAGGTTGTAAAACTTACTTCTTATGGGCTCGCGATAACTAGTCCTCCCTTCAGTCACATGACTTTGTCCCTCAGAGGCTGGTTTTCTGGGAGACAGGCGTGTTCCAGTTGATTCCTTGTCAGAAGCATCTAGGATCACAAGCAACATTTAAGAGTTTAAGATGTGGGATTTAGAATACACACCAAATGTAATAAAGCTGTTCCTTATAACCACTTGCAAACATTTACAGCAGGTTCAGTCGTGGAGGACAAAATATCATGGACACCTAGACATGCCAGAAGTGCAGAGGCCACACTGCCAAAGTGCCAGAAAAAACACGGGCTACTGGCAATCGTTGCACTACACGCCGAGGCTGTTCAGGTAAAGGCCTGCCAGAGCTCTGGATCTCATTTTCTCTCCCCCTGCTCCAGGGTGTGCTCTACCTGCCAAGCTTCTTTTACTGCCATAAAGGCTGCATTCATCTGAATTGGAAAAAGTTGGTAGGCAAGACTAAAGCCTGATAGCTGTGCAAAAAAAAAGAGACAGTTTCACTCATCTCTTTAAACCATAGCTTCTGGACATTAAAATAACTGGGACTTTGGCCATTAAAATCAAGTGCTTTCTTCAGTTTAAACCAACTCTATATTACTTTAATAATAATGTCTTGCCAAATTTCAGCTGTAACCCTAACTCTGTATCCCTTACCCTGCTTTCTCTCCTCTAGACCGTTAGTATTAAACCTATTACTGTGAAAAAACTGTGAAGAATGAGTCAGCAGAACTTCCACCACTACAAAACTAAAGCCCCATGTAATGATGTGTTTGTTCCAATGCTACAGCAGTCTCTGTTTGTAAGCAATGATGGACGAGGAGTGGAATGAATGGGCCAAGCCAGGCCAGCGCCCTAGATAGATATGGCACATATCTCAGTGTTGGGCTGAGGTATGAGAGGGGCAGTCGTGATAGCGGCAGGGCTGTGTGATGCATCACAGTATTTAGTGATCACGCTTAGAAATAAATTGCTCTATTCTTGGTACATCCACAGTCCCCAGAGAGGGGAACGCCAGTCTTAACTATGAGAGTCTTTGAAGGTCCAGTGAAAATCCATTCGCAATCCAGCAGCCCCAGTGATTGCTTACTTTGTCCTACTTTGCTATTTTTTGACAGTGTGATAATGATGCTTTGTATAAATAGCATAGTTAAGGGTCCATTGCTTGTATGAAAAAATGAAAAGGGGGTGTGGAGTAAGCTTATTCTGCATAGGATAATCTTAGGAGCAACTAGAAAGTTAATTAAAAACTATAATTGGCTGTGGTTACTGTTAATAGTCACCAGGGCGTTTCTGCAGATTTTATTGGGGAAAAAAGCAAAAACATTATGAACGCTCAACACTGGGGTGCAGATACTAATGTATTTTAAGAGACTGGCTGATTTTGTCCTAAGCCTACTGATAAATCTGCACCACAAATATGTTCATGCATTCAGCTGCATATCCAACATGAGTTTTTGACAGAATGTCACGAGTATGTGCTGGTAGGAAAAGAGACAGTCCATAACCGTCCAGTGAACTTCATGTGCACAAAAGCCATGCAAAGTACATGGCTCATATTTGATGTTATGAACAGTCAATGCACAGAATGCACTCTGTACTTGACTTACCGTGTGAGGTTGACAGCAGAGGTCTTGTCTCGAGCTGAGGACCCTGTCCTGGCCCAGCCAGCCCATCCGAAGGAAGCACGGTCTCCTTGGACATGAGACAGTCGTCTTTTGGGGACAAACGCAGAAGAAGTGGTAGTTCCTCCCTTTCCTCAGCCCTCAGCACTTAGAAAACCAACGTCACCATTAGTTCAGAACACAAAGCAACACGGCAAGATCATTACTAATCTTGAGAACATCGTCTGCTTATTCACACTCACAAAGTGACGTCGAACCGCAGTAAAACTCGTGGAAATTTCCCTTCCCTCGCTTTTACATAAACTTGTTGAAAGATTCCATATGTAGTCTTGTAGTCTATGTAGTCCACATTTAGGTTCATACACTGTCTTTTCTTTATCAAACACGTCTTCCTAAGTCCAGTTTAGAGCCAAATCCGACTGGTTTAAAGCATAACTTACCTTTCAAACCTAACTTATTTCCATCCTTTCTTCCTCCAACGCGCTCCCGAGACGTTAGGAAGAAAAACACAAACCGGGCGAAAGAGGAACTTAGCGTCCAAAAACTTTTCTTTCAGTTTAGTTGCCAGTGTGCCACAGACAGTCCTACTTAGTAACGCCGCTGACGCATTCAGAAATAACAACAATATTCGCCGCGACGCCTTCGACGCTCAGTGGCGGTAGTTTCCAGAGGAAAGTTGTAGTTCTCAACATTTTCATCATATCCGGATTCCTGCAGTAAGCTCCAGCCAGAGAGAAACGCTTTTCTCTCCCTCTGTTCTCCTTCACTGCAGCGGAGTTTTCACAAAGCCCTCCCTGCATATGCCCAAAGATTTCAACACAAAATAATACATGTTTGTTTCCTTCATTGCCAACCCTAAGCGTTTACATTAATTGGAACCACGTAGGCCCGTTGAAGGTCTGGTCACGTGGGTACATAATTCAGTTCAATACGTTATTCTCAGACGACTGAGGGATTTATTTGCTGTGGACCGTGCAATCACAAAAACATTCATACACTCACATTTACCCCAGCATACGTTAAAATAAATACAAATAAATAAATCCAATCAATAACCCATTAAGATGGGTAAGACCTGCATAAGTTACCTTTAAGTAGTAAATAAAGTACTATCTAAAATAAAACTATAGAGAGAGTACCATCCACAATAAATGCAATAAAACATGACTGGTTTAAAGTTCAAGTTCTAAGGTGTTAAGGAGGCGGACAGCACTGGGGTTAGTCCTGTTTTTTGGTTGAAATCTGGTTGTTTTAGTCTTTATGCTTCTCAGTCTTTTGTGAGAGGACAGGAGATTAAAGAGTTGAGACGGGTCTTCTAAAATCTTAAGGCCTTTCTTTTCCAATTGGGCCTCAACAGAGATGACACCATCCGTCCCATCACCCTGGAAGCTGTTTTTACCGCTCCATTCAGCTGTCTTTTCTCTTCTGCAGACAGACTCTCAAGCCACACAGTTATTCCGAAAGTTAAAAGGTAAAAATACAACAACCACCGGACAGAACCCCCCCCCCCTTAATTAGTTGTTGTTACTTAAGGCAAGTGGCTTAAGTAACAACAACCTGCATTTTGTTGCAATGTCGACCTACCTGTATATAAATTAGCCAAAGAACAGATGATAACTAGCCTACATATAATTTAACTTGTGACTCTTGTCCGTAAAATTATTATTTTTTCCGTGAGTCACAGTTATTCATTTGTTTGTATGCTTTTCTAACGTTTAGTCTGGGCTACCTGACACACAAATGAAAAAAGAGAGCAATAAGTTCCAGCTAGCGTTAAACTCCATGAAGAAAACTTTGATGATACATTGCACTGTTCTTACTTGGGTTTATAGTAATTACATTTAAATAAATGGGAAGCAGTCACATGTGTCCTCTGTCAGTTTGTGCTAATGTTAGTGGAGCGTCTCACTGATTGCCATCATAGCCATTGAACCCTATTGGTAACAGTATAAGTGAGATTTGAGCCTAGCTAACATGAGAGTGTGGAGGTGATTGATGTGAAATATGCCCTCCCTCATTGACTGGCTGAACTCCATTTTCTGCTCCTAATGCAGAAATCACTTCGGGTCCCCAGCATAATGATTTACGATGAATCTGTGTCAATGTTGAACTCAGCAAACCCCACGTAATCCATCTTGCAGATATACCTAGCTACCCCGCCCCACCTTGCCTGCTCCCACCCGCACGTCCCTTGCCTTTGCAATGGGTAGGTAAAGAATGCAGCCCTCTCTCTCCATCTATAAGTGTTGAATCCATTACAAGGCTGATGTGTAATCACAGAGGACCCCCGTGCCCCCTTAGACTGTAATTACCTGAATACAGATACTCCCTTACTCTATCCCCTAGAGCTGCTCAGAGCCAAGAACTCTGTTAACCAGCATGCAGCGCTTTAGCCCGGGAATCTGGGTGGCAATGTGGAGATATATTTGAGAGATAAAGCTTATAAGAAAGAAAATCATGGATAATATTGCATTGAAGTAATAGGATTTTGACCTTGCAATGCGTGATGGCCACAGTTCACCTCGGAGATTGAATCATGCACAGCGCAAATCAAAGCCTGAACCTCAAAAACTGACTGCAAGGCCTATCCCCCACATGTATGTAAATCTTTTGAGGAGTGTACACGCAACATGACTGCACCGTGAAATCAACCCCCGTTGTCTTCTTACATGGTGACACCACTGTTGCTGCTGACAAACATTATCTTGTGTGTGATCATGTGCACAGTGTCAACCGCACCCCACCCCCCCAACACAGCCACTTCAAAATAAGTCAAAGTGGAGCCGACTGTGTAGACACTGTGGGTTGTCACACAGTGTCAAGCTTTGGGTGTCAGCATTGCATCTGTTGCAGTCACATCTCAGAAGACACAAGGAAACATCTCTCTGTTGACTTCATCTGTTTGTTTGGCAGCCCGCCTGATTGCTAGAAGTGTGTAGTGGGGAAGAGAAAAGGAGAAACTGTGGCTCACTCGCTGCACACGCTGTCGACAAGCCTAATCCTCCTTTGCTTGGATGAAGAGAATCTGGCCCCAAAACAAACATGCATCTCTGTTTCTGGTGCATATCCTTTTACCACACAGACCTCGATTTACACTTTAAGGCCTTGCTTTTGCCTTGTCACACACAAAGTATGAATCCTTGTATTGTCTCTTTATATTTTTGAAAAACAGCTTTGGCATGTTTGATATCAAGTTTAAAAGTTTATGTAACAGAAAATGAACATAGACATGTACTTTCAATTCTTGAGACACCCAGGAGAAACACTCATAATTCTTTAAATCCATTTTTATGTGGTTCTCCACTGATGTCAATTACTACAAGCCTTTCATTTGGATACAGGCTTTAACAAAATGTGGTGTTTAGTATCAATGTAAAACTTTTGCAGAATGTGTGCTTAAAAGGAAACAAGGCTGCATGAAAGAATTAAACAGCTGTAATTATTCCTAATGAGCTTATTTCAGACAGTGGTCTCATAGAAATGCAAAACTTGGCCTACAATGGCCTTTGCATGGACTTTAATGGTGTAGCACAAGATGTGGTGTCGCTTTGAACAGCAAGAAGCGGCACCTGTACCTGATCAAATCTTCAAAGATTTCTACACACAGACAGAGTAGAAGGATTTTTGAAGCTGACCATGACACTAGCTGAACCCTTACGCCCTCACATGATTAATAGCATTATGGCCAGTCAGACTTTTTCCAGGAATTGTTTGAGGATGCTTGATCAAAACATTCAACCTTTTATTGGTCCAACTGTTAAAGGAGGGAGACTGTTTTTGACAGTGCGATAAGAGACGGGGCATAAAAAGCAGATGGATTATAATTCTCTTTTTAATCCTTTTTGTAATTCATGTGAAACACGTTTTTCCAGATGATTAGTGGAGTACAAAGAAATACTTGATATAATGGCAGATCAGCCTGTTAAACCATTTGAAGATTATTACAGTAAATAAATTGTCTTTTGGAAGTGAAGAGAATGCACGCATTTAACTTCAATTATTTACAGAAAAGCACTTTTCACACAAACATGTATCTTTCATACTTAAAACAGACAATAACAGGCAAATTGCTAACTGATGTTAGTATTATTATCAAATTCACAAATTTGCTGATCAAAAATGGCTTACGGAAAGCCAGTAGATAAAAGTTGACACCCATGTGTTATAAATTTAACTTTATTGATAAATAGAGTAGCCAGTTTAGTCACTGCTCTGCCATATGTTGATGTACAGTATAAAGATGATATGTGAAAACCAGTGAGAGGCAGGTTAGAGCAGCTTAGATGCAAATACAAAGATGACTTTATAAATAGAACTGAGGAATCAAAGTAATGATATACTTGCTGTATAATGTACTGCAGCTGCACGGCTCTTTATGAATCCTGCATCATAACACAAACACATTATACATTCTGACATTTATGAGTTAATACATGCCACTTAACATTACATACATGCCACTCAGACTTACAGGCACATTAGCTCTTTCACCATGTTGTGACAACTGATGTGATAGTAGAATTTAGTGACAGTGATGATGCCTGTATGTGCTGCTTGTGTGATCTGAGCCTTGAAGCATACATTTAGTGAGACGCTGTCAAGATCACTCACTCTGCACGAGTGAAAATTCATTTGTTGTCATTTGCCTGTGTTTTCTTATTTCTGTTAACTGGGTGAAAATTATGTGCTGCTATCTTGAAAAGTTTGGTATCCACTTCGTCCTTTGCTGCCTTTGTTGTTGAACATGGGAGGATAATCAAAAATGGCAGACAGCTTGGATTTCTATGATCCTTCCCAGATTTGTGATTAGCATAAACCATAAGCCAAGCTAAAGCGACAGTGGCTAAAATCACAGTGGGATCCTTATTTGTGAAGACGTGACGCCTCATAGCCTGTGTGTCCTGCTTTGAGCCTTTTCACATGGAGCTGGTACATACCCCTGAGTCCTGTTAGTGAACCCCTCTGGGTGGGGGATGATCAAATCAAAACGCGCAGCCACCCACATTCAAATGCACACAAACAAAGCATGAGTATGCTCTTGTATTAATGCTTTTTCTCTCTGCACACACACACCTCTGCATGCTGCCCCACAGTCCAGTCCACAAACATACCTGTTTCTTGATTAATTGGATGCCCTGCCTAAGCTTCCCAGATTAGGCTTTGACATAGGTTATAATTAAACAAGACAAATTCAGGAAGTGTATGAAATCTCTCATTTCCCGAACTGAAATGTGAGTTTTAATTTACCTCATGGCGAGAAGCTGTGGTCACCTGCAGAGCCAATTCACTGTGCATCACTCGGCGCATGATGTCTGGCTTGGGCAGAATGCGTCGTTAAAATAAACCCCCAATGCCAATTTATGGAACAGCGGTCAAATATTTATCCAGTTGATGAGCTGGTCTGTGTGTTCCTCTCTGACAATAATTAAAGACAAACCCGAGCTAAAGGTGAGCAGCTGCCATGACATTACCTCACTGTGGTGCCCACTTGGGTCTGGTTTAAACAGGCAGCTGGTGGACAATAAGGAGAAGCCTCAGTGTGTTTTATTCACCCTCTTTACTTATACACAGCAAGTAAAGGGGGTGTAACGAGGGTTGTTTCTCCCTGTTATTGCATGTGCTGGTGCATGCTTAGTAAACATCCAAAATGTCAGGGTTGCCTCTTATCCAAACTACGTTAACCTCCTCAACACATGCGTCAGCCTGGTAAACTGAAATAAATGAGTTTGCCTTGTTGATCAGACCTTTCATTTCACCAACACACACACTTCCCAGGCTAATGGGCTTTATGCAGAAATGCCATGTGCCATATTACCAAACACTAAAATGAGATACAGACTTCCCTTGGGCACAGTCATGGCTCTTTAAA